>OY776126.1:85158448-85758448 GCA_963675135.1 Galeopsis tetrahit | reverse complement strand
GTTGATCTGTTGAAGAACAAATTAGGGGCTGAATGTATTGGTTCATGATTTAGTTGTTGCAAATTAATGTATGAAAAATGACATTTGTAGTTTGGGTTTAGTATTTGAAGACAATGTCACACCCGCCTTTTCTATCTGAAGAAATTAAAAAAGAGATTAAGTGTTGATTAAACAACTTTGCAAGCTCGACAGTATCTTTGCAAGTTTAAACGAAATACTATCATTTAGTTATCTGAATTGTTTTCAGTTGCAACAGAAAGGAGTTGGGAACAATATCAGTCTCAAACTAGTTGTCTGCATTACTCGCCAAAGGACGTGAAATTGATCACGTACGTCACCATATTCGTTCGACACCTCCCAAATTAAGCCTCGTCACTTAGTTATAAACTAGAGATTTCATTCAAAATTACAGAAGGATCGAGGTAATTAATTGGATTGAATTGAAAACAATAAAGATTGTTCATTCAAGCACAACAATTTGATTTAACTAACAATAAATTTATTGTACTTGAATATATTATCTTTTCCAGTCATTCCTGGTATAAGAGTAATTTTTTCGCCGTTCAACACGACAACAGACAAAAGGAATAGCAGTTGCCTTCAGAGTATGCTTGATGATTTTGTTGATTGCTTCTACCTGAGCGTTCGATTGTGGATGATAGGGTGTTGAAAAAAGTTTCTTGATTTTCCACTTTGAGCAGAATTCCAGCATGTCTTGACTCGTGAATTGTCGGCCATTGTCCGTCACGATAGCTTGTGGTAGGCCAAACCTCCAGATGATGTTTTTCCAGATGAAATTTGTCATTTGAGCCGAGGTGATGGTCTTCAGTGCCTTTGCCTCTGTCCATTTGGTGAAGTAATCGACTGCTACTACGACGAAAATTACTCCCCCTGTAGCTGGTGGGAAAGGTTCGATGATGTCGATCCCCCACTTCGCGAAAGGCCAAGAACTATACACCGAGGTGAGCTCGTCTGGTGGTGAGTGAATGGCGGGAGCGAAGGCTTGACATCTCTTGCACGTCTGCGTGTAGTGGATTGCGTCCTTTTTCAAGGTAGGCCAAAAGTAGTCCTGCCTCATGATCTTTAAAGCGAGTGCTTGCCCCCCTGTGTGATTTCCACATACTCCATCGTGGATTTCATGCATGACGATCTTCGCTTGATCATCTCCAAGGCATTTCAACAAAGGCATTGAAAAACCTCGTTTGTACAGCTGGTCGCCGAACACAGTGTACCTTGCCGACCTGAGTTGTAGTCTGGTCGCCTTTACTTTGTCTTCCGGGAGCTCGCCGGTCTTGATGTACTTGGTGATCGGCGTCCTCCAGTCGTCGTCGCTGATCGCTTCAACCTGCAAAATTTGACTTCTGCTCACTGATGGGGAAGAAATCTTAGTGATGGTTGCTTCTGAAAATATTGTCTCCCCCTCTGAAGTGGCCAGCCGAGCTAAAGCATCTACTTGCGTATTCTCCTCCCTAGGGATTTGCTCGATGTGAATCTGATCCAATTTCTCGAGCAATCCTTTCACCAAGTATTGGTATTTTAACATCTGGTCGCCGCGAGCCTTGTACTCGCCCGTTATTTGACAAACCACTAGTTGAGAGTCAAAATTTTTTTTTAGTTTTCTGGCGCCCACGGCCATAGCCATCTTGATTCCCGCGACCAGAGCCTCGTACTCTGCCTCGTTGTTGGTTGCCCGATATTCGAACTCGATCGCCGAAGCAAAAGTCTGTCCGGCCGGACTGGTGAGGACGATTCCTGCCCCTGCTTTGGTGCTCGTCGAAGAGCCATCGACAAAAAGTGTACAAGGAAGCTCGATTTCCTTGTCTAGTTTATCCGGGAAAGTGAGTTCCACAATGAATTCTGCCAAAACTTGTCCTTTGATTGCCGTTTTGGGCGCGTAGGTGAGCCCAAATTGCCCGATTTCCAGTGGTATCCGGACGATGCAGTGCTCGCCGAAGAGGAAATGTCGTCAGGACGACCACCTCGTGGTCGAACAGGTACTGCCTTAGCTTTTTAACACTCATGACTAAAGCGTACGCCAATTTTTCCATCGGAGTGTATCTCAACTCCGCATCTCTTAGTAATTGACTTACGTAGTAGATTGGCAGATGTGTGCTCCCCTCTGCTCGGACGAGCACTGAACTGATCGCACAGTCAGTGGCCGCCAAGTAGAGATACAAAATTTCGCCCTAGACTGGCTTAGACAGGACCTTCGGATCCGATAGATAATCTTTCAGCTTTTCGAAAGCTTTTTCACACTCGTCGGTCCATTCGAACCTCCCTTTTTTCAAAGCATCGAAAAAAGGTTTGCAACGATCGCCCGTTCGTGCAATGAATCTGTTCAGCGATGTAAGGCATCTTGCCAACCTCTGTACTTCTTTCACATTCCTTGGGCTTTGCATGTCGATGACTGCTTGAATTTTACTCGGATTCGCCTCGATGCCCCGCTGGCTAACCAGGTGCCCCAGAAATTTTCCGGAGCTAACTCCAAAACTGCATTTTTTTCGGATTTAACTTCATGTTGTACTCCTTCAGAATATCGAATATCATGGCAAGGTGGTGTAGGTGATCTTCTTTCCGTAAGCTTTTGACAATGATGTCGTCGATGTAGACCTCCACCATTTCGCCGATGTGTTTCTCAAACATCTTATTTACCAGTCTTTGGTATGTTGCCCCCGCGTTTTTCAAACCGAAAGGCATTCTTTTCCAATTGTACATGTCGGTTGCCGTCATGAAAGTTGTATGCCGCTGGTCGTCGGGATGCATTGCAATCTGATGGTATCCCGCGAAAGTGTCCATGAAAGTTAACATCTCGTGCCCCGCTGTATTATCTACCAGATGATCGATGTGGGGCATTGGAAAGTGATCTTTCGGACATGCATCGTTTAGATCTGTGAAGTCTATACACAATCTCCACGACCCGGTTGTTTTCTTGACGAACACTGGATTTGCCAACCACTCAGGATCAGTTCCAGTTTTCTCAATTAGTTTGTTGTCGATCAATTTCTTGACTTCGACCGCCATAGCCGCATACTTATCTGGCCCAAATTTTCTTCGCTTTTGGGTGATGGGTCTTCTTGTTGGATCAATATTCAACCTGTGGCAGGCATGGTTCGTATCGATGCCCACCATATCCTCAGGCGACCAAGCGAAAGCTCCGATGTTTTCTTTCAAAAATGCGACCATACCTGATCGCAATTGCACTGGTAAATTTGAACCTATGAATACCTCGAGTTCCGGACGAGCTTCGTTTAAATGAATGGTTTCAAGGTCCTCCGCTGGAGTTGCCTGCTCTTTAGGCTCCTTCCAACGAGGATCCTCGATTCCGAATTCTGGCTCAAAGCCTAACCTAGGCTCCAGATCTGGAAATTTTTTTGGAACCTGGTCTTCGGGGATCTGATCGCCCGAACCTGCCTGCTCGTCAATCTCCATTGGGGTGTGGTCGTCCACTTCCATGGAGGTGTGCTCGTTCACCTCCACTAGGTGGTCGTCGAAATGTCGACTGGACTCCCCAACTTCGATTTTTTGATATTTGCTGGGAAAACCCACCAAGTAGTTCATTTGTTCCTTTTGTTTTTGACACTCAATATACTGGCCAATCATAGTAGTTGTTTTAGAATGACTCTTAGCAAAACGGACGAGACACTCCCTCGCCCGCATCTGGTCGCCCTTAATGGTTATAACTCCCGTCGGGGTCGGAAACTTAACACAGTAAAAGTAAGTTGAAGCGGCCGCCTTGAACTCATCGAAGAAAGGTCGGCCGAGGAAAACATTATATGAGGACGGCATGTCGACGATCATGAAGTCGAGCTGCCTGGTAAGATGCATTGCTGGCTCTTTCATTGACGCCAGTTCCAATGATAGCCTGATCCTCCCTATCGGATGGGAGTGAGTATCTCCGAATCCTATGATAATATCACTGCATGGCTCGATATATTCAGCATATCCGCCGAGAGCATCCAAGGTGTGTTTGAATAGGACATTGTTGTATGCCCCAGTATCGATCATCATTCTATGGACATTCGTGCCCATAATCTTCCCGGAGATGACCAAAGCATCGTTGTTTGGTTGGACCACTCCATTGAGATCATCGTCCGTGAAAAGGACTTGGTGTGAGATGGGCTTCTCGCCAGCCGCTGCGACGCACACTTGGTGCACATTGTTAAGTGCTCGCATCTCACTCTGCTGTCGGCGAACAGACAGAGTATTACCAGATTCCGTACCCCCCAAAGGGCCCTCTATCACCATATGTAGACCGCCAACGAAGTCGACGTCACTTGAAGGAGTGTTTGGCATGGGGGGAGTCAATTTCTGACGATTCAACTGTTGGCGAAGGTCGTCGCTGTCGTCGCGACGCTTCTTGCCCCTGTTGTCGCCATTTCCATCTCCGGACTTGATGAACTGGGCGAGCTTGCCCTCGTTGTACAGTTTGAAAAGATTTCTCACCAAGTCTCGGCACCCATTGGTGTGGTGGCCGATTGAGTTGTGGTAGTTGCAGAATTTACTACCATCCAAGTTATTATCATTCGTATGCATTGGCTTGGCTTGGGGGAGCAGATTCTTTCCCCTGATTGCATCGAAAATGCCCCTCGGATCAACCGAGAGGGCTTTCCTGAATTGAAGAATCTCAGGAGACTCCTCGAAAGGTCTGAAGTTTGATGGGCGAGCACTGCCGCCCTGAGTGGTCGCCTTCTTCGGCTGGGAAGGCTCCCCAATGTTGAAATTTTTCTTTGGCCAGACTTTTTTGGCCGCTTCAGGCTACTCGTTAGCCTTGGCGGCGTCCATTATCTCTTCCATTTGAATAAAATTTCCCGTCCGACTGCGGAAATCCGCATAGGAAACGGGGAAAGAGGTATGCATAGATTCCCAGAGCTTGGAACCTATCCTTAGATCGGAAATATATGAGATCAACTTCGTCTCGTCATTTACTACCTCCCCATCAATCACCAACCTATCGAAGCGCTCGATAAAGTCCTTGCCCGATTCAGTCAGTGTCTGGCGAACGTTGGCCAAACGTTGCTTTGAGGCTGGGCGAGCAGCAATTGACCCAAAGTGAGTCAAGAATTGTTGCCCCAGCTCAAGGAAAGAGGTGATCGATCCGGCACCCAAAGTGGTGTACCAGCGATGAGCCCGATCTCCCAAGGTCAGGGAGAAATTTCTGCATTGAGTGGCGTCCGTTGCCCCGATTGAGGCCATGTAACTCGCATACTTGGACAAATGCACCCTGGGGTCGGACGTCCCATCGTACGCTGCCATAGAAGGAATCTGAATCTTCCTCTGAATTGGGGCGGTGAGGACCATAACACTTAAAGGAGGAGTGGGCAGAGTGACTGGTGGGGCAGTTCCTTGCTTTGATGCGACCACCTCTGCTCGCAAGGTCTCCATCTCCAACTTCATTAATTTTTGTGTCTCGAGGAACTGGGCGATCTGCCCCTCCTCGGCTGTCTGTGGTTGGGGGATGACGACCTCGTCTCGTCGGCACCCATGAGATGCGGCCGGGTGATCACCATGGTGTGATCGCCTGGGGGAACGCCTCTCCGAATGATGGCTGCGATAACTTTTAGACGGAGCTCGCGAGCCCGGAACTACTCGGTCAAGGGCGGAGACCCTGTCTCCTCTCTTTCCACCACGATCTTTGTGGTCGTCGTTCGCTGGTCGGCGCCCCATATTAAAAAGCACTGGGCGAGGAGCTCTCTGGTCCTTGTCGCCCACACGGTTGAAAACAGAGTTCCGACCGTGCGAATCCCCAGTATGGCTGTTGTGGGAACGTTCGGGAGCTTTACTTTTTCCCTTGTCTTGGGGACGAACAGAATATGAGTGATAGGAGCGGTCGTCCTCATCATTAACATTGACCCTCGCCTTTGCCTTGCGAGATCTGTCGAACTCCTGATCTTTGGCCTTCTCCACTTCCTCCACTTCGATCAATCTTCTCTTTTCTAGGAGGAAATCAGAGAACTCTTTCAAGTGCTGGGGATCCTTCATGATGTCCCCCAAATTTAAATTTCTGAAAGGATTTGGTGACGGAGCTGCCGGCGGCGGAGGGTGTTCGTTCCCTCTGGGCGGTAGGGCTCCGTCAAGATGAGAGTGCTGAGACATCGTTTAAAGAGTGTCTTTTCTAAAAAGGTTACAAAGATAGGACTGTTCTAAGCTTTCGACGCTTAAAACAAAAGATTTAAAGTTCTTATGCAGAAGAACGTGCTATTACAACTACTATTCTAGCAAAGTAACAACAACAGAAGCTTGAAAACACAATTACAAGGAGATCAAACTCCAAAATATGTCTCGAAAACCGAAAATTTTCAAGAACACGAAGAACACTAAAATACGTAAACGATGTTTTAAAAGGTAGATCTACCGATTAAAACCTGAAATAAGGAGTTTGCAAGCCGATCGCTCGATGATCGGTTGAAACTGAGATGAAGAACACGTAAAAGGACCCCTCCTTCTAGCGCCAAATGTTGTAGGTGCTTTTGTCGGGATGATTCGGATGTGGACTATTTGTTAGCACGATACAAACATATATGATTATCGGGGGTTTATAACGTGTTTATATGGATTAATATGATGATTTACGATCTTAATGATGAAAAGTATGAAGAACAGTGAAGAACACCAAAAGTAGCTTCTTGGAGAAGCAAAAGCTGTGAAGCTTGGGAGAGTTTATTGCTTAGGGTTGAAGGTTTTGGTAGGAATTGTTACTTGTCTTCTACAAATGAGCCTTTTAGGCATTATATAGTGGTTTTTTGGGCTGCCCGCCCTTTACATGTGGCACCTCCATAGTGGACCCTTCTTTCTGCCCGAAAATGTGATGGGACGGCGCATTTAATGCTAAACCGCCTATGGTGGTCGTCCTCGGCGAGATGCCGATGAGCTGGGCCACGGTGGTCGCCGGAGGACCTGGTCGTCGAGGAGGGTGGTCACCACGCCGTATGCTGCCTCCCAAGGCTTCAACACTTGTCTTCTCTAGCTAAATAAATATCTGCTCGCCAACATCTTTGGGCGAGCAGCTCACTAAATATGTGCTCGTCAACATCTTTGGGCGAGCACTTAATTATATTAAATACATTACTTTTATTACATTTTCTTCATCTTGTTGACTAGTTGTCGCACGACTTTGTTGACTGGTTCTCGCCACGCAAGCTGATAACTAGGATTGACTTATCAAAGATTGACTTCTTTGACTAGGTATAACATGGATTATTTGACAAAGGTAGATTTGCTGATGGCTGGAAGCTATTCAAAGATATGAAAACACAACGAGTACGTCCCGATTTATTTACTTATAATATACTATTGGATGGCTTGTGCAAAAACAGGGAGTTTGCTAGAGCAACTTCATTTCTGCACTCCATGGAAGAAAAAGGCATTGTTCCTGATCATATAATTTCGTATGGTACTCTCATTTATGGATTATGCAAAGATGGACAACTTCAAGCTGCAATAGATGTTTTTAATGAACTACCTTCTAGAGGTCTGCAACCTAATGTTCGAATATATACTATGATTGTTGGTTTGCTTTGTCGAGAAGCTGGATCAATGGAGGAGGCAAAACTTTTGCTTGGGAAAATGGAGGAAGGTGGTTGTGAACCTAATAGTTGCTTCTACAATGTTATTGTCCGGAGTTTGTTACGGAGAAAGGAGGTTTCCGAAGCAATGACATTGATGGAGGAAATGTGTGAAAGAGGGTTTTCGGCGGATGCCACTACCATGTCCTTATTAATTGAAGAGCTGCATGGAGATGGTGAAAATGCTACACTTTTGGAAACGAGTAAGAAACTGGTTCCTAAAGAAATTGTGATTAATACTGAACAATTAGGTATGTGAAGGGTTTGTTTAATTTTGCTGAATTTAGTGTTAATGATAATTTCAATGTCGTTGTTATGTATGATATGGAAGTGATATATTAGAGATATGATTATTATAAGCAGGCTAGGCTAGGGAAGTAATTAACAGGATCAGAAGAGATGCTTGTGGCTGCAGTACAACATGGGTCTGAATATGAACACCATCACTCATTCAACCTAGCTAGCTGCAGCAAAAATCCATGTGGCCTGCAGGTGAGTACTCGTAGTTGAATTGGACGAGCTCTTCATAGTCATAGCACAACGCTCTTCTTACATTTAATCTTGTTTTCGTTGGAGGAATTGGAGAAGAAATTAAAATTGAGATAAACAAGTTTGCAGTCGGAGGGGATCTTGGCAAGCTTGAAAATAAAGGACTCAAACTTATTCCCTTATCTCACTGTATCAAACACAAAATTACTTGTTTTGCTTTTGACTAGATTGATAATCTTACATTTATCTAAGATAAATAGTCTAGCTACGAAATGAGGCCCATAATTTAAAAATCGCAGCTCATAGTCAAGTAAATGATCAGTAAATGAGAAAAAAAAGTATAATTTAAACACAATTCTAGAACTCAATGGTCCTTAAATAAAGCTAAACAAATATCATAATCTAATAAAAAATAGTAATAATGACTAATGGATGGTAATAGGCTTCTTAATGCTTATAGTTATGGTTATTGGTCAAAATGACCCAAATTTTGTTCTTAGGTTATTTATTAAAAAAAAGAAAAAAAGGTAACAACTCGGGCTGGCCCGGTTTAGCCCACGGGCTAACCGGTCCGGGTCAAAAAAGCCCGAATTTAAACGGGCCTATAATTCATGAACCTTAACCCTGTATTTTTCAGGGTTAAACGGGTCAGCCCGATTAGCCCGACCCGGATAAACATCTCTAATGGTGAGGTTTGCGTATTTTGGAGAATTGAGGACTTATGTTGGATTAATGGGGAAAATTTTGACCGATTGATCTCATGTGCTCATGTATGAGACGAAACTCCACGTAAGTATTAAAATTTTATTTTTTTAAAAATATGATCCGATAGGATCATAAGTACATGAATCGTACATGAAAGTGTGTGTGCGTGCGAAATCAGAGATGTTGTCTGTCGTGTTGGCACTGTCCAGACAACACTATGCAACGGAAATTAAATTGCACGTACTGACAATAGAAGTATTCAAAATTTGCATAGATTATAAAATAATCTATGCTGTTCACTATATAAAAATATGTGAAACGAGTACAACCTCTTTGAGATGTATAATAACACTACGAAAGTGTAAAATAATTTACTAGATCCTATGAAACTATCTCCCTCATAGATCTATACACACAACCTAGTAAATAAGACTATGTTCTAACACACTATTATTCGGGTTTACAATAATGTGAAGAACTACAAGAAGAAACAAAGATTTTCCTAACTAGAAGCGTATATAGCGTTTAATAGAGTAGTAGTCGATTTTAGCTTTCCTTCTTGTGTATCTTGTGTTGAGGGCAGCTTCTGTATTTATAGGCTTCATCCACGAACTGCCATCAACTCCCATGATCATCTCAACCGTGAGATCATGCGGTTGTAAACTTCTCTCCACCACTCCTAGAATTTAGGAACTTGTTATACCATGTATAATAACTTCTCACTCCCACGCAGTGGCATGACTTGGTGTTGCCCACGTCTTCTAACTGCTCTGGGGACATCATTAGACAACAAGCGTAAGATAAGAGTTAGTGAGAAAAGGAAGGGCAAATTCTGATGTTGTCATAAGTGTTGGGAACATTAAACACAACACTCGGCTGTTAGTGTTGGATCATTAAACAAAACACTTTTTTTTTTTACGGAATTAAATAAAACACTTATATCAACATCAACAGTACAAAATATATATGAGAAAAATTAGTCTAATATATATATATATATATATATATATATATTAAAATATGATACATAAATTAGTAGAGTATTAAATATGATACATAAATAAGTAAAATTTAAATAATTTTATATAATTAAAATGTATATTAATTTAATAAGAAAGAGATAATTAAAATGTATACTCCGTATTAATTTAATGAGATTTTTTATAAAATTAATAAATTACCTCAACAACAATAGACCAAGTCTTTGTCACTGGACTAAATGCATTATTTATGACAATTTTCCCTTAATATATATTTAATTCATTTAAGATCCACATTTTATGGAACAAGTTACATGCACACAAGAGTCATACTCAAAATAAAAGTAAAAACTTATATGCAATATTGATCAAGTGGTCAATGCGGGTGAACCTAATTAGAATATTTAATTTCGCCCTCAGATATTATCTTACTACATGACCAAAACTATATTACTACAAGATCAAAAGTGTATTACTACAAGTCTAAAAATATTCTGGACACTTTTTTTTTTTTTTAGCAAAATTACTAAAATAATTCTAACTTATTCGGCTACTACATGACTAAAACAATGTTACTACAAGACCAAAAGTGTATTACTACATGTCCAAAAATATTCTGGACACTTAATTTTTTGGGTGAATTTGTCAGAATATTTTGACACGTAGTATTAAATTTTTGGTCTTGTAGTAGTAATTTTTTGACCTTTTAATAACAATATTTTGGTCCTGTAGTAAACCACATGTTTGCGACCCGCAAATTTTCTGGGCAATTCAGATCCAGACTTATGACCTGCGAATTTTTGAAAATTATCTTAATTTGACTTTTGGGCTAAATGGACTTAGAGTTTTGACTTAATTTAATTGGGGATGGAATGCATGTATAAAATATTTCACATAAGACTAGTCCCAAAATAAAATAATGATACATTCTTTTTTTAAAATCTCGCATGGTACGTGTAGGGGTGGTTTGGTACGGTATATATATCGACCATACCGAACTCTATCAATATTATACCGAAAATTTTGATATTGAAAAAATTCATATTGATATTGTTCTGTAATTTCGGTACAATATATCAGTATAACGATTCATACCGAAAATATTGAACCATCATTTCATACCGAAATACCGGTATATCAAATCATACCGAAATTAATTATTTGTGTTTTAAAATTTTGAGTTATTTTAATTTAAAAAATAATATAAAATTATAAATTATTATTTTATTAAGATTTCGGTATACGGGCCGAAGACCGTGGTATGATCATTTTTTACATCGTTATCGTGTCGAAAATTTTAATATCGTACCAAAAAAATCGATAATTTTGATATTTTTTAATAAAAAAACTTGATATAACGAAATCGCTACTCGGGTTGAACGCTTCTTGTCCACTCCAAAGCAAATCTACAGAAGGCAACACATACTCTTCGCTTATTTTCTATTTTTCACCCAAAACTTTGCTTTGCAAGAAGATGAGCAGAAATGCAACAATTCAGATTATTCAAACACGAATTGCACCTAAATATTCTCATCAATTTTGTAAGTTTAATCTGCATTTCTTTCGTTCGAATTCACGTAATTTGGATAGGCGCCCTTCACCTATGCTCAGGCTTGATTTCGGCAGTATTAAAGATGCAGATGAGGCTGTTTCCTTGTTTAATGAATTCGTAAGAATCCTTCCACAGCCTTCTATTCGTGTATATAACAGTCTGTTGAATGCCCTTGTCAACATGAAACAATATTCTGTTGCCCTCTATCTGTTTGACAAAATGCGTCAAATGGGTGCCCCTGTTAATGAGTTCACGTTTAATATTGCAATTAATTGTTATTGCCTTCTCAATCGTCTACCCTTTGCGTACTCTATCTTGGCCATTATTTTCAAGAGCGGATACGAACCCAATGTCACAACATTCACCACACTCATCAAAGGACACTTTTTAGATGATAAGGTCAATGAAGCAAAGAAATTGTTCGAAAAGCTTTTGGTCTTCAGAATGTGTGAGCCTGACGATTTTATGATTCTCACTGTGATAAATGGTCTCTCCAAAGCTGGGAAAACTGCCCCGGCTGTTGAATTGCTTCATACTTTGGAAAAAACTCGTTGGAAACCTGATGTCATGGCGTATAGCACATTAATTGACGGGTTGTGCAAGCGTGGGATGGTGGATGATGCTATGCAGCTTCTGTCCCGAATGATTGAGCAGGGCATTTCACCCAATGTTGTCACGTGCAATTCGATGATTCAAGGCTTGTGTGCTGTTGGTCGGTGGGAGGACGTAGGAAGACTGCTGGATGAGATGACCAAGCGTAAAATACCTAAGGATGTGATTACTTTCACCATATTGGTTGATGCATATTGCAAGGAAGGAAGGGTGAAAGATGCCGAGGATGTTCTTGAACACATGATGCAACAAAATATACGTCCCGATATTATCACTTACACTGCACTGATAGATGGATACTGTGTGGAAGGGAATACGAGTAAAGCTGAACAAGTATTTAATTCCATTGTTGAAAAGGACCTTAAACCTTGTATCATCACCTATAGCAGTTTGATGGATGGATACTGTAAGAAGGGAGAAATAGAGAAAGCTTGGCGTCTCTTTCTTGAAGTTCCTCATAAAGGTTTAAAGCATAATACAATCATCTACAACACCATGATTTGTGGATTATTTGACAAAGGTAGATTTGCTGATGGCTGGAAGCTATTCAAAGATATGGAAGCACAACGAGTACATCCCGATTTATTTACTTATAATATACTATTGGATGGCTTGTGCAAAAACAGGGAGTTTGCTAGAGCAATTTCATTTCTACACTCTATGGAAGAAAAAGGCATTGTTCCTAATATAATTACATATGGTACTCTCATTAATGGATTATGCAAAGATGGACAACTTCAAGCTGCAAGAGATGTTTTTAATGAACTACCTTCTAGAGGCCTGCAACCCGATGTTCAAATATATACTGTGATTGTTGGTTCGCTTTTTCTAGAAGGATCAATGGAGGAGGCAAAACGTTTGCTTGGGAAAATGGAGGAATGTGGTTGTGAACCTAATAGTTGCTTCTACAATGTTATTGTCCGGAGTTTGTTGCGGAGAAAGGAGGTTTCCGAAGCAATGGCATTCATGGAGAAAATGTGTGAAAGAGGGTTCCCGGCGGATGCCACTACCACGTCCTTGTTAATTGAAGAGCTGCCTGGAGACCGTGAGAATGCAACACTTTTGGAAATGGTTAAGAAACTGGTGCCTTAGGATATTAAGATAAATTTGCTTAATTTGTTGTAAGTTAGGTGTTTGGATCCAATTAATTTTCTGCAACTGCTGAATTTAGTGTTAATGTTTTAGGGTTGATCTATTGAAGAACAAATTAGGGGCTGAATGTGTTAGTTCATTTAGTTGCTGCAAATTAATGTATGAAAAATGACACACCTGCCTTTTCTATTTGAAGAAATTAAAACAGAGATTAAGTGTCGTTGATTAAACAAGTTTGCAGTCGGAGAGGATCTTTGCAAGTTTAAACGAAATATACTGACCGATCTAGTTATCTGAATTGTTTTCAGTTGCAACAGAAAGGAGTTGGGAACATCAGTCTCAAACTCAAACTACTTGTCTGCATTCATCGCCAAAGGACGTGAAATTGATCTCGTACATCACCATATTCGTTCGATACCTCCCAAATTAAGTCTCGTCACTTAGTTATAGACTACAGATTTCATTCAAAATTACAGCACATATATGATTCAATTTTATGCCTCGTCTTTTGACGACTATATCCAACACCAGCAGCATAGACGAGCTACGTTAGCTGAATGAGCAACGACACCTCACCTGACTCTTTACAATATATATGGGATGAGAAGACCAAACAGACTGCAAAAGAGTGCTTTAATTTAATTCAGAATGTTGAGTTTGCATTATTTCCTCGTAGCAAGCATGGACACCTGCCTTTCGACTCAAACTCCCAACAATCTACTGCCTTCCACCTTCTCTTGCAGATCAACCAACATCCCCAACGCACAATCCTCGTGCATTGCCTTCCCAGATAACCACTCAACATAATAGTGTATGTAATCGCATCCAGAATTAGACGTGCTTGTTCCAAACTGGGCCTCCAATGATAGTACACAGTCCTTTCATGAGTGCACCTATATCAGCAGGAGCAGATGGCTCAATCGCAACTTTGACTGCATTGGTGCAACGTGAAAAACCATGGCTGGAGAAAGGCCAACATTTAACTGTAGATGAAAGAGTAGCAGTCTTCAATATGTGCACATCAGAGAGCTTTCCCCAACGTCAAAACTATCTCTTTTGGGCAGCAATCTTGATATTTGAAAAGTCTTAGCAGTAACAGGATCAGGCATCCACTCAGCTACCATAAAGCCCGTTGTAATATAGCTGCAGCAAGGGCACAAGCAAAGACAATGTTCCCTTTCTAAGGTTTAAACGTGTCCTCGTCATCCTCTCTACAAACTAATAATTCTCATCGCCTGCAGCAACTGAAAGTATAGAATCCACATCAGATAAGTACTTTTTCAGACTTATAAGCACTAAGTATCCAGTCTATCCCATTAACCTCAATAATTTATTGTAAGCTTCCATGGGACTCAATTTCAACTCACATATAAGCCTATCGACCTTATTCATAACTAAACACGTATGGGGTCAACTTCTCGATCCATGATTGTCGCAGTACAGCATGGGTCTGAATATGAACACCCTCAACAGCATCCACCAACACCAATGCACCATCACTCAACCTAGCTGCAGTAGCAATGGACGAGCTCTTCATAGTGATAGCACGATGCTCTTCTTCATTCAAGTAATCCATAAACTGTATGATACAACAAAATATATATATTTAGTTTAGTCACCGAAGCCTTGCATCATTTTGATTGATGGATATTGCAAAAAAGGGAAAAAATTGTTATCTACAGATTCATAAACTTATCAAGAGCCCTAAATTCAGAAAGCAAAAACTCCAACTATGTATTTTCCATCGGCTAATATCTACAGATTCATAAACTTATTTACATATATAAATCAAACATCACAGTACAAAAGGGTACGAACCATGTCATCTTCAATTAATGAAGAATATATACGGGGTGAGACGACGAAACAGAGTGCAAAAGAACTCAGCATGTTGTGTTTGAATTAGTCAAAACTCCCAACAATTTTTGAGAGAGTAATATTACTACTGCCTTCCACCTTATCTTGCAGATCAAGCAACATCCCCAACACAGATGAATCAGGACAGAATCCCCGTGCATCCATTTCTTCCACAAAATTTGCTGCTTCATCATATTTTTGCTTTCCCAGATAACCACTCAACATAGTAGTGTATGTAATCACGTTTGGCATTAGACGTGCTTGTTCCATCATCGAAACAAGGTTTCTAGCTTCCTCAAGTAGCCCATTTCGACAACATCCACCTATTAGGATGTTGTGTGTCACCACATCAGGTTCTAAACCAATCAAATGGAGATCATTAAACAAAGATTCTGCTGCACGGAGTTTTCCAGCTCGGCATAATGCATCCATGATAATATTGTAGTAAGCAATATGAATATATTCTCCTTTGCACTCCAATTCATCTAACACCAAGAAAGCTTGTTTAACATGCTGATTCTGACACAATCCGTTGAGCAAATTGCAGTAAGTATAGAAGTTCGGTTTTAACCCAACAACTTGCAACTCATCAAAAAGTTCAAGAGCAGTAGAGCATCTACCAACACAAAACAGGCCCTTTAATAGAGTTGTATATGTAACCACATCTGGACTCAACCCATTACGTTGCATCTCGAGAAACAGATGGATTCCATCGTCTATCTTCTTCACGGTGCAATAACCATGAATTAAAGTGTTATAGCTGTGAATATTAGGAGGTACATCCTTGCTAGACATGGAATTGAAAACCTTCTTAGCTTCCTCAATAAGCCCATTTTGACAATATCCTCTTATTAGGATGGTGTATGTCACCACATCAGGTTCTAAACCAATCGAATGGAGATTATTAAACAAAGCTTCAGCTGCACAGAGTTTTCCAGCTCGGCATAATGCAACCATGATGATACTGTAGTAAGTAATAACAATATCTTCTCCTTTGCACTCCAATTCATCTAACACCAAGAAAGCTTGCTTAACATGCCGGTTCTGACCCAATCCATTGAGCAAATTACAGTACGTATAGAAGTTCGGTTTTAACCCAACAACTTGCAACTCATCAAAGATTTCAAGAGCAGTAGAGCATCTACCATCACTAAACAGCCCCTGTAATATAGACGTATATGTAACCACATCTGGCCTCAATCCTTTACCTTGCATCTCGAGAAACAGATGGATGGCATCGTCTATCTTCTTCATGGTGCAATATCCATCAATTAGAGTGTTATAGCTGTGAGTATCAGGATCTACATTCTTGCTAGACATGGAATTGAAAACCTTCCTAGCTTCCTCAACTAGCCCATTTCGACAACATCCTTTTATTAGGATGTTGTGTGTCACCACATTAGGTTCTAAACCAATCAAATGGAGATCATTAAACAAAGCTTCAGCTTCACGAAGTTTTCCAGCTCGGCATAAAGCATCCATGATGATACTGAAGTAAACAATATGAAGATGATCTCCTTTGTGCACCAATTCATCTAAGAACGAGATTGCTTGATTAACATGCCCGTTCTGACACAATCCGTTGAGCCAATTACAATAAGTATAGAAGTCCGGCTTTAACCCAACAGCTTGCAACTCATCAAAAAGTTCCAGTGCCGTAGAGCATCTGCCAACACAAAACAACCCCTTCAATAGAGAATTATACGTAACCACATCTGGCCTCAACCCTTTACGTTGCATTTCGAGAAACATATGAATAGCATCGTCTATCTTCTTCATGGTGCAATATCCATCAATTAGAGTGTTATAGCTGTGAATATTAGGACCGACGTCCTTGCTAGACATGGAATCGAAAACCTTCCTTGCTTCATCCACTCGTCCCTGTAGGCAATACCCATGCATCAACACGGTATACGAGAATACATCAGGAACCAAATTCAGCTGCATCATCGTGAGCAGTACATCTTTAGCTTTATCAACTAACCCTTTCTTGCAAAGAGCATTGGCTATTCCATTGAAAGTTACCACATCCGGAGGTATTTCGTGATTTCTCATCTCCTCTAGCAACATCTCAACATGTTCCCACCTACTCAAACTGCACAATCCATGAATCAAAGAGTTGTAGATTATCACATTGGGTGAAATTCCTCTTTCACGCATTTCATCGAACAGCTTCAGGGCAGTTTCGATCTTCATCTTTTTACATAGTCTATCAATCACAGTCCCATAAACAACATTTAGCTCACACAGCTCCTGTCTCGTTACCTTGAAAAACAATTCTAATGCCTCATCAATCCTATTCTCCATAAACAAACCCCTCAATAAGGTAGAGAAGGTAATTGCATTCGGAGAACATAGGCGCTTGAAGAACATGCCGAGGACGGGAAACCCATAAGAGGCGTAATTACAATTACAGTAAGTTTTGATTACAATATTTAGAGTGCACTTATTTACTGGAATTCCTAAATGGCAGATCATATGTTTGAAGAGTCCAATGGCGGTAGAATATTCTTTGAGATTGACGATGCGGTTAAGTAATTGGTTAAATTCTAAGATACAGGGAAGAGGCGTCGTTGTAGACATTTTCTTGTACAACGCAAGAGCATCATCACGAGAATTGCAAACAGAATCAAGAGATTTTGAGAAAAAACGATTGTGTAATTTGTAAGAATTTGGCGAAAAGAATATCTTCATCGTCTTCTTTTTTTTTTTTTTTTTTTTTTTGAAGTGTAAATAACAGAGATGAAATTGAGGAATGAATTGGCGGATTTTGCAAATTTGCGGGTTTTTATTTTTATTTTGAAGCACAGAGTTGACTAATTCGAGAGACCAAATTCAGCTCTTTAAAATCAGAGTTAAAAGTTTTGTATTTACTAAAATACTATGTTTGCCATGTTAATTTGAATTTTTTCAAAATTATCGAAGAAAAATGTTTAATTTTTTGGAAAAAAACAATATTATTGCAATTTCAGAAAAGGTAAATAATCTCAATAACAGAGCTGAAATTGAGGAATGAATCGGTGGATTTTTTTTTTAGGTTTGGTATTCAATCCTAGGGATCACTAATTCGGAAGACCAATTTCACGTCCATTAACGAGAGTTCGTTTAAAGTCAAAATTAAGCTTTTATTTACTAAAATACTATGTTTGCAAATGTTAATTTGGATTTTTTTTCAAAAATTTAACTTGCCTTTTTCTAATTCACTAAATTAATGATCTTAAAAAGGTGAACTTTTAAGGATAAAAACGATATTATTGCAATTTCAAAAAAGGTAAATAATCTCAATAACAGAGCTAAAATTGAGGAATGAGGCGGATTTTGCAATTTTGTGGTTTTTTTAGTCATCGGTATTCGATCTTAGAACGACTAATTTGGGAGACAAATCGCACATTCATAAGCGTGAACTTCGTTTAAAGCCAAAGTTAAGTTATGTACTCCTTCCGTCCAATTTCATTATTCCCACTTTCCATTTCTGGTTGTCCAATTTTATTATACTCATACCCATTTTTGAAATAATACTATTCATACTACTTTATCTCCACCCTCCTACCATCACTTTTTTTTTTTGAAGTCTCGGGTATCCGGTCTAAAGACCGACTAATCCCGGGGGACCAATCTCACCGCCCACTTGCGGAGCTCCCGTTTAAAGCCAGAGCTTTGCGCTCTGTATGGACATGGCCCTATAGAAATTGTTTGCACCTTAATTTACCCACTTTGTCATTCACTTTATTTATAAACAATTATTTATTTACAAATGGACCTCATAATACCCCATCATACCCTCAACTTACCTACTTTAAATATTCATTAAAACCCGTGCAGGTTCGTTATGTTTCAGGAAAGATCCTACATAGTTTTATACGGATACTAATAGAAGATAAAGTTAAAATTGAAGTAAGTCGTTATGATTCAACTAGAGGAAGATTAGGTGGTTTTTATTGCAATTTCAGGTTACAAGGAGAGCTCATTAACTAATTTTGCAATGGAAATAATACATATATTACGAGGCGAATTGAAGGCACCTGATTTTTTAAACAAAACGGACTATGGACACAACACTTTTATTTTCATCAAAAATAAAATTTATAAATCTTGAATTGAAAAAACTAGATAATTAGTCTTTGATCCACCTCATTTCACGTACCAATCATGCCGTAATAATTCATTCATTCCGCATACAACAATACAACAAAAATTCATATAAAAACCCTCTCTGTTTGTTTAGTGTTTACTATAAACATTTCCCATCATTAAGCATATCTTAAAACTACCAAAAATAAATTTGTATATCTTCTACACTTTACGAGCCAACGTCCTCTGCTTCGTCGCAAATTGAACAACTTTTTCCTCAACTGCTAAACCCTTCCGTCTCCTCACACCATCCACCAGTTTCCGAGCTGTATTCTGCACCACACTCGACCCATCACCATATTCCTCTATCTCCTCTTCCGTTTTAGGCACGAAAAATGGGTCTTCCCCAAGTGTTTCCCAATGACTCAAAACGAGCAACGCACTTGCTGCTCCAGAGGTCCATCTTCTCAGCTCGTCTGCAAAACCAAAACTTTCTGCAACCGGAACGTAAGCATGCACAGTAAACAACGGCGACCCTTCTTGCATTTCCTCCTTCAACACTCTAGCTCGTCTACGTGCAAGAACTGCATACATCGATCCCAAATGCTCAGTGGGTGTATTCAGTTCGCAGAAGTACAATGCTTCGACTAGCCTAGGTTTCCTCTGAAGTACAGCTGCTCTACAAGCCTCCTTAACCGCTGTCATTACTTGTCCTGTAAAAACCCCGTATGGCTCCGGTTGGTGGAGAATATTATTATTATTATCGTCGATGGGAGATATGAAAGCCTCTACGATAAATGCTAAGCCCCACACGGGTTCATCACACAAAGGACCAGACGAAGAAGCTATTTGAAATCCAGACAAAACACTGCTTTCAAGACTCTCTGCTTCTCTTAATAATGTTTCATCAGTTATAGATGATGATGATGATGATGATTCTGTCAATGCGTTGCTGTCGGCAAGACCTAATTTACTCGATACATAAGGAAAGCCCTTGATAAGAACAGAACCTTCCAGTTTCTTCTCTTTCCCCGGAGTAAGCAGAATGTTAGGACCAACTTGTCTAGGACCCAAAGCCCATATCCTCTTGAAAACGTCTTTCCACATTGTTCTATATTTCTCGACACGATCCTTATCCATTTCTGCAGTTTCGGAGGAAAGATCACTCTCAACAGCATCCATCATCCTTTTCTTGAGTCCTTCGATAGGATTCTCGTCATCCAGAATTACACCCCTCGATGTTTCTAACCTTTTCAAAGCCTGTTTAGATTTACCTCCTATTATATCCCCCAAAAGTTCAGAACTTTCATCAAGCAGCTTAGTAAGAAGCGCGGGAAGTTTCATGACTTGTACACGAACAACACACCTACCATTTGCTGTTGTTTTCTCCACATAATCAGAGCTTCCACTAAACCACTTCAGATTCTCCAAAGGATTCGTGTCGATTGTCTCTTTAAAAGAGACGAGGGGAGGAGAGACTTCCAAACTCACCTTTGCAAATCTCTCCTTCAGATCTTTTACACATCTTTCGAGATGAACTTCTCCTGCAGCAGCAAGAACATGCTCCCCTCTAGCGGAAACAGTGACCTCAACGAAAGGGTCTGCACGATTTAACAAACGCAGCCCTTTCATGAGTGCACCTATATCAGCAGGATCAGATGGCTCAATCGCAACTTTAAGCATTGGTGAAACTTGAAAAACCATGCTGGAGAAAGGCCAACAGTTAACTGTAGATGAAAGAGTAGCAGTCTTCAATATGTGCTGACTCAGCCCTCGTATGGCAACAATATTCCCAGCCTTCACAGAAGCAACTGGTGTCAACCCTTGACCCATCATTAGATATAATGACTGCAATTCGGCTTCTTGGACATGCTTCTGCCTCGATTCCATTATCAACGGATCATGTAAGGCAGAAAGCACAAAAATCCTCTGTCCAGCAAAGAGAACCCCACTAAAGATTCTAGCAAATGCAAGGAAACACTCTCCAGACTCTCCTTCATCCGTAGAATTGTTCGGAATCTCTCCACGAGGGAGCATTTTCATTGGGACCGCAAACATCTTGGAAACAAACACAACACATGGTGCATCAGGACTGGAATTACAAGTCTCAACAGATTGTCTAGCAAATTCTGCCTCGGAAAGCACATCAGAGCTTTCCCCAACGTCTAAACTATCTCTTTTGGGCAGCAGTCTTGATATTCGAAAAGTTTGAGCAGTAACAGGATCAGGCATGCACTCGGCTACCATAGACAAGATGGTGGCCGACAGTGGAAGCCAACGGCTCATTACAGCCTGAAGCACAGTTTTATGATCCTTATTTTGAAGTTCGCGTGCAGGAATAGATAAATTAAAGGACTTGACAACCTTCTCCACATTTCCTCTATCCTCAAACAGTTTCCAAAGGTAGTCCAGAATAAATTGTACAAACATAGGCTTAGCATTTGCAGCATTATTGATTCCTTTCTTCCCCACAATCATCTTAGTCTTGGCAACAAAGTACCGAGGCCCCCATAGAGCCCGTTGTAATGTAGCTGCACTTGCACCAAGCTTAGAAGCATAGATCTCCGCGAAATCACATATCCTAAATCCCCAACCATCAAGGGCACAAGCAAAGACAACATTTCCTTTCTGAGGTTGAAATGTGTCCTCCTCGTCCTCCTCTAAAAACTCATAATTGTCATCGCCTGCAGCAACTGAAAGCATAGAATCCACATCGGATAAGTACTTTTCAGACTTATAAGCACTAACTATCCCATTAACCTCATGGATAATCCTCAATAATCTATTGTAAGCTTCCATGGGACTCAATTTCAACTCACATATCAGCCTATCGACCTTATTCAAAACTAAACACGGGGTCAACTTCTCAATCCATGCTTGTCGCAGTACAGCATGGGTCTGAATATGAACACCCTCAACAGCATCCACCAATACCAATGCACCATCACTCAACCTAGCTGCAGTAGAAACCTCACTGCAGAAATCCATGTGGCCTGGTGAGTCTATAAGATTGACAGAGTACTCCTTGAATTGCAGAGCAATGGACGAGCTCTTCATAGTGATAGCACGACGCTGTTCTTCATCCAAGTAATCCATAAATCTAAGTTTTCCAGCTTGCTTTGGATGAAGGACTCCCCCACCGTATGAAGCAATTAAATGGTCTGCAAGAGTGGTCTTCCCATGATCAACATGTGCGAGAATGCATATATTCCGTACTAGCTTGGTCTCCTCAATATTTGATGAATCATCCTTCTTCTCTACACCCAATAGCTGAGAAAGAAAGAAAACGCAAACGCTGTTTTTCAATTACTACCGACATCAATCAAACAACACATTGCATTTTACAAAATGATGTGTGCTAGCCTCAAACGAATTAAGCTTTAATCCTAGGAAAATACACAGAATTCAATTTGTTCAGCTCTAACAATTTAAACGCTACTTTTCAGTTACTACTGACATTAAACAAGACATCCGTCGTGCTAACCTCAAACTGAATCTAGCAAACCAAATAAAGCTTAAATTATAGGAAAATACAAATAATTCAATTTGCATCAACTAATTAGGTTCATGTTCTAATGGTTACTACGAACATCAAACAACACATAACACATTATGCTCGATGACTCGTGATAGCCTCAAACTGAATATATCAACCCAAATTAAGCTTAAAACTATAGTAGGAAAATACAGATAATTCAATTTGCAAACATCAAACTACACATAAAACGTTATACTCGATGACTCGTGATAGCCTCAAACTGAATATAACAAACCAAATTAAGCTTTAACCATAGAAAAATACAAATAATTCAATTTGCATCAACTAATTAGGTTCATGTTCTAATGGTTACTACTAACATCAAACAACACATAACGCATTATGCTCGATGACTCGCCATAGCCTCAAACTGAATATAACAAACCAAATTAAGCTTTAATCATAGGAATTCAATTTTCATCAACTAATTAGGTTCAGTTATAACAGTTTACCTGTTTATTCTGCATCTCGGTTGAATCAATTATAGGAGGCCTAGAAGTTACACCTTGTTCTTCTTCGGTTGAAGCTTTTCCTATATTATCAATACTAATTTCAGTCATTATTAACTCTGGATATAAGAAATATGTTCCAACTATTGTTCTTCAATGGCGGCGGTGCTCGTCGGAGATACAACGGCGGGGAACTTCCACCAAGCGCGCTTAAACGATGAAAGAGAGCCGATCGCTGAGTTATAACCTAATTGAAGGCTCAATTTAAAAGAAATAAAAAATATATATTTATATATATATAAGGAAATACGGAGTAGGAAGATATTGGGTTGGGCCAAGTCATTCATCTATTGGGCCTTCAATTTAAATTAGGCCCATAAGGTATTTGCATCCTCCATGATAGCAAGTACACTCTCAATATACTTTAAATATATATTGTAAATGTATGAATACAAATAGAATTGTGTGGATATTAATATGTATTTTCTTTATTTATTATTATTATATATATATATCATACTTGAATCTTTATAATTTGCTAACTAAAAATATAAATTTTTGAGTCAAGATATTTCCTAATCTTTATAATTGAAATTATAATATATTGAGATAAACTAAAAATCTTTACTTATCTACAATTAATATTGAATCCGTATTTTGGTATATATCAAATTTTTATTCCAAAAATCTCTCAATTGAAATTCTATTATCATCTTCTTTATAAACGGTATTTTTATAAATTAAATCACATAAATACTTTCTCCCCTATAAATATAAATATTGGACACTATTTGTAAAATAAAAATATACATAAAAATATTTTACTACAACATAAACTATAAATTTATTTATTCTACCCTCGATTCATGGGAGCCGACTTCAATAGAAATAAAGTTATTTTATTGCATGAAGATTTCTATTCAACACATGAGATTGTTAGACTACCTTACCTAATTCGATATGAACAAATTCAAAATACAACTTCCAATAAAAATTTAGACCAAATATAGTAGATTTTCGAATTAGTTCTTCAATGACTGTTTTTGAAAACTAGTATAAATACACTGTTTTTCCTCCATTGAAAGGTTATGAACGAAAATATCAAGAGCCGGCCAGCTAACATGCATTTCCCCAAAATTCAAGTATTTTCAAGAACAATCAACAAGTTAAATTTTTGAGTGTTCATCTTGTACTCTAAGTTAAACACTTTCATATCCTTAATCTTATATTGAAAATTTCCAAACTCGACTTGTAAAAGACATTTCATTAAGTTGAAACCTTGCATCAAAATATCATACCCTTTGAGAGATCGGGTGTAAACCTGCTTATTGTAAACAACTTTGTAAGAGTACTAGAACTCGTAAAATTTTAGTAGGACGAAACTCGCGGAGAGTGAGAAGTCCAATATTGTCCATTGACACTTAAAATCCAAGCATTTGTTGAAAGAATTAACTCGCAATTGAATTTGTGGAGTAAACGTATGAGTCGAGTTTCAGAACAACTATAAATCTTTATGTCTTTGTAGGTTTGATATTATTTATTATTCATTCATTATATATGTCATTTTATCAAACTACATAATTTGCAATCAACTAAGCACCAAGCTTGGTTGATACTTGTTTATCTACATAAAATTAACAAGTGTTTTATTAAGTTAAAAGATGAGTTTTATATTTAGCTAAATTTAATTTAAAGGTCTACATCTTTTCACACTCGATTTAATTTGATAGTTGTCACCACAGGTTGATACCTTCACTCTGTAAGATTGTCATTTTTATCATTTTATACTTTTTAATAACTAGATTGAAACATGGTTCCTAGAGTGCACTATCATAGTTTGTTATACAAGCATCATATATCAATAGTGTGCAACTTCATCATACATCTATCTAGTCATTTTAAGTTTTGACGATTAAAATCTAAATTTAAAAAAAAAAATGGCATTTCGAATTTACAGGCAAATTGACTTTTTCCTCCTTAAAAGTTTAAATTAGATTGTAATTTACGAAAAAAATGTAATTTTAAACTCTAGGAATATTTCCAAGTTAGTCATTTGTGAACCAGTTTTTACACCTGTTTTATATAGTAAAACAACTACTTTTACAACATTAAAATGAAAAATACTTTATAAACTTCACCTTCACAATATCCCTCATTTTACACAAGATGTCACTATTTTTGCACTCACACATAAACACAAGTCAACTTATTTCTTTACATCATATAAAAAAGTTTACAAAAGTTACCCCTCAAAAGGGAAGGAATACATTTTAATAAAACAAATACATTTTAATAAAACAACTCATATCAATAAAAAAAAATACACATATGCTCCAACATGTTATTGATGTTCCACCTTAAATAATGCAAGATTCTGAAATGGACAAACAAGACCTCAATTGCAGCCACAATCATAAATTATACATGGCCATAAAAATTCTAGATATTTTTTTTAAAGCCAGAAAAAGATTAAAAAAAATTAATTATGCTTAGAGAAAATGTATAATCAACGCGAAAATTAATTTCAGGTGCTAGATGTTTTTTTCTGGCAAGCGAATTCTATTTACAACCTCAACCGGTAATGCATATGCTGGATCTATAGCTTTAAGTCCTGGATATTCCAGTAGTGAAAGACCTGAATTCACCAAACAAGATGACATTAGAAACGAACCCCTCGTGGTTTGAAAATGTTGCGCGAAACCCTCGTGTGGTTCCTTTTACTTATTTTCTCTAATTCCCGTGTCCTTTTCTTCCAAATATTGAAGTTTTGAGATTATTTGCTATGGACATAACATGAAATAGATCAAATGAAGAATTCGCTTTATTTAATAAACTACAAGGGGATTTTATGCAATTTTCAAACCACAAAAAGAATTCACGCAATATTTTCAAACCACGAGGAGGATTTCGTGCAAGAAAAGTAGCAAATACGAACACTATTTAAGCATAATTATTACCAGCAACGCCAAAATAGGTGTGGAAGACATCAACCGCATCATCTGGCCTATCTGAAATCCCTCCATTCTCCTTATCCTACATCATTGAAGGATGAGGCAAGGTAAATTTCTTACTTTGTATAATGTACGATATCAGAAAAAAAAAATACTCCCTTCATCCCAAATCTATATTTACATTGATCTGGACACGGAAACTAAGAAACGGTGATAAAGTAAGAATATTGATGTCCTTTTAACTTTATTAAAGTGATCAAATAAATACTCCCTCCGTCCAATTTCATTATTCCCACTTTCTTTTTTTGGTTGTCCAATTTCATTATGCCCATACCCTTTTTGGAAACAATACTATTCATACTACTTTATCTCCACCCTCCTACCATCACTTATTTACCTACTTTGTCATTCACTTTATTCATAAACAATCATTTATTTACAAATGGACCCCACAATATCCCATCATACCCTCAACTTATCTACTTTATCAATAAACTAATCAATATTCATTAAAACCCGTGCCCGGAGAAGTGGGCATAATAAAATTGGACGGAGAGAGTATATTTTATAAGTGAGAATTTTGAGGGTAAAAGTTGTTAGAAACTTCTTTTTTTGGAGTGCGAAAACTAATGTAGAACAAACAAAAAATGAAAGTATGAAAACTGATTTGGGACAGAGGGAGTAGTAAAACTATCAATTATGGGTCTGAAAGATTTTTTGATCAATTTAGGACCTGAAAAATAATAAAACTATCAAATATGACGCTGAAAGATTTTTCCGATCAATTCAGGGCCTAGAAATAAGAAACTCTAACAATTCGAAACCTAAAAGATACAAATTAACAATTTAGAACTCACACATTTTCAAACCATGTGTGACTTTTTATAGTTTCTAGTTATTGGACAATATTTTTATAAATCACAACTAAAAAAAGATATATTAATTACATGCGAGTGGAAAAAATATAGAACAAAGAGTAAGAATACAAAATAATTAAGTATATTAATAAATAATGCTATACACTAATATACTCTCTACGTCGCTCACTCAATTTGACATTTGTTAAAATGGTTTGTCCCTCATTTAATTTGACATTTCCAAAAAAGGAAATAAAGCAACTCATTTTCTTTCCACTATCACCCTTAAACATCATAGTATTACACCACATGTCATTACTTTTCCTACATAAAAACATCTTTTTTTGTCTTATTCACTTCATTTGACCTTTAACCCTCATAAAAAAAAAGGTAATGTTATCCGTTTAAATACCAATAAACAACTCATACCTTAAAAAATTGTGCAAACAATAATTGTTAGTGAGGGACGCGGGGGTAGCACATGATTTTAAAATATGTAAGTCCAAAAATGATAGTTTTCATCTTTCAGACCTCAAATTGATAGTTTCTTATTTTTCAGGTCTTAAATCGATAGAAAAAATAATTCTTTCAAGACCCTAATTGATAATTTCACTATTTTCAGGTGACGATTTGACAAAATTCCGAAAAAAAAAAAAGTCATTCAATTTTCTATCCATGTTCTTACCTGACAATCCAAGATGAAGCTAACAAGCTTTTCCTTGTTGATCCAGTGAACTCTATCAATCATGATTAAGCTAGAAAGAACCCACCATGAGTAGCAAACCTGGAGTTGGAAATGGTATTTGAATAGTTTAACGAATCGAATACTGCAATACCCTAATGAGAACCGTGTTGGGCAAGAAGTTATATACAAGAAAGATTCACTCACATCGGGAAGCTTCTCAGGACGCCCATTTAGACCTCCAGATTTTACTTGCCGTTCACATAGCCACCATCCAAGGAGGTCCTTGTCAACGTGATGGAGAGATCCAGTAATTGCAAGAGCTCCAATACAACAAAAAACTGCAGTAACAAATGGAATAAAATGACTGAATACTACAGGAGATTATGATTCATTAGTTTGGTTCCTGCACCACGACTAGACCTTTTATGTTACGTTCAGACAAGGCAGAATAAGGCTTCCAATATACTGTACATAATTACAGCCGTAAAAGAGCACAAGGTTTTCAAATAAGGCTTGTGCAATTCCATGATCAATTTAGTTAGATTTTTGCTAGACTAAAACATTCGTAGAAACATTTAACCAGGTTGTTGAGTCATGTCTTCCAGCATGAGAGTTCCATATTAGGATCAGGCTCTAAAATTGCAGGGCCATACTCTTCAAGACGCAAATAAACAAGTTTTTTTTTTGGTTTAATTGCAAATTAAGTCACCACATTTCGCTTATTTGCAATCTAATTTAAACATTTGGATAATTGCAAATTAGTCTTCCAGACCGCCTCCTTTGTGCCCGAATTTGAGGTGGCTTGCCCGATGTGACACCCCCTTAATGAAACAACGTCTTTTTTAATCAGATCTAGTCTCGAAACGTCAAATCTGGGTACAAAGGGGGCTGCCCAGAAGCCTAATTTGCAACAATATTCAAAGTTGGTGATTTATTTGCAATTATCCAAAATTTTAGATTAGATTGCAATTAAGCGAAAGTTAGTAATTTGAGTTGCTATTAAGCCAAAAAAAAAATATTAATGTAGAAAGTGTAAGGGATGAAAAATCTAATACATTTGTGGCCATATAGGCATGTACTTATAAAATCCTATTTCTTTTAGGTTTATGACTTCGATAAATATTTATTTCCAATTATATAGTGAGTCTAGTCATTTAAGATGCTAATTAAACGTGTCCTACATAACCGAGCCACAACATAAAAAAAACCTAGAATTCCTTTAAGTTGGCTACATAATTAGAGAATAGAGAAAACCCACAAGCACATACATGTATACAACACATCAAGAGAGGAAACGTACTTTGCCCTGCGTGAGATTCTGCTCCTGGTGTGCATCCAAATCCACCATCTAAGTTCTTGCAACTAACAATGTACTTTACTGCTTTATCCACATTTATTTTATCCAACTGGCATAGTAAAGCGAGAGAGCATATTGCAATATAAGAAAACCTAAAAAAATCAGTGAGCTCTGTTATCATGTTTACAAGAAAGAGATCAATTATATGCGAAAAGTGATAACAACCAATTTCAAAGGCAGAAAACATACTAAATAAAATGATGTGAAGGACATGAAAGTGCACCTTGTATCTATCTCACCCCAAATGTCACCAGCAAAGGATCCGTCTTCATGTTGTAGGCTTGCAATATCTAGCTAGTAGGTTAAGTTTATAGACATGTTATCCGATTATCAGTATGTAACCACCATCTGGCACTGTTAATAGTGGGAAAATAATTTTTTTGTCCTGTAAGTTATCCCTATTTTGGCTCTAGTCTTGCGTTTCACAAATTAAAAATAGTTTTATAACTTCAAATATTTTACATTTTGGTCCGTATGAGGTGAAACATCCGGTCGACGCTGATGTGATAGAGTCTGATTTGTCCACGTGGTAAAGTATGATTGGTCAAACGAATGTTTCACCTTTTATAGCCAGTAAATGTCGAAAAATTGAAAATTACAAGACTGGACTAAAATCAAAATAACGGTAACTTATAGGACTAAAAAACTATTTCTCCTAATATGTTGAACTCAAAGAAGTCACAAGTTCAAGGACTATCTAATAACTGAAGATAAATTCTCAAAAAAGATACAGTTTGCGACATTCTCGACATCAAGAACATCCATCTTGTCAAATAGTGCTAAAACCTGAATTGCACTGAGTGTGAATAACAAGTGGGGATCATGCCCTATATTACCACCGAAACCACCTGCATGAACAAAGCAACACAAAGGATATATATTTTATTTTATTACCAGAACCATATCATTAAAAATCATAAGGTTTGACTCATGAACAAATTGAATTTTTTTAAAGGAGTAACTTCATTTGCCAACCAGAACAAAAAAACTCATGTATATTGAAAACGGACCAGATTCATGTTGACACTGCATGACCCATGAAACAACCTCATTTTGATCCACCGCATCAAGCTTCCCTAAAACATCGAGAGTCGTCAATCCCCAGTATGCACCATTTAGCCTTAAGTGCTCCATCACCACAGATTCAAAATCATCCTTTTTCTGGTACAAAAGATTGCTGCTTATTACTAAAAAGTAAAAGAATATAATAACAACAGTTCCATAATTCATGACAACACTGCATGCTCGAACATTTAGGGCATGTTTGTTTTGGGATTTTGAGGATTTTGAAATCCAGATTTCAAAATCTAGTGGATTTTAAAATCCTAATGCTTTTTATGTTTTGTGTTTGTTTTGGGATTTATGTAGGGTAGGATTTAACTTTATAGAATATGATTATAGGTTTTATAGGTATTTATATAGGGTTTGTAGGTATTTATAGGGTTGACTTTTATAGGGTTTATAGATATTTATAGGGTAGGATTTTGAAATCCTGAATCAAAATCCTAAACTGTAACGGGGGTGGAGTTTCGAAATCCCAAATCCAGATTTCCCATCCCAAAACAAACATGCCCTTAGTGAACTTACTAGAACTCATGACTCTTCCTCAAAACTAAAATACAAGAAAATGACTAAGATAAACGAACAATTAAGATAATTATGGTCCACCATCAGCCAAGCATTGCAAGCATGTTGAGAAGTAATATACTTTCCTCCTGCTAGAGTAAGAAAATATTCTGAGGATATGTACAAACATTTTCACCACGTGTGGCATCACATAGGCACATTGAGGATGCGATAAATATTATACGGTTCCTAAAGGCTCATTAAAAGAAACAATTTCAATGAGAAGCAGCATTTCGAGAATAAATTTAGGAGCCAAGTAGAATACACGAACCATTTAGTTACTTCATTTAGTTAAAATCAGGTTTGAAAGCAGTATTTCAGAAGTGGTCAGGTAAGAAGCTACTCAGTTTTATATTCCCCTCTTAATATAATGATATTTGTCGTTCTTACTACTGAACATATTATGGTATTCATAACTCAGGGAGATCACCATATTGTTCTTTCCTGTCATGTTTATCCTGATATCATTATTTCATAATTTTTTGTTCAATAAATACAGGGAAATGGAAAAACAAAAACTTGAAACAAGCTATGATTAACACGAGGTATACCTTTTCAATTGTTAAGATGTACTTAACATGCTTTTCAATCTTCAATTCCCCCATTCTGTCAATAAACAAATCGAACTTCAAAAATAAGATAAAATAATAATAAATCTTCAAAATCAAGTGTTCTAGCATCCAGTCTCTGATTAACTGAACTTACTCCACAGTCCAAACTATAGCATACAAGTGTCTTAGATCAACACCGGAAAATAAAAGAATTTTAAATAAATCTGAGAATTAGAAATAAAGCCAAATATACGAGTTGGATTAGTACCCAATGTGTAGCAATTGCAGCGATCCACGAGTTATGGGCAGTATGAATTTGAACACAAATAGCTTAACAAGAAGCACGAATTTCGATTCTTTGTTTTTCGAAATCAATGACTATGTTATTAAGTAGCTAATTATTGATAAAGTTGCTGGTAATTAGTATAAACAACACAAGTTTCCGCCAAATCAATCATGTGTCAAATTCGGCAAAATTAGCCTACGAACAACAATTTATGGATTTTTTATATTTTTGTAACACAGACAAAATTATCGAAAACAACAACGATTTTCGAACAAAAGAAAGATCGGAGAAAGAAAAACCTCAGCGATTTAACGCGACTGATATGCTGGGGGCGGCGCAGAGTTGCAAGTGTAGTGGGCGGCGGGGGTTGAGGAGGCGCAGGAAAGCGGCGGCGCTGAGAGCAGCGTAGGGGCGGTGCAGATCGATCGTGGTAAAAGAGGAAGAAAAGTAAATTTAATGTTTGGGTTTTTGTAAGAGGGGTATAATAGGCAATTTAACAAAATCCTTATAATCAAATTATTTTTCTTTTTTCGATTTTTTTGCTTTTCCTCAAAAAAAAAATTGACGAAATTTCAACTTTTTTCAATACTTTTGGCCTTCTCGAATTTTGGACCTTTTGGTATTTATTGATATTCATATTCGATTATTTTTTCCTAAAATTATTGTTTTTTATTTTTTATATTGATTGATCAAGAAATAATTATTACTAAAAAAAAAAAGGGGAGAGAGATTGAGAAGAGTATAGAGGAGGCGCGAGTATTATGGTTGCAAAATTGTGAATTTTTTTTTCCCTCGAGCATGACAGAGTAGGGCTGTTATTTGAGTCGAATATTTGAAGTTCGAGTTCGGCTCGATAAAATTAATGAGCTAAGAAACGAGCTCGACTCGTTAAAGAGTCTAACGAGTCTATTGAGCTAAGCCTAATGTAATTAAAAGAAAAAAATTAAATATCGAGTCTAACAAGTCGAGCTCGAACCGGCTCGTTAGTAAATCGAGTATCTAACGAGCTCGAGCTCGACTCATTTAACGAACGAGCTCACGTGCGGCTCGGTTCGTGTAACAACTCAATGGCAGAGTGAGTTTATTTTGATTATATACCGATGAAAGACATTGTCGTAGTATTAGGGGTAGACACGGGCGGTTTCTAACCGGCGAACCGCCGAACCGCCGAAACCGGCGGTTTGGCTAACCGGCGGTTTCGGTTTTGAAACCGCACCGTAACCGTAATTTTACGGTTCGGTTACGGTTCCCCCAAAGTGGAACCGGCGGTTTCCCGGTTAACCGGGAAACCGGCGGTTATTTAATTATTTTTTAAATTTTTTTTAATATTTTTATATACAAATATTTAAATTTAATACTGAAATTAGATACATATAAATTAAATACTTAACATTTCACTTAAATCTTAACTTAATACACTTAAAAAAAAAATAACATTTAGCCATTTAGGTTTAGGACTTTAGGCTAAACTTAAGTCTTAAACTCTTAATTCTTAAAAAACAAACTCAACAAAGTTACAACTTACAAAATACAACTTACAAGATAAAAATAAACTAAAACACTTCAAAGTTCAAATACTTAATTAGTAAAATTACTAATACTTAATTAGTAGAATCGAGGGGGAAGTCTCAATTGACCCAATGCCTCCGGATGAACTTTTTCAATGTGTGACTTGAAAACTCCGTATCCTCCACCGCGCTTAAATTTATATTTTTTTTGGCAATACTTGCAACAAACTTCACGTGAATTGTCTATTGGATTTGTATCACTCACGTGAAAGTGATTTAGCAAATTGGAGTGAGGAGGGTGAAAGTTTGGTTGAATTCGAGGCGGCGGTTGATTGACTTCTTCTTCATCACGTAACTCACGTTGACCGTTTGTAACTCCGGATGATCCTTGGGTTGCCATTTGAAAGAGAGTCTTTTGAGAGAATAAGAGAGAAATAGATAATTGATATAAGTTATAACTTATAACTTATAAGAGAGTTGAGGTGTGAAAAATGAGAAGAGAAAATGGGGTATTTATAGGTGAAAAATGAGATATTTTCGGATTTAAAAAAAAAAAAAAAAAAAAAATTTCCGGCCAAACCGGCGGTTAAACCGCCGGTTAATTATTCAAAAATCTGACCGTTGGCGATTCAACGGTCCAGATCATCTGACCGTTTGAATCTCAACGGTCCAGATTAAAAGCGTTTTTAAATTAAAAAAAAAAAAATTACAACGGTAAAAACCGGCGGTTAACCGCCGGTTTGGCCCGGTTTCCCCAATTTTGAATTTTCTAGCCGTTGGAGATCAACGGTCCAGATCATCTGACCGTTGAATCTCAACGGCTACGATTGATCTGGCAGTCGGTTAACCGCCGGTCCGGTTGTAACCGGCGGTTTGGCCGGAATTTTTTTTTTTTTTTTTTTTTTTTTAAAATCCGAAAATATCCCATTTTTCACCTATAAATACCCCATTTTCTCTTCTCATTTTTCACACCTCAACTCCTCAACTCTCAATCTCATCTCTTATCTCTTATCTCAATTCTCTATTCTCTCTTAATTCTTATTATCTCAAATTCTCTCAACACAAGTCCTCAACTCTCAATCTCATCTCTTAATTCTTATTTTCTTTTCTCTAATTCTCTCAAATCTCAATTTACTAATATAGTAATATGTCTTCTTCAAGAGGAAAGGCTATCGTATCTTCTTCACAACAACCTCGACGAAGACGCGTTCCATTGTTCAACGCCACCGATGAAGAAGATCAACATATGCGTAGAATTCTTGGTGACAATATCATCGACCACATGAACGAAATTGCCACCGAGGATGATGATGACGAAGAGGTTGAACGTGGTCCAACTCAAGAAAGTGCAACCGAGTATCCACCACCTTCGGCTTCGGTGCCCTCAACCGAAATTCCACCTCCTACTTCTTCTTCACAAGCTCGAAGTTTTAAATCCGAAATTTTTGCACGTCACTTTCAAAAAGTTCCAACCGGTGAGGTCGATAGATTTATAATTCATTGTAATTATTGTCCAAAGGAGTATAAATTTAAAAAAGGAGGAGGATATGGTACCTTCAAGCTCCACCTCGAAAACCACCATCCGGATAAAATGGGAATTACAACGAGCCAAACGCAACTACGAGGATTTACCGGGTCCTCCGGAGGAGGAGTTCAAGGTGAGGTAAGTAATCCGACTTCTCTTTTTAAATATGATCAAGCATATTTTAGAAAAATGTTAGCTAAAATGATAAGTGTTCAACATCTTCCTTATAGTTTTGTTGAAAATTTTGCTTTTAATGATTTGGTACAACTTTCACTACAACCAAGCATGAAAAAAATTTCTCGTTCTACGGTTACTCGTGATATTGCTAATATTGTTGGTGAATATAAACTTGCTTTGATCAATACTTTTCGTTCACTTAAGAGTAAAGTTTCTATTTGTTCCGATATTTGGAGTGATAATTTTCAAAAACATTCATATATGGGAGTTACTTGTCATTGGATTGATGATTCTTGGACATTAAACAAAAGATTAATTGCTTATAGGGATTTTGATTGTGTGCACTCGGCCGATGCTATTAAAAAGAAAATTGTTGAAATTTTAAAATCTTATGGTTTAATTAACAAAATTTTTTCAATTGGTTTTGATAATGCTAGTGCTAATAATGCTAGTATCGAACAACTTCGCATTGCATGTCAACCGTATGTTGGTGGAAAATTTTTTCATATTAGATGCATGTGTCATATTTTAAATTTATGTGTTCAAGATGGTTTAAATGGTTTGAGAATTTATATTTCTCCTATTAAAGATGCTATTACTTATTTGACGAGGCGTAGTAATTTGATGAAAAAATGGAAACATTTTTGTAGAAGTAGGAATGTGCATCCAAAAAAAATTTCTCTTGATGTGTCAACAAGGTGGAATTCTACTTATAAGTTGTTAAAAGAGTCGGTTGATTATAAAGAGACTTTATGTGATTTTTTTGAAGAAGAAAAATGTGGTTTTGGTTTACTTCCTGAAGATTGGAATCATTGCATAAACATAATTAAGGTTTTGGAAACTTTTAATAATGCTACTTTTGCTATGTCTAAAGTTTACGAACCTACTTCTCATTTGGCACTTGAACATTGTCTAAAAATTGTCAACGTTTTAGCACGTTACAAAAACGATCCAATATTATATCTTGCTATTGCTCCTATGTTGGAAAAATGGAAAAAATATTTTGCTATAATTCCCCCTATATTTTTAGTTGCTAAAGTTTTTGATCCTAGATATAAGTTAGATGGTGTTAAAGCTATGTTAGCCTTGTATTATAAAAAATTATATCCTATTGCCGAATTTCCGAATGATCAACCGAACACCGATCATTTCATATTTGAAGTTCAACAACTTATATTATCATTAATTAAGGAGTATATGGATACACATGGTTTATCCAACCCTAGTCATAGTTCTTCTTCTAGTTCTAGTGCTAGTTTTAACGTACAAAATGATTATGACGACATGGATGATGATGATGTTGATAGCTTTCTTTTTCAACGTAATTGTAAAAAATCAAAATTTACTTATACTCAAGAATATGAAAGCTATGAAGCGAATACATCCATGGAAAATATGGAAGGAGACTTTGATATACTAAGGTGTTGGTCGACGGTGACTCAAGTATTTCCGGCAATGTCAATGCTTGCAAGAGAAATTTTAGCGGCTCCCGCCTCAACCGTTGCCGTTGAGCAAGCATTTAGTGTAGGAGGTTATACTTTGGATGCAACAAGATCCAATATGACCGTTGAAAACGTAGAGAACCAATGTTTACTTGATGATTGGATAAGAGCCGAAAAAAGAGTCCAATCGTTAGAAGAAGATAATGAAGAAGACGAGGAATGGACCTCTACGGGCGGAAGTGAAGAATGAAGAACCTCCTTCAAGTTCAACAACAACGAGGTAAGTTGAGGTAAGAGAACTACGTGGACTTTGATTCCAATTTCCGTTGAATTTGGATACGTAGGCAACTTAATTTAAAATTTTTGAACTTAGAATTTCTAAGTTTAATTTTTTAAATTAAGCTCAAGTCCAATTTCTTTTAACCCCTCCCCTCCCCAAAATTCCAAATTGATTGTAAGTTGTAATTCTAAAGTTTTTAATTTATATAAGTTCGATTTAATTTTTATAAGTTGTAAGTTTTCTAATGTAAATTATAATTAATTTATTTTTTTAAGAAATAGGCCTAAGTTACATTAAATAATTTAAATTTATTCTCTTAATATTTAATAAGTTATAAGTTAAAGTTATAAGAATATAAGTTATCGACTTAAAGTTATAATATAATAATTTATAAAAAAAACGATAAACAAAAGTTAAAACGAGTATAATTTTAATTTTAAGTTGTACAAATAATTTTAACTTAAAACGATCGAAAAAAGAGGCGAAAACGATCGAAAAAAGAGGCGAAAACGAGCTTAAAAAAAAAAAAAATAATAACCGGCGAACCGCCGGTTTCCGAACCGAACCGCCGGTTCAAAAACCGTAACCGTAACCGGCGGTTCGCGGTTCGGTTACGATTGGCGAAAACTGAAAACCGTAACCGCCGGTTTCTAACCGAAACCGGCGGTTTTCAACCGCTGCACGTGTCTAATTAGGGGTGGGTGTACCGAAAAAGTGAATTTTTTATTTTAATATGGAAAAAGGGTAGTTTAAACATTTCTAAAATTAGTTAAAAGCAAAAGTAGGTGTACTAATGAAATAACCATAACCATGGCCTAATTTCATAGGACAGACACATCCTTGAATTACAAGTGTCAAGATTCAGCAGCAGCAGCCTCAATCTCATACAGTAATAAGTTTGTCAAAGGTTCTAATCACGCCGTCGCTTCTCTTCGCTCATCAACCAGTTCAATACAGCGGTAGAGAACCATCTGGAGAGGGTTGAAGGTGCATAATGTATCGTCATCTTTCTCGCTTTCCGCCACACTTGTGCCTACTAATGTTCGTAGCGGGAGAAGCCATTCATAGTACGCCTTAGACAATTTCTCCTTCGATACTATTCCCGTGTAGTTTGAATTACCTGTCGATTCTGTAATCAGAATATATCTGTAGAGATTGAGAGCTGATAAAACCTGCACCATAAACAAAACAAAACCATTATAAGAGATTGATTGTTCTTATTGCCACAAAGTTTATTCAGCATTACATACCATGGATGCAAAAGTCGACGCCTAGACACTGGTCTTTTGCCTCCTAAGGCATTTTTGGTGCAAAATCAGTCTAGGCAGCTGCCTAGGCGCTCAGATTTTGTTTTATTTTTTACATTTTTTTTTATGTAGGAGTTCAATTTGGGCAATCTTACACACTTTTAATGGGAAAATTAGGCATTGGGCAATACTCATGGCTTTACTATGATTTACAGTGTTTTTTTTGGCCAAATTTCATCATTCAAGGGATGAAAAGTTGAAAACTGCATTTTTATATTTTTAACATTATTTTTGCAAGTTTTAATTTCTTCAGGGACCTGTTTACAAATTTTATGTTTTTGTTACATTATGATTTTCTATTTATTGCTTGAGAATTTTCTATTTATTGCTTGAGAATTTTACAGAGAACATATTAAAATAATAATGATAATAATAATCTAGGCGCGCAAATCCGTCCGACTACCGATTTCCGACTTCTGCAACCTTATACCAACCAAACTATGGCAAATTGGCAATATCTATTTAGCTTTGAGACAACTATACACGTATCAATTTCACCAAACTCGCAACATCATAATCCTTGTATCATTCATTATCTTCAGGCCCTCAATTGACATTATTCCAAAAATGAACAAAACATAAACTTAAATTATGACCAAGGGCATACAGAGAGAGAGAGAGATTTACCGCATCACTGTACTCAGGAAGAGACGGAGGTCCGCCACACGTAGGCCTGAGAACCAATTCCACAAATTCAAGCACCGATGTGTTCCAAAACGATGCTGGTTGACTGACGTCACTATTGAGGCCATTATCTGCTAATGAATTTCTTTTGGCTTTCTCTAAGTGCAGTTCATCTTTCACACAATCTACAAGTATTCCAATCTGTACCAATTCCCAGTATTTAACTTCTAAATCAAGGGACTTAAACAATTGTATATGCTTCTAAATAAGTATCTAACCATAGAAGAAGAGTCACTATTCTTTATCAAAGCCATTAAGACGTCAAATCTCCCAGAAGTTGGAATGTCTGCAAGCACCTGATTTAGAAACAATAGATTACATACATGAAAAGAATTCGAAGAAGACTTCACTAGCAGCTTATGCAACTGAGCAGGCTCATAACCAAAAGTCTCAACTGGGGATATGTTAGTGAAGGATATTACCAGATGAGAATAACTAGGTTAAAATTACCATGAGCAATAACTTCAATACTAATTCGAGAGAGGCAAATGACAAAAGCAAAATCCTAACCTCAAAAATGATTCTTTGCACTAAATAATCTCACTTTGTCGCCTTTTACTCATTTCCAATCCTTTTCTCAACATATCCACAAGCCAATTTTCACATACGTCAACAACTGACATTTGTATGAGTAAAGAGGTCTTTAGTTAGAACATTATTTGTCCGTTTGTTAGCTGTACACAACAACCATTCTTCCAGGTGATTTACTCAATCCACAAAATAATAGGTGCCGCAATTCAACCAACGACACAATATAACTTAAGAAATTACCGCAGTAATTTCCATGCAGACAAGAGGAAGTTTCCTTCTTTTTAAAAGCATTTTAGTATATATTTTTTCTTTTTATTAAAAACCCATACCTTTTTTAATGCCCTGAATGCATTCTTCCGTAGTACAGAATCTGAAGCATACATGATGACCATCTCAATAGCCTGGGAGCGACACATGAGTTAAATGATTGAATAATATGGATTTGAAAATTGAGGAAAGGATGAAATTAACCTGCAAACTGGTATACATAGTTGGCATATGTATCGAATAGTCCACAGTGTGATCATGTGAGTGTGATACAATTCCATCCATAATGCACAGAAGGAATCTGATGCCATCCTGCTTCAATTCCCATGAAATATTGGACAACAATACGTACTTCAACATGCTGATAGCCTCCCATCTTCTAGCCCAGTTATCTTGAAGTTCCGTTAAGACAGTAGTCAAATCAACTTTGGCAACCACAGCAACCTCACTAGCCTTGTAACCCCAAATCACTGCATCAATCAATGTGATTACATTGATATTACGTATATGGCAATATCAGTTAACCAGGGATAGCAAATTGTCTATTACAAACCTGCAAGTGCAGCTCCAATCTTGACTTGAGAAAAGCAATTAATACCAACTTCGCTGTCGTCTGTAGTTTTAGGTCAAACACCAATATGATTACATGTCCTCTTCAATAAGAATGCATAAAATTTCTCCACCAGGTGCATACGATTAAATTGCAAAATTAGTCCCATATCTATTGGGTTTGTCAATTTTAGTCCCATACAAATCAATTTTCTCCATTATGTAAAATATCATTAAATAATGATGCAATTTTAGTCCTATATTGATAAGGTTGCAATTTTTTTGCACGGGAGCTGCTGGAATTCCATGTAGCAACCAGACTAACACTGCTTATGTGACATAATGAGATCCAAACACATTAATTTTAATTCAATTTTAAAAATAAATCACAGACTAATTATCATTAAAATATTTTTTTTTTATCAATATAAGACTAAAATTGCAGTATTTTAAAAGTTATGGGACTTAATTTATAAAAGTAATTTGTACGGGACTAAAATGGCCAACACCCCATAGACATAGGACCAATTTCGCAATTTTACTTGTTATATTGTGATGTAGAAGCACTAAAATATACCTCCAAGAACTAGTTTAGAGATCAAATCGACATCGCATCCAGTTATCAAACCAATATAAGACAATTCACAATGTTGAATAAAGTCAGACAACTCTAGCACCACCGTGAGACAACTAGACATGTCATTTGACATCCCGATTGAAACAAGAGCCTGCATATCAAGGATAATTTATTATCACAAAGATAATGGCATCTAGTTACTAATAAAAAAACTGATACAGCACAAACTAGAATGTCACATTCACAAGAAGTGTCCACCATGATCTGCAAGACATATAGGCCTAATAAAGCATGGAGCTTCTTGGATTCCTCGCCTGCCTGCCATAGGAAGAAAAAATGTTATCATAGAATCAGGTAGATATAAATAAAAGGCACAATGCATCAACAGATCTATAAACTACCAATTTTTTTTATATTTAAAGGGCTTTTTGAAACAAAAAATAGTTTAGGGACTAATCAAAACAAAAATTGATAGATTAGGGACCTTTTAATGCATTATCCCTTTAAAAAAAAGCTGTACAGGCAGTGAAACAGACCAACTTTGTAGAGATTTTCCTTATAGAGCTGGCAATACCAGTTGCTTTATGTAACAACTTCTCATAATCAGCATCTTCATCTGAGTTAGAACAGATGGTTGTCAAAACCTTAAGAATGACTGGAACTGCAGTTTTTACTTGCTCGTAGTGCCTCCTTTGAATTAAAACAATAACTGCAGCCAAAATATCATGAATGGATAATTAATCTAAGTTGAGGGAAGATCCTTATACTATATCCATAGTGAAAATTTTAAGAAAACTGTCTGTCGAGCATAGAAGCTCTAGGTGACGAATTGATTTTGAGGGAAATGGATGACCTAAGCATGAAAAAACCAGTTATACAAGTTTGCACAATGCACAAATAGAATGTACTTGGATGCCCTTTGTCAAAATAAATGAGAATTTACCCTTTTACTCGTTAGCATTGGTTTCAGTCTATTATCTACCCTACATTCTACAGATTTCGAAAAATGGTGGATCAAGTAGCATCACATGCCAAAAATATTACAAGCAGCTCCAAATACCAGCATTATTGCCCCAATTGGCTAGAGCAAACATGAACATATAGATATAAACCTTTTGCGAGTCCACTAAGAAGAGGCATGAAGTATCCAGGAACCATGAATGGCTCAATTGGAGACGCTATCGCCTGAAAATTTGACACATAAGATGAGAAATTGCAGCTTAAAACGCTTTAATGTGAATCATGCTTAAAGTTCATATTTGTTCAAAGACAGGCATGAAAGTAAAGAAGAGCTTAAGTGTCAGCCATGGGGGGATTACTTACTCAAACAGAAATTCCAGAGAGAATTCAACAAAAACAGAGCAATTAAATGTGATTGAAAAATAACAAAACCAGAGATCCATACGTCGCATAGAACTGAAAGCATGTCACGTGGACTGCATTTCCCGATAAACCAATCAACTACATCTTCAGCAACCTCCAAACAACTTGTCGATACACAAGCAAACCTCGCCGCTACCTTGGGCAACTCAAATGCTAACACATCAATAGTCTCCTGAAAACACAAATTCAATCAGTTCATTCCAAAACATAAAACCAATCAATATCGAAAGCAAGAAATTCCGGATGAACCTGGTTCAGCGCCGGCGAGGCAATGTACTGATGAATTTGAGTGATGATTTCAATAGCGAGATTCTGAGACTCCGCATTTTCGTGTCCTTCTTCGATTATACCATCACAGATTGAATTGAGGAACTTTACGAGTTCCTCAACTGATCGCTCCGAAGCGGCGAAATCACCCGCTTCAATCAACTGCACACATCAAAAAACAATTAGAAATTAATTCCAACGATTGATGGGTAAATACACAATAGATTGCGGTGCAAGAAGTCCGGCGATTACGACGGAGCAGGAAGCTAGGGTTTGATGAAGAGTGGCAAGTACAGCTTCTTTGTTGGCAGCCATGGTGAAAATCCTGGTATCACTTGCAGTCAAGGGTATATTTGTTTTAAATTTCAAAATTCAACCATATAAGTACTAGTAATAAATTATACTGTACTCCGTAATCCGTAATTCTAAATTCTAAATCCGAATTTAAAATTTTAAAACAAACATACCTCAATCGCGTGGGTGGGTATTGGGGTTTTTTTCTTTTTCACTAGAGTTTTTCATTTTTACCACTACTAGTATTTTGTTCCGTTCGACGCGGGTTAATTGTAAAACTTCAGTCTTCAAGTTATGAAAAAAAAATAAAAAAATTGACAATCAACTTTGGAGGTTTTCATATTTTTCAATACGGAGAGACTCGACAGCTTAGACTAAATATTCGTGTTAGAACCACAAATGTTTCAATAAAGTTTATGTATTTCTGCTTATATGTTCAATGTCTCTGATTATTGCAAATAATTAATTTGATAGACTATGCAATTTTATTTTATTTTTGGAAAAAAAAATGGAAAGTTGGATTCATTGAAATTAAGTGGGTGTTTTGAAACACTAGGAGTTGCTTAAAAACACTTTTTTTTCAAATAGAATCTGATGCGTCGAAAAAGAACGTCTTTAGATATCCGTCGTTCCTCTACGAGCACTGCTAATCTCGAATCTAATTACCCGTTCGTCTTTGGCAATCTTCAAGCGAATCTCCTTGAGAATCCGAAAATGACCTGCAAAAATACACCGGAGGGGGGCTCCGGCGTAGAAGCTCCGACGCTCAAGTCAGAATCGATCTTATGGAGAATCAAAGTGGAATTCCCCTGTATATTTAGGGAAATTCCGGTGAATAAGACGGCGTTTCTCCTTAATTCTCTGTGTATTTCGTAAAAAGTATATCTATTATGTAAAAACGTACCTGATAATGTAAAAATGAAAAGCTTATATACCTGGACTCTTTCTTGGGAGAGAGAAAGACTCTTTCTCCCTATATTCTCGGCCCATTCCCATAAATCCGGCCCCAAATCCCTGAAGATTTGGTCTTCCTCCTTGAAGACGGACTCATTCCTTTTGACTTAGTTAGATAAAACTGATCCATACCATGCATTCCCCTTTGGGCCAACTCCTTGGGCCTAAAAGCTGTTAATTCCCCTTTGTGGGCCGAAGGCCCAATTATCTTAATCCCTTCAAGGGTCCAGGGGTGTATTAATCCAATTCCTCAGGCCCATTGACCTAATGGAGGCTACCATTTTTTATCCCGTTTCCACGTGTCGACTCCTCCGAGAGCGACATATTTATCCACATCAACCACTCCCCCCTACTCTCGTAAAAAAGAATAATTTTTAAGAGAGTAGGAAAATAATAATATAAATCACAAAGAAAATAATCCTTTCCCTCTAAACACTCATTTCCTCGTATTTCCCTCCGAGTATTGATGATTCCATTTCTTGATAATTACTTCCAAAAAGCTGTAAGCCTTTTCCACTTATACACGCCAGCTTGCCCTCGAATCCCGCATCCACGCGTCTGCCCGAGAAGGGACATCTAGCCGCCTCTTTCCAGTCACGCGCCCCTTCATTGGGGGGCATTTAATTCTTCTCAACTTTTCCCTCTCTCTCTCTCTTCACAATCATTTCAAAAGATCATATTCACTTCGTAAAAAACTCCTCTTTTATTTCCTTTCAAACTTATCCACTCCTCTTTACTCTCACTCCCATTTCTGCTATTAACTTCTTCCTACACGAGTTTATCGATCGGTTCATCACCTCCGAAAATCGACTCCGCTACAGGTATCTCCTCTCCTTTCTCATCTTTTCTTTTACTGTATCCCATGTCGTCTTCTACTCTAAACTCATCAAACTCGACATCCATGGAAAGTTCTACTTCCAACTCACTCTCCGTATTTCCCATAACCGATCCCGCCTTGAAAAACAAAATCTCTGGTTCGTCTCTGCTTCCTCCCGAACGAGTTACCGCCTTCCTTCGTTCGGGCATCTTTCCCCCTGATTACGTTGTTAGGGCAGCCCATCGGAAGGAGCGCCCAAATTTCCCAGGCCCTAACACTCTGGCCTTTTGGGAGGCTCAACTAAAAGCGGGCCTTCGTTTTCCAATTCATCCTTACTTTTCTGAGATTTCAACTTACCTTCGCATACCTTTGAACCAATTTACTCCCAACGCTATTCGTGCCATGTTAGGTTTTTACATTTTGATGAAGGGGAACGGTGGTGAACCCTCCGCCCAACTCTTCCTAACTCAATATATGTGCAAATTTGCCGACGGGTTCTTTTACACATGTGGCCGTACTCCCAGGACCGGAAAGTTCATGGAAAAACTCCATGAAGGGGTCCAGGACTGGAAGGACTACTACTTTTTCGTCACCAATCCATCTCCTTGGGAATTTCCTCATGAGTGGATTTATAAGAATCCTGGGGTGCCCCGTCCTCCTCTTTCCATTTGTTCTCCTCTGAATCTGGATGTGATGAACCATTTAAATGATAACGTTTCCGCCCATGGCTTTTTTGATGTGATGAGTATCTGTAAAAATCCTAGAGCCCTCTCTCATTTCGGCTTCGGTCGTCCTGATTATCCTTTAGGTCCTGATGATGGTAATACCATTTCTTTTCCCTTGGTATCGTCCTCAAGATTTGAACTGCTATGATTTATTAACATACTTCCACACTTTCTTTTGCAGCTATGAGTTGGTTGACTCAAATTTCTCGTGATGCTACCCCTCTCTCGATGGTTGCTAAGTCTCCAGCCCCTGAAAGCTCCTTAAAGGCCCCTGTTCTCCCTTCCCCAGTGAAACCTACTACTGGGTCAGTTGCAAAGCGCACTAGGTCTTCCACAGAAAAAGCCATAATCTCCTCATTGCCCCCTGCTTCCGATGCTTCTAAGAAGAAGAAGTCCAAGGTTAAGTCCTCTTTACCTTCCTCGGCTAATGCTACTCCTGATGCCCCTGGGGATATTAGTGTTGATCACCTTATGGCCTTCATAGATCGACATACTCCTATCCCTACTGCTGAAGCTCTTAATGCTCTGTCCTCAGAGGACCGAGTTGTGCACTCCGCTCATAGTTTTACACAGGTAGATTTTCAACGTAGATATTGCTTTAAATGATTAATAGGAGAAAATATAGACACCTTACTTCTCAATGTTGTTTCTTGTGTAGTTTGGCCTAGCTCCTGTTTTCTGATGTATCTGAACGAACTCTTCAATCCCTTCAACTAGTGGACGATCTCCAAAGCCAGGTAGAGTTGGAGAAAGTAAAGAAGGAAATACTCGAAGCAGAGCTACGGGAGGCTAACCAGAAATGTAAGGCACTTCAAGCGGAGAAGACAAGGTTGTCGGAGGAGGTTTCTTCGTTGAAGGCTCAGTTTGGTGAACGGGTTGAGCGTTTAGAAACTACTCTTCCTTTGGCTGGGATGAAACTGTGTATTGACTCTCTTTTTGCCTCCACCATAGGTCAGAAATTCTTGGGTACCCTTCACCGAGAATGGTTAGAAGCCTTCTTGAAGAGTACCAGCTTCCTGGGGGCGATGGGCGCGTATATCCCCCACTTCATAGATCATGGATTTTCCAACGCTGTGGCTGAACATTCTGCTCCTGGATTCAATGGTCAGTATACTCGTGCCCTTCGATTGGAGGAATTAGCTACTCCCCCTAAGTTCCCTGGAGATCCTCAGGAGGACATTGACACTCCTTGGTGGCTGCCTGGGATGAGGAAGGCAGTGTTGGAGTTGAAGCAGACCGCCCTGAAGTTGGACGACCTTGTTCCGGCAAAGGATGTATCTTTTCCTATCCATGTGGCCAACCCAGATCCTGTGGCAACTGTGGCAGTCGGCGCTCTAGAGGAGAAAACGGAGGGAGGTGGTTCCAGTGGGCAGGTTGAGAAAGCAGGAGAAGGTTTCGAGGGAAAGAACGATGTTCCCCTCTCTTCATAACTCTATTTCTTTGATAACACTCCGGCACTTTTAAGACACTTTTACTTTTGTTAAGGCCTTTAAGGCCCCTTTTGGTATTTTCAGGAGACTCCACACTCCTGCGTTTTTCTGTGGAGGGCTAGGGTATGATGCCCCTAGTCTGGGATATTTCTATTTTATCTGCTACTTCATATCGTACCTGCACATTATCATTTGGCATGCACACACACATATATATATATATATATATATATATGTCGTATATATGGTGTGATACCTATTATGCTTTTCCTTTACTATGAGTTTGGCATGTCTCTAGCATTTTTTTGACGCGTAAAGGCTCTAAAGTTCATAGAGAAGTCTTAACATGAAAGTATAATATTTCCTTATTTCTGTACTTACTTGATGTCTTGATACTGCTTCTAGTTTCTCTCTGGGGTTAGAGTTCTTAGGGATTATACTCTCCCAGAAGTTAGAATGTTTAGGGATTATACTCTCCCAAAAGTTAGAATGTTTAGGGATTATACTCTCCCAAAAGTTAGAATGTTTAGGGATTATACTCTCCCAAAAGTTAGAATGTTTAGGGATTATACTCTCTCAAAAGTTAGAATGTTTAGGGATTATACTCTCCCAAAAGTTAAGATTCGTAGGGATTATACTCTCCCAAAAGTTAAGATTCGTAGGGATTATACTCTCCCTTAAGTTAAGATTCGTAGGGATTATACTCTCCCTTAAGTTAAGATTCGTAGGGATTATACTCTCCCTTAAGTTAAGATTCGTAGGGATTATACTCTCCCTGAAGTTAAAATTCATAGGGATTATACTCTCCCTGAAGTTGTTTATACTCGTAAGAGTTCTTAGGGATTATACTCTCCCTGAAGTTGTTTATACTCGTAAGAGTTCTTAGGGATTATACTCTCCCTGAAGTTGTTTATACTCGTAAGAGTTCTTAGGGATTATACTCTCCCTGAAGTTGTTTATACTCGTAAGAGTTCTTAGGGATTATACTCTCCCTGAAGTTGTTTATACTCGTAAGAGTTCTTAGGGATTATACTCTCCCTGAAGTTGTTTATACTCGTAAGAGTTCTTAGGGATTATACTCTCCCTGAAGTTGTTTATACTCGTAAGAGTTCTTAGGGATTATACTCTCCCTGAAGTTGTTTATACTCGTAAGAGTTCTTAGGGATTATACTCTCCCTGGAGTTGTTTATACTCGTAAGAGTTCTTAGGGATTATACTCTCCCTGAAGTTGAAATTCGTAGGGATTATTGGCAGGTTAATCACATCTTCCGCTACCATATCCCCTACTCCCCCTAGCTTTAGAGGCTGTCGCGTACAAAAACTTTGGGAATTATCCTTAGGTAAAATATTTATGAATCGGTGTATGTTTCTCTATCTCGCAATATATCTATCATCTTATGTTGAACGCATTTATTATCTCCACACCCATTACATGGACATTTGGCAATTATCTCAGCACAATACTCAATATATAAGAAATATTTAATCATAAAATCAACATGCATAAGGGTCATCTCATCATAGCATCATGATATAAAAATCATCTCATCACCGCATTAAACATGCATTAAAGGAAATTGTTGAAATTTTCCAAAAACTATGCTCCATTGATTCAAAAATGTTTATCAACATAGGCAAATAAGGGGAACCTATGCCGGTCTCATTAAAAAACTCTCCGTGGTAAAACCCCGAGGGGAAACCCACGTAGAGGGAAAAAGAGTGCCGGTGAAGCAATTATTCGAATGAAAAGTAAACATAAAATTTGTTCATAAAGGGGAAGATGGTAAAGGGATAACACCTTCCTCAAACATAAAACCTCTTCAAATGGCACACGTTCCATGGCCTCAATATCTCTTTCCCTGTCATGTCCTGGAGTTTGTATGCTCCGCCTTTTAGTACCTGTACTACCTTGTAGGGACCCTCCCAATTAGCTTCCATTTTTCCTGTATTTTTCAAGGCATCTGCTCTTCGAAGTACTAAATCTCCAACTTTAAAGGAACGAGGAATCACCCTGCGATCATAAGCTGCTTTAATCTTGCTTTTATATCTCTCTGCTTTCAGTCTTGCCATCTCTCTTTCTTCCTCTATCAGGTCCAGGGCCTCCCTCATCAGCTCTTCATTCTTCTTTTCTTCAAAATACGTAATTCTATGGGACCCAAGCCTGGCCTCGGGAGGTATCACTGCTGCTGCTCCATACACCAAATAAAAGGGAGATTCCCCTGTGGCTGTTTTAGGACTGGTCCTATAAGACCAGAGAACATTATCTAGCTCCTTCACCCATCCTCCTCCTACTTTTTGCAATCGCGTTCGGATGCCGTCTACTAGGATTCTATTTGTAACTTCCACTTGTCCATTGGCTTGTGGATGGGCCACCGAAGTGAATCTCTGTATGATATTCCATCTTTCGCACCACTTTCTCACCTTCTCCCCATTAAATTGTGTCCCGTTGTCAGAGACCAAGATTCTGGGCACTCCAAACCTGCAACAAATATGTCTAGCCAGAAATAGAATTACATTATCTTCCTCTATCTTGGCCAAGGGTACAGCCTCGACCCACTTACTAAAGTAATCCACGGCCACAATAAAAAATTTCCTTCCCCCTGGTGCTAGGGGGAAGGGTCCGACCAGATCTATTCCCCATTTGGCGAAGGGACAGGGCGAGTACATGGCCCCCATCTCTTCTGCAGGTACTCGTATTAAGAGTCCGTTCTTCTGACACTTCTCGCATTTCTTCACATATTCCCTAGCGTCTCTGATTATATTGGGCCAGTAAAAACCCGCTCTATATACCTTCTTCACCATAGTCTGATAGCCTTCATGGCTAGATGCACAACCTTCATGAATATCTTTAATCACTAGCTCTGCTTCTCTTTTCGAAAGGCATTTTAAATAAGGTTGAGCGAAGGACCTCTTGTATAATTGGTCCCCCAAGATACAATATTTCCTTCTCCAAGCTTTGGCTTCTCTGGACATTGGAGTTACTTGTCCTTTCTTCAGCTCTTCCCAAATCTCTCTCCTCCAGTCATCTCCTGCTGTTATTTCTCCGACCAGGGTCTCGGTGGCTAATTGGTCCGCCACTAACAGGGTTATTTTTCCATGTCCCTCAAACTCAGTAGAACTAGCCAGCTTAGATAGCCTATCTGCTCTCTCGTTCTCTTCTCTTGGTACCTGTATTACTTCAAAGGTCTGAAATTTATTCTTTAACTTCTTTACCTGTTCTAGGTAGGCGATCATCCTTTCATCCTTGGCGAGATACTCCCCCTTGACCTGTTGTACTATCAACTGTGAGTCGGAGTACAGGGTGACTTTTTGTGCCCCTAACTCTGCTGCTATGTTAGCCCCTCTAATCAGGGCTTCATACTCTGCACCGTTGTTTGAGGTTGAGAACCGGAATTTGATGGCTACCTGTACTTCTTGGCCATCAGGGTCAACCAACACTATCCCTGCTCCACATCCTACAGCGGATGCGGAACCATCAACATATACCTTCCAGCCGTGTTCTTCCTCCATTCTGGTAGATTCTTGGATAAAGTCTGCTAAAGCTTGGGCTTTGATGGCCCTCCTTGGTTCATAATCAATATCGTACTCTTGTAATTCCACTGCCCATCTGACCATTCTACCTGATAAATCTGCTCTCCCTAGTGTCTGCTTCAAAGGGAAATTAGTTCGCACCATAACTTTATAGGACAGGAAATAGGGGCGTAATCGCCTAGCCGTTACCACCACCGCCAGGGCTGCCTTCTCCACTTCTGAATACCTGATCTCTGCCCCTTGGATGACCTTGCTCACGTAATAAATAGGTTGTTGTGTAGAACCTTCCTCTTTCATCAGGGCAGTGCTCAGGGAGTGTTCCCCTACTGAAAGGTATAAGAGCAACACATCTCCCTGAGAGGGCTTCGTCAGCTTCGGAAGTTGTTCAAGGTGAAGCTTGAGTTCCTCGAAAGCTTTCTAACACTGGTCGTCCCACTCGAACCTCGACCCCTTCCTTAAGGTTCTGAAGAAGTGGTGGCTCTTTTCTGCTGACCTTGATATGAACCTACTAAGAGCTGCGATCCTACCATTCAGGGTTTGCAATTCCTTCAAATTCCGAGGGGGCTGCATGTCAAGCACCGCCTTCACCTTGGCAGGGTTAACTTCTATCCCTCTTTGGTTCACCATATATCCCAGGAATTTCCCTGACCCTACTCCAAAAGAACATTTAGCCGGATTTAATTTAATACCATTCTCTCGGATTACCTGGAATATCTCCTTCAGGTCGTCAATATGCTCCTCTGCCTTGACACTTTTAGCCAGCATATCATCCACGTAAACCTCCATGTTCCTGCCTATCTGCCTTCAGAACACCGAGTCTACCATTCTTTGATAGGTGGCTCCTGCATTTATTAGTCCAAAAGGCATACGTACGTAACCGAAAGTACCACATGTGGCTATAAAGCATACCTTTGGTATATCAAGGGAATTCAACTGGATTTGGTGGTACCCTTGGTACGCATCCATCATGCTGAGTAATTCAAACCCAGACGTGGCATCTACCAACTGGTCGATTCGGGGCAGAGGATAGTGATCCTTTGGGCATGCTTTATTCAAATCTCTAAAATCGATACACATTCTCCACTTGCCAGCTCCTTTAGATACTAGCACCGCATTTGACAGCCACTCAGGGAACTGCACCCTCTTCACATGCCCTGCACTCAACAGCTTATCGATCTCCTCTTTTACAATGAGGTTTTTCTCTTTACCGAAGTTCCTCAACTTCTGCTTCACTGGCCTAGCCTTGGGATCCACATTAAGGTAATGCATTGCTATCTCTGGAGGGATACCTGTCATATCCGTCGCTGAGAAAGCAAAAATATCCGCATTCTCCTGGAGGGCGAGTATCATCTTTCCCTGGAGCTCAGGGTTCATATGTGTACCTATCCTGGTTGTGAATCCCTCTTTCCCTGGGTAGAGCTCGATATTCATTAATTCCTCATCTGCTTTGGCTTTGGGTTGCTCTTGCACTAGTTCACCCACTTTCTGTTTTTTCAACTCAGGGTCTTCACCCTTAAATCTCTCCATCCCTCGAAATACGGCCATGTCTGCTATCTTGACCGATTCTACGTAACACTTCCTTGCCTGGTACTGGTCTCCACATATCTCTCCCACACCCCCCGAGGCAGGGAATTTCATCTTCATGTGGAAGGTGGAAATCACGGCCTGAAAGATATTCAAACTTGGTCTTCCCATCTAGGGGTGAAAACGGATCGGATATTTCCCGACCGATCCGGAACCGTATCCGATCGGATACGAATTCGGTATAAAAATTTAGTATCCGGGTGGATACGGATTCGGATACGGATAGTTGACTTCGGATTCAGATTCGGATTCGGAATACATAATATCCGACCGTATTCGAGTTTTCCCATATTTTATCGGATATTATCCGGATAATAAATCCGGATACCCAGATTTTTTAATATATTTTATTTTATATTAATATTATTAAAACTCTATTATAACTTATAACATTATTGGGCCTTATTAAAAACTAAAAAGTGGTGCACAAAAACTTATATGCAATATTGCATACATGCATTTCAGTCATTCACACACATGTTTTTTATAAATACACCCACAAGCTTAATTCACACACATTTTTTATAAATACACCCACAATCTTAATTCACACACACATTTTTTATAAATACACCCACTGACAGCTCAATTCACACCCACGTTTTTTATAAATGCACCCACTGACAGAAATTGAACATGGTCGTCTTCTCCGAGCAGTTTTCGGTCACCCAAGGCCGCGGTCGGACGCTGCAATTTACGATGACCTTAATCCTTAAATGTTTTATATTTCTTTAAATATTCTTTAATATTAATTATTATTGGTCAATGTTATTTTGTATTACGTGCAATAATATATCTTACTACATGCAATACTATATGTTACTATATATTATAATGTGGGTTACTTAGTCAATAAAAAAAATATAAAAATATAAAAGAATCAGTATTACTATATAAAATTGTGTTATTACTACATGTAATAATTTGTTTTACTACATAAAAAATTATATGTTACTACATACTACAGTTTGAATTACTACATTGAATAGACGTTTGTTACTATATGTAACTTTATCAAATTATCTAATATTTTTCGCATCATCCTACAATAAAACCTTTTGTATTACAACATGATTATTGTGTTTACTACATTCGATAATATATGTTACTACATATTATAATGTGAGTTACTACATCAATAAAAACACTAGAAAAAACGTGTTACTAAATAAAAGAATTTGTATTATTATATAAATAGTTTGTGTTATTACTACATAAAATAATGTGTATTACTACATATTACAATTTGAATTACTAAATTCAATATCCCGCGTTCGACAATAAAATAAAAGATAAAAAAATCACAGAAACGAGTAAAATAAACAGATTAAAAATTTCGAATTAATTAAGTTGTTAGTGGGTGTATTTATAAAAAATGTGTGTGAATTAAGTTTGTTGGTGTATTTATAAAAATTGTGTGTGTGAATTAAGCTTGTGGGTGTATTTATAAAGAACATGTGTGTGAATGACTGAAATGCATATATGCAATATTTCATACAAGACTAGCCCAAAGTGGTGATGTTTACGAAGGATATATTTTGATGATTTCATGTTTGTTGATTTTTTATGTGTTTCAATCACATTTTGATGATTTCCATTTGAAATATATTATCCGATTATAGTTATTCGAATCCGGCCCGGATTCGCCCGATATCCGTTCCGTATCCGTATACCGAATATTCCGAATTCGTATCCGAATCCGTATTTTCCGTAACCGACTCCGAATTCGAGAAAAAAATATAGTTTAGGATACGGTATAAGCACTATCCGTCCGTATCCGATCCGTTTTCACCCCTATTCCCATCACCACATTATATGATGATGGGACATCCATTATCAAAAACTCTATCACTTGCACGCGTCGGTTAGGAGCGGTTCCTAACCCTACCTGTAATAACGCTGAACCAAGGGGTTGAATGGCACCCCCTAAAAATCCATAGAGGGCTGTCTCCACTGGCCTGAGTTTTATGTTTAATTCCATCTTCTTAAAACACTCTAGGAACATGATATCAGCGGAACTTCCCGTGTCTACAAAGATCCTAGCCACATCGTATCCTGCTATATCCGTGGTAATGACTAGGGCATCATTGTGTATCTCTCTGGGTTCTCCGATGTCTTCTGGTCCAAAATGGATATCGGGAGCTGTTGTCATCTTTCCTATTTCACGACATTCCATGTTCCTTCCACTCTTCAACGACCTGACGCTCTGCTTCCTTTGTCTAAAGGAATCCCCGTCAGCGGGGCCACCCATAATCATGTGAATAGTTCCCCTCTTTTGGGGAGGGGGTGGTTGATCTTCCGTGCTCTTCCTCTGTTCTCTTCTATTTTCCTCTGGCTTGCCTTCAGGGTCTTTTCTCTTCTGCCCTCTGGGACCTTGTCGATCCCTGAAAATAAATTCCTTTAGGTGGCCTGCTTGAATCATTCTTTCTATTTCGTCTTTCAGGTGCCAGCATTGGTTAGTGTCGTGACCATAGTCATTATGGAATCTACAGAATCTATCTGACTTGGGATTCTGAGGGCCCCTGTTTCGTGAGTAGGGGAACTTCATATCGGGATGGTCCCCTACCACTTCTAAAACCTCTGCCGGCTCGATCCTCAGAGGGGTATATCTCCTTATCCTTCCCCTGGAGTTCCAGGGCGCAGCTTCCTCTCCTTTAACATTTCCCAGCCCCCTCGTGTTCCGGTGTCTTTCTGGACTGGGCCTCCTCGGCATTATCTCCCTTCTTCGTTCTCCATTACTCACTACTGTCTTGGTTTCCGATCGTTTAGCCTTCCTCACCTCCTCCAGGGTGAGGTATTTCTCTGCTCTTCTTAGTAATTCATCAAAGGTCTGTACCGGCTTCTTGGCTAAAGACGTAAACAGGTCTCCGTCCCTTAGCCCGTTGGTGAGAGCATTGATTTTGACCTCCGAAGAGGCTGTTGGTACCTCTAAAGCCGCTTGGTTGAACCGTTTCAAGAAAGCCCGAAGACTCTCATTCTCCCATTGTCGCATGTTAAACAAGGTGAGGGTGGCTCTGGGTTGCCTCCTAGCGCTGGCAAATTGGTGCAAGAATAGCTCACTGAACTCCAACCATGAATGGATAGTATCTGGCCCTAGCTGGGTGAACCATTGTTGTGCCGCTTTAGATAGGGTAGTCAGAAATACCCTGCACTTGACGCCCTCTCCGTATCGATGCAATAGGGCGGCATTCTCGAACCTCATCAGATGCTCGTACGGGTCCGTGGTGCCATCATCTTCGAAATTTAAAGATTTAAAATTAGGAGGCAGTTCATCTTGTAAAATAGTGGATGAAAATTGATAACCAGTAACGTAAGAAGGTTTACTTACGTTGTCACTCATATGCTTCTGCATGTCTTTCATTTCTTTCCGTAGAGCCTGTATTTGGTCACTAACAGCTCCGTGGTAGGTGTCATCCGTACTTTCTCCTATTCCTGCATCCAGAGTGGTATCCCCAGGGATCCTCTCGATATTTCTTCTAGGAGGGCGATCAAGGACGCTTCTTTCAGCCTGAGAAGGCACTCTTTCTTCTTGATTCTGGGGGAAACCTTCATTCTTTGAAGGGACTGGAGCCGAATCGATGACATATTCCAGGGGATTCTGCTTTGTTCTTTCATTAACTGGTGGAATAGGTCCAGGAGGGCGAAGTCCACGAGATGTAATTATTCTTTCCACTGCCTGCTCTATCATCACATCCAATTGGTCTTGAGAGACAGTGAGGAGTTCCGGTTGAGCATTGGGTTGTGGAATGTCCTTATCCGTACCACTTCCTGAAGCTTCCAAGGTACCCGCCGTGTTCCCCTCCTGGACGGGAGGAATATCTTCCACTGTAGGATTTACAGGCTGTTTCCCCAGATTTCTATTCACGGGAAAACCTGGTGGGGGCGGAGGAAAGGGAAGAGGAGTGGAATCCCCCTTCTCCTTAGTCTGCTTCGTCAAATCTTGCCCTCCACCCATTTGATATGGAACTTTTCTCACGCCTTAGCTAGAAATGTTCCCATAGACGGCGCCAGTTGATGCGTCGAAAAAGAACGCCTTTAGATATCCGTCGTTCCTCTACGAGCACTGCTAATCTCGAATCTAATTACCCGTTCGTCTTTGGCAATCTTCAAGCGAATCTCCTTGAGAATCCGAAAATGACCTGCAAAAATACACCGGAGGGGGGCTCCGGCGTAGAAGCTCCGACGCTCAAGTCAGAATCGATCTTATGGAGAATCAAAGTGGAATTCCCCTGTATATTTAGGGAAATTCCGGTGAATAAGACGGCGTTTCTCCTTAATTCTCTGTGTATTTCGTAAAAAGTATATCTATTATGTAAAAATGTACCTGATAATGTAAAAATGAAAAGCTTATATACCTGGACTCTTTCTTGGGAGAGAGAAAGACTCTTTCTCCCTATATTCTCGGCCCATTCCCATAAATCCGGTCCCAAATCCCTGAAGATTTGGTCTTCCTCCTTGAAGACGGACTCATTCCTTTTGACTTAGTTAGATAAAACTGATCCATACCATACATTCCCCTTTGGGCCAACTCCTTGGGCCTAAAAGCTGTTAATTCCCCTTTGTGGGCCGAAGGCCCAATTATCTTAATCCCTTCAAGGGTCCAGGGGTGTATTAATCCAATTCCTCAGGCCCATTGACCTAATGGAGGCTACCATTTTTATCCCGTTTCCACGTGTCGACTCCTCCGAGAGCGACATATTTATCCACATCAGAATCACTTTTGGAGCGTTTGGAAACACAACAAAGTGATTAAGTTAATTTGTTAAAAGTGATTTTGGTGAAGCATCCCTCCACCTACTTCTAATAACTTCTATGTGTTTCTCATCATTACAACAATCAATTTTACAATTTTGCCCTCGCAATTTAAATAATATTTCATCTTTACACATTAACTATCCAAATGTAATAAGGGTGTTTTTTGTAAATTTATAAAAAAAGTGATTTGTTTTGTAAACACCACAACATATACACAATTGATTTAAAGTGCTTAATTTTAAAACACTATCAATTTTCTATTTTAGTGTAAAAATCAATTTTAATCACTTTAAAGTAAACCTGTCAAAACGGGCCGACGGGGCGGGGCGGGCTACCAAAACCCCAACCCAAAAATGGGCGGGCCGCGGGTTCAGGCGGGCCAACTTTTTTTTTTTTTTACAAAATATTTATTAAATTCATCAATAAACATAAAAAATTACAGTATATATATTTATCAAGAATTACACTAATTATTAATTAAGAACAAAAAAACTAAATAAAAATATTGTCATTAATAGTTGTATAATATATTATAAATGCAGTAATAATATTCACATATATTAAAGTAATATATATTTATATTATATATATATGATACTACATAAAATAGGGTACAGAAAATGAAGAAAGAAGGAAAAAAATGTGGTTGCTTATATAATCTGTTATGCACTAGAGTTTTTAATATTAGTTAGGTTTATTATATATTGTTATTAAATAAAGTTGGATAGGTTAAGTGGTTAGGACATCTCGAATGTCACCTCTAATAAGCAAACTAAAGTAAAAGAACAGCTCCAACGCATACTCAATTTTGGTGGCAATTTTCCACCATTTCCTTTTTTGTGGCATATTTGCCACCAACTCAAATCTATACTCAAATTTTTTTATCTACTTGATTTATTAATTTGAGATTTCTTATCAATATACCCTCTTGTTTATATTTTTTATGAAATAATTTTAAATTTTATGCTTAATAATTGTGGAATATTTAAATTTTGAAAGCATATAATTTAATTGTAAGACAACGCTAATAATTTAAATTATAAAATACATATTATAAATTTAAATTACAAAATACAATACGATAAAAACATACATACTACAAATTTAAATTATAAAATATAGATGAGAACTTGCTTGCATAATTTTGAGTTGCTCATTTCGAAATTACTCAAATTGTGATGTAATTTATATTTTATGCAATTGAATTTGGTGTTTTGTTTCATTGATTTTTTTTATATTAAGTATATCACTTTTTTTGTTTAATTAATTTAATTTAAATATAAATATGAAATTATATATATATATGATGATAAACAAATATTTAATAAAATATAAATAAAAAAGATAACATTAAAATTTGAGTTTGATGATTGGACATTGATGCGGCCTAAAAATGTCACTTAATAAGGAGTCGACACGTGTATAAAAGATAAGATCAGAATGGAAGGATTGGATTATCTAATACTCTTTGGATAAGAAATCCCCTCTGGAGGTCTCTCCGGAGGGAACTCCGTCTGGAGAGGAGCATCAGAAAGAAGCAGTCTTAACGTACAATTGTGGACCATGAATGTAGGGGACTGCCGCCATTTTCGGCTTAGACTGGATAAAAGATAAGCCTTATCCTCCTTTATCTTGGGAACCAAGTCAAATGAGAAGGAATACGGCCGAGTCTTCGGGAAGTGGAGGAAAGAGAAGGCCTCGTCCACTCCGCAGGACCGAGTCTTATGGGCAGTTCCGAAAAGGGAGGAAGACTTGACTTCCTCTCCAGAAAGTATCTCTATAAATAGGTAAAATCGAGGAGATTTCCAGGTTAGACACTCATATACTACACACTTAATATACTGAATACGATATACCTTTCGAAAATCTTTTGAGAACTATTTTTATACATCAAGGATCTTGAGATCCTTGGAAGAGATTGATAAGCCCTATACTGACTTAGGCATCGGAGTGTCCACGCCGGACTCCCCTCCGGCGTGTTCTTTGCAGGTTCTTGAAGGTTTTGAGCGAAGGCAGCACACTCGAAGCAATTATACGTGTTCGAAGAATAGGACGTTTAATCCCGAGGATACATAATCCTCTCGTGCAAATTTTGGCACATCAACTGGCGCCGTCTGTGGGAAAGAGTTGAAAGATTTTCTCACGAATTTCTACCTGTTCGAGCAAATGGGTGGCGGAGACAAAACATCTACTTCTGGAAAGAAGAATCTTCCAGGGGAGAATTCCCCTTTGCCGACTGATCCCCCACCAATGGGAGGCCGGGGGAAAAGCCCAATCCATACTCCTTCTGGATCAAATCAGCCATTGGCACCCACTCCAGGTTTGGGTGACGAAAATCATCCCTTACTGGTCAGGGAGGGAATAACAGGGAACCTTGAAACCCCAGAGTTCCAGACCGCAGATCCTCAGCGAGAGGATATTCCAGACTCAGGGCCACTCTTGATCTCTCCCGATCAATTGAACGCCCTCATCAAGCAAGCTGTAGAGAAAGCCTTTACAGATCAAAGGGACCAAACTCCCAGGGCTGCACCAGGGAATCCAGAGGTACCGGCCCATAGACCCCAAGATGAAGCACCTGGAACCTCCCAATTGTTGTCCAAGGAGATGGGGATACGAGTGGAGGAAGACGATAAAGTGCCCTCGCGCGCAGAAAGAAGCATTCCCCTTCGGAGTACTAGAAGGAATGCAGATCTAGCACCCCGAGGGACGGAACCCCTTGAGACAGAAGAAAGCACTGATGATACCTACGGAGGGCCAGTTAGCGACCAGCTACAGGCTCTACAGAAGGAGATGAAGGATATGAGGAGACAGATGAACAACCGAACCAGTAGATCCGCTCACGCATCCGGATGCCAGTTCTCCCCTAACATATTACAGGATGAACTACCATTCAATTTCAAGCCCCTTAATTTTGAGTATGACGGTACGGCAGACCCTTACGAACACTTAGTAAGATTTGAGAACGCTGCGCTATTACATCGCTACGGAGAAGGAATTAAGTGCAGGGTGTTCCTGACCACCCTGGCGAAAGCAGCGCAGCAATGGTTCACTCAACTAGAACCTAATACTATCCGATCCTGGGAGGAATTCAGTGAGTTATTTCTCCATCAATTTGCAAGTGCCCGGAGACAGCCACGGGCCACCTTGACCCTCTTCAATCTGAGGCAGGGGGAGAGCGAAAGCTTAAGAGCTTTTCTCCGGAGGTTCAATCAGGCAGCTCTGGAGGTCCCTACACCCTCTCCGGAGGTGAAGATCAACGCCCTCACCAACGGATTACGGGATGGAGATTTCTTTTCCTCCTTAGCTAAGAAGTCAGTTAAGAATTTCGATGAGCTGCTGCACAGAGCAGAGAAGTACCTCACTCTGGAGGAGGTCCGTAAGGCTAAAAGGCTGGAGGTTAGGCCACAGGACCGAGAGAGAAGAAGGGAAGGTCCCTCCAGACGATCCAGCCCAGAGGTCCCTCGGACCTCTGGATCAACAAGAGATAGCAATCCCTCTGGAGGTCCCCGGTCTGGCCCTCGTGGGAGGTTCGAGAAATACACACCCTTGAGGATTGAGCCTGCTGAAGTACTGGAGGTAGCCGGAGATCATCCAGACTTGAAATTTCCATATTCCAGAGGTCGAGGACCTCAAAAGCCTAAGTCTGATCGATTCTGCCGATTTCACAATGAATATGGGCATGACACAAATCAGTGCTACCACCTGAAAGACGAGATCGAGAGGATGATCCAAGCGGGTCATCTAAAAGAATTTATATTTAGAGACAGATAAGGCCCTCGAGGGCAGAAGCGAAAAGATCATGAAAGAAAACCGGAAGAGAAGGAAACCAGAGAGGCAACCGAAGATATGCCCCCTCCACCGCCGAAAAGAGGAGTGATTCACATGATTGTGGGAGGACCAGCTGATGGAGATTCCTTTCGGAAGAGAAAGCAGAATGTCCGGGCTCTAAAAGCAGAGCAAGGAAGCCAGTTAAGAGAAGTGGGGCGTATGACGGAGACGCCCAATATTCGATTCGGCCCGGAGGATGTGAAGGGAGTTAAGGAAGATCACAATGATGCTCTGGTGATCACTACTGACATAGCGGGGTTCGATGTTGCTCGAATCTTCGTAGATACGGGGAGTTCGGCTGACATCATGTTTTTTGAATGTTTTAAGAGAATGGAGCTGAGTGTGAAGCTGCGCCCTGTAGATACCTCTCTGTATGGTTTCTCTGGAGGTGCGATCCAACCTTTGGGGTCAGTAATGTTGCAGGTAGGATTGGGGGACGCTCCAGCCCGGAAGGTCCACGTGGTGGAGTTCCTTATTGTAGACATTCCCTCGTCGTACAATGTTGTGATGGGACGACCCAGCCTGAATCTCTTTCAGGCAATCATTTCCACATTTCATATGAAAATGAAATTCCCTACAGCCACAGGGGTGGGAGAAGTGAAAGGAGACCAGTACCAAGCACGGAAGTGCTATGCATAGTCTGCGAAGATGGCAGATAGGGCCCTAACTAGGGGCCTGGAGCGGACAAGAGGAGATGACCATGAGGTCAAGAGGAAGAAAGTAGAGGGAGCAGCACCTGAACAAGTGAGTGTTAAAACAGACGAGGAACTGATGAGTGTGGAGCTCTTTCCGGGGAAACCCGGCTTTGTTACTAAGATAGGTACCCAACTGGGGCCTGAACTCACAGAGAAGGTAATATTTACATTACGTCGAAATTCCGATATATTTGCATTTTCTCCAGCTGACATGACAGGAGTCCCTCCGGAGATAGCAATACATTGCCTTAATGTTGATCCAAAGGCAAGGCCTGTAAAACAGAAACTACGAAATTTTGGGATTGAGAAGAATAACATTGTGAAAGAAGAAGTCGAGAAGCTATTGAAAGCAGGGCATGTAGTAGAAGTCCAATTCCCAGAATGGCTCTCCAATGCCGTGCTAGTGCCTAAAGGGGGAGGGAAGTGGAGAATGTGCATCGATTTCAGGGACCTCAACAAGGCATGCCCTAAGGACCACTACCCGCTACCAAGGATAGATCAGCTAGTGGATGCAACTTCAGGCTTTGAGCTGCTAAGCATGATGGATGCATACCAAGGGTACCACCAAATCCAACTGAACCCTGCAGATGTCCCCAAAGTGTGCTTCATATCAGCCTGTGGAACGTTCGGATATGTTCGGATGCCATTTGGATTAATCAATGCCGGAGCAACATACCAGAGGATGGTCGATGCTGTCTTTCGAAGGCAGCTAGGAAGGAACATGTAGATATATGTAGATGATATGTTGGCCAAGAGTGTGAAAGCAGATCAACATATAGAGGATTTGGAAGAAATTTTCCAAGTAATTCGAGAAAACGGCATCAAGTTGAACCCAGCCAAATGCTCTTTTGGAGTAAAATCAGGGAAGTTCCTCGGATATATGGTCACTCAAAGAGGTATAGAAGTGAATCCAGCCAAGGTGAAGGCTGTACTGGACATGCGGCCACCGAGAAATATAAAGGAGCTCCAGACACTCAATGGGAGGATTACAGCATTGAGCAGATTCATAGCCAGGTCTGCTGAAAAGAGCCATCCCTTCTTTAAAATTCTTAAGAAAGGGACCAAGTTTGAATGGAGTGAAACATGCCAAAAGGCCTTTGAAGACCTGAAGCATCATTTATCTCAGTTGCCGAAGCTGACGAAGCCTTCTCCAGGAGATACCCTCATTTTGTACCTCTCCGTGGGGGAATTCTCACTAAGCACCGCCTTAGTCAAAGAAGAGGGACCTCTACAGCACCCTATTTATTATGTCAGTAAGGTCATTCAGGGGGCCGAAAATCGATATTCAGAAATTGAGAAGGCTGCTCTGGCTGTGGTAGTTACAGCGCGGAGGCTACGCCCATATTTCCTTTCTTACAAAATACTGGTCCGCACTAATTACTTGTTGAAACAGGTTATAGGGCGAGCAGACCTCTCTGGAAGGATGTTGAAGTGGGCGATCGAGCTCCAAGAATATGATGTGGATTTCGAGCCACGGAAGGCTATAAAAGCCCAAGCTTTGTCAGATTTCATCCAAGAGTCGACCAAACCAGAAGAAGTCGAGGGATGGAAGGTGTATGTAGATGGCTCAGTGACCCTGAGCGGATGTGGAGCAGGGATTGTGCTGACAGGCCCTCGAGGGGAGGACCTACAATTCGCAGTGAGGTTTCAATTCATGACCTCAAATAATGGAGCAGAATACGAAGCTTTGATCAGAGGGATGGAGATGGCATTGGAATTGGGAGCTCCAAAGGTAACTCTGTACTCAGACTCCCAATTAGTTGTTCAGCAGGTGAATGGTGAATACGTGGCCAAAGACAGCAGGATGGCTGCTTATTTGGAACGAGCCAAAGCAGTGATGGGCAAATTCCAAGAGTGCGAGGTGGTCCAAATACCCCAAGAGAAGAACATGCAGGCGGACAGCCTCTCCAAACTCGCTAGCTCCACGGAGTTTGATGGGCAAGGAACAGTAACTCTAGTAGTTGCAGAAAGAGAGACCTTGGAGAACCCCATTGGCTCCATTGAGGAGGAAGATGACTGGAGAAGAGCAATATGGATAGAACTCACCAAGGGAGCAGATGCCCCTACCACCAGAGAGACCCGAGCCCTTCGGATCAAATATTGTATTATCGGAGGGCACTTATACAAGAAATCATTCACGCACCCATATTTGAGGTGTATATCAACCAGAGAAGCTCTGTACACACTCAGAGAGATCCACGAAGGTGATGCAGCCAGTCATGAAGGATACAAAGCGGTGGTGAAGAAAGTCTTAAGGGCTGGATTATATTGGCCCTCCATGACAAAAGACGCTAGAGAATTTGTGAGAAAATGTGTCAAGTGTCAGAAAAATGGTCCATTGATAAGGACCCCTGCAGAAGAGATGGGAGCAATGCACTCTCCCTGTCCCTTTGCTAAGTGGGGAATAGACTTGGTAGGACCTTTCCCTCCAGCCTCCGGAGGGAGAAAATTTCTGATAGTAGCAGTGGACTATTTTAGCAAATGGGTGGAAGCTGCTCCTCTGGCTACGATAGATGAAGAAAATGTGATTAAATTCTTGAAAAAACAAATCTGTTATAGGTTCGGAGTACCCAGAATATTGATCTCTGATAATGGAACACAGTTTAACGGCGAAAACGTGCAAGGATGGTGTGCAAGACTGAACGTAATACAGAGATTCACTTCTGTAGCGCATCCTCAAGCTAACGGACAAGTGGAGGTTACTAATCGAACAATAGTAGATGGGATTCGAACCAGATTGACAAAGATAGGAGGAGGATGGGTAAACGAGCTAGATAATGTATTATGGTCATATAGAACTAGTCCGAAGACAGCAACTGGAGAGTCCCCATTTCAGCTGGTCTACGGAGCTACGGCGGTGATACCTCCAGAGGCCGTTTTACGATCGCACCGAGTTGCCCAATTTGAAGAACATCAGAATGAAAGATTGATGAGAGAGGCTCTAGATTTGATGGAGGAAGAAAGAGAGATGGTTAGGGTACGTGCTGAAAGATATAAAAGCAGAATTAAAGCTGCATATGACCGAAGGGTGATCCCGAGGTCCTTCAGAGCGGGAGACCTGGTGCTAAGAAGAGCAGACGCCCTGAAAAATACAGGAAAGCTGGAGCCCAACTGGGAGAGACCTTATAAAATCACACAGGTGCTGAAAGGAGGAGCATATAGACTGCAGAGCATGGAAGGGGTCGACATAGCTAGACCCTAGAACGTTTGCCATTTGAAGAGATTCTTTATTTGAAGACAGTGTAAGGTCTTGAGACCATCTATAACTTTTGTTTGGTGATTTTTTTTGCATTGATTCATATTTTGCTTGATGTATTTTGTGGCTTCACCGGAGCTCTTTTTCCCTCTCTACGGGTTTCCCCTTTGGGGTTTTTCCATAACGAGGTTTTTAATGAGACCGGCGTAGGTTATCTATGGCCTATGTTGAAAATTGACAATAAAGCAATGAAGCCTTATCCCTTTTTGAAGAAAGAATTATTCAGAATTATTGTGTCTTGATTATCTTTCTCATATTTGAACATGCTATGTATGAATATAACAATAACGAGAGTGAGAGACACTCTAAGGCTTAGAGGCCGAGGTGCTCCAGAGAGCCCTCACTTTACTTGAGACCCAAGTGGGTTACTGAAATGAGAAGATTTTATGAATTAAGATCTTTTAAGAATAAGAGTGAGAGACACTCTAAGGCTTAGAGGCCGAGGCGCTCCAGAGAGCCCTCACTTTACTTGAGACCCAAGTGGGTTACTGAAATGAGAAGATTTTATGAATTAAGATCTTTTAAGAATAAGAGTGAGAGACACTCTAAGGCTTAGAGGCCGAGGTGCTCCAGAGAGCCCTCACTTTACTTGAGACCCAAGTGGGTTACTGAAATGAGAAGATTTTATGAATTAAGATCTTTTAAGAATAAGAGTGAGAGACACTCTAAGGCTCAAAGGCCGAGGTGCTCCAGAGAGCCCTCACTTTACTTGAGACCCAAGTGGGTTACTGAAATGAGAAGATTTTATGAATTAAGATCTTTTAAGAAAAAGAGTGAGAGACACTCTAAGGCTTAGAGGCCGAGGTGCTCCAGAGAGCCCTCACTTTACTTGAGACCCAAGTGGGTTACTGAAATGAGAAGATTTTATGAATTAAGATCTTTTAAGAATAAGAGTGAGAGACACTCTAAGGCTTAGAGGCCGAGGTGCCCCAGAGAGCCCTCACTTTACTTGAGACCCAAGTGGGTTACTGAAATGAGAAGATTTTATGAATTAAGATCTTTTAAGAATAAGAGTAAGAAACACGTAGAGGCTTAGAAAACCGAAGCCCTCCAGAAAGCCCTAACCATGCTTGAGAATTACAAAGACTATATGATGAAGAAAACAAGTTTTATGATCCAAGAGTCAAGAGAAGAGGGAGGAGGACCTCCCACAACCAAGTCACCCGAAATCAAAAACAAAAACTGTACAGCCAAGGAGTGATTTCAACGTAGCCTACAAGACCAACAAAAAGGGGGGAAGAAAAGAGCCACACCTCCAACACATTCTTTGCTGGTCTTGTAAGTTACTCATGCACGAAAGAGAAAGACAACAAAAACATCCAACATCAAGCTAATACGATTACTACAAAAAGCCCCCACATATCCAGGAGTGTGGGGTCCCCTGCAAAGTATGGAGAGCAAGTATTATGAGCAGAAAGTAAAGAGTGTAGCAAAACAACAGAAAAATAAATTGTTTGATGTGATCCTAGAAATGTGAAACTTAAACTGCTTTCTCAACAGCAACCTCCTCAGCAATAGTCCCCTCGACCTCAACTCCTCCAACAATGCCATCCTCCTCAGCAGCATGGTTGCTAGATCCTCCACCCTCCTCTGGACCCGTAGTACCTCCCATGGTGTCTGCAACGCCAGTTCCTCCATCTACTGCGGTTGCCACGGCTAGAGCGGAGTCATAAGGATAAATCAGACGCTCTAGAGGCTTTAGCTCAGCCATACCTATCTTGACAGCCTGCAGCTTGGTGATAGCCTGACTCATTCCGGGTAGCCACCAAGGACTATCAGGGCTCTCCTTAGGGTCCCCCAAGAATTTTGGAGGAGTAGCGAGTCGATCCAAGTGGAATTCACGAGAGTAAGTTCCATTAAACCCCGGGGCTGAGTGCTCGGCTACGGCATTGCTGAAGCCGTGGTCGATGAAGTGAGGGATATGCGGCCCCATGGCACAGAGGAAGCTCGAGCTCTTTAAGAAGCTGGACAGCCACTGAGTATGAAGAGTTTCCAAGAACTCTTGACCCAAAGAAGAAGTGAATAAGGACTTAATGCAAGCCTGCACTCCGACATCTGGCAGCTCGCGCTCCATCCGCTCCACCTCTAGCACCAGGCGCTTAATCCTGGCTACATCCTGCTTGCTCTGAGTCTGTAAGAGAGACAACTCCTCAGATAGAGCTTGAGCTCGCTTATGGGCTTTATCTTTCTCTGTGGTGATACCCTTGAGGGTTGACTGGAAAGAGGACGCTTCAGCCCGGAGATGTTCAAGCTCAGCTACCATCTCAACGCCTTGGTCGAGTATCTTAGCATAGGTAAGACCAAACTACAAAGGAAAAGGAAATAACGCTTGAAGATATGAAGAAGGCAAAGATTATAAAAATGGAAAATGCCAGAAAATACCTCAGAAAGAAGATGAGCGCCATGGATCAGTCGATCCTCAGGAAGGGGCGTGTCGGATAACTCAGCATCCGGAGGAGCAGGACATCGGTCAATGAGGCGATGGAGAGGCTCGTATACAGTAGAAGGAGGAGTTCCCTTATCAGCACGGGTAGCTTTCCCCTTCTTCTTCTTAGATGTACCACAGTCAGAAAAGAAAGCATTGGCAGAGGAACGGGTTCTTTTGGCAACTGAACCTGGGACCTGAGTAGAAGAACTAGGGAGAGGAGGAATTTTCGAAGAACCCTCTGGAGCCGGAGTCTTTGCAGAGCTCTCGAGAGCGGGAGACGGAGGAGCCTTTGGAGGATCTTCTGGAGCGGATAGCACAGGGGTCTTCACTATGCTGAGAGCAGGGGCATCTCGGGAGATATGAGTTAACCAACTCATTGCTACAAATAATCAGGAAAATTTTCAGAACTCAGAAAACAGCCACGCGCAAGAAATAAAATACAGCAATAGAAGATTTTTTACCATCTCGAGAATCTAAGGGAAAATCTTGAGGACAAAAGCCGAAGTGGGAGAGGATGCGAGGATTGTTGCAAATTCCAATAACATCGAAATAGTCGTGCAAACGGATATGAGTATTGAGATTGCTCATAATAGTGTGATTGGAAACAGAGTAAGCTTTCAGAGGAGGAGGAATTACTCCGGGATTGTGGAATAACCAATCCCCGTGAGGAAATGGCCAATCAGTGGGGCTGGTAGCAAAGAAATAATAATCTCGCCAAGATGAGTCTTCTTCATGGAGTTTTTTCAGAAATTTACAAACACGGGACCTTCGCCCACTAACATAGAAAAAACCATCATTCACCTTACAAGAATGTTGGCTCAGAAATAATTCGGCAGACGGATCACCCCCATTCCCCTTCACCAAGATGAAAAAACCTATCATGGTACGGATAGCATTCGGAGTAAACTGGTTAAGAGGGATCTGCATGCGGGTGGATATGGCAGCCAAATAGGGATGAATCGGAAATCGTAGTCCTGCCCTAAGATGTGCTTCGAAAAAAGCAAGAGTTCGAGGCTGGGAGATATCTGGGCGTTCATTTGAGCGAGGAGCGCGAAAGGCGTACTCCGACGGAAAACCATAGGCATGAGCGGGGTTAACTAGGTGAGTATGGTCGATTTGGGAATTGGGGGAAATCCTATTCTCTGGACTCCCCATCAGAGAGGGAGTCACTTCAGAGGAGTTTTGGCTAGCGGCTTCCGGTGGGGAGAGAGGATTTGACATCGATTTACAGTGATAATAAAAGAAGAACAGAAGGATAGCTGGGTTACCTTGAGTGGAAGGGCTATGGAATCAGACGAGGCGGCTGGCGATGGCAGAAACTCGAGATGAAGAACACCGGAGAAGAAGGATGAAGACGATGAGAAATTTTTGGGAAGAATGAAATTTGAAAAGTGAAGAAAGGAAAAAGGGGGTGGTTGCGTGAAGTAAATGAGGAGAGATAAGGGGAAGAATCGAGGGTTTTCCTCGAGAGGATAACAAAGGAGAGAGAAAAGTAATCGCGTGGAGCCCACGCGCGGAAGCCGAAAAGTCTCCCAGAATCGGAGGCGGGAAAAGCCTTTGGAGAAGGACATGTTTTAAAACTTCCTCTCCGAAGCAGGAACAATACACGTCTCTCCAGAACGGCCTTTGTAATAAGTTCTAGGAAAATTTTTCTACTCTCACAAAAGATGTCTCCCTTTTACGAGAGTAGGGGGGAGTAGATGATGCGGCCTAAAAATGTCACTTAATAAGGAGTCGACACGTGTATAAAAGATAAGATCAGAATGGAAGGATTGGATTATCTAATACTCTTTGGATAAGAAATCCCCTCTGGAGGTCTCTCCGGAGGGAACTCCGTCTGGAGAGGAGCATCAGAAAGAAGCAGTCTTAACGTACAGTTGTGGACCATGAATGTAGGGGACTGCCGCCATTTTCGGCTTAGACTGGATAAAAGATAAGCCTTATCCTCCTTTATCTTGGGAACCAAGTCAAATGAGAAGGAATACGGCCGAGTCTTCGGGAAGTGGAGGAAAGAGAAGGCCTCATCCACTCCGCAGGACCGAGTCTTATGGGCAGTTCCGAAAAGGGAGGAAGACTTGACTTCCTCTCCAAAAAGTATCTCTATAAATAGGTAAAATTGAGGAGATTTCCAGGTTAGACACTCATATACTACACACTTAATATACTGAATACGATATACCTTTCGAAAATCTTTTGAGAACTATTTTTATACATCAAGGATCTTGAGATCCTTGGAAGAGATTGATAAGCCCTATACTGACTTAGGCATCGGAGTGTCCACGCCGGACTCCCCTCCGACGTGTTCTTTGCAGGTTCTTGAAGGTTTTGAGCGAAGGCAGCACACTCGAAGCAATTATACGTGTTCGAAGAATAGGACGTTTAATCCCGAGGATACATAATCCTCTCGTGCAAATTTTGGCACATCAGACATGATTTTACTATTTGACTCAAATTTGGTAGCAAATTGATAATTTTGGTGGCAATTTGAGTCCGAGGATTGGAGATGGCCTTAGAGTACCATTACTTAGCCCTAAGGTCTTGAGTTCGATTCCTTGAAAGTGAATTATTTTTTAATTAAATATATTATTTTTAAAAAAAATAAAAAAATGGCGGGTCAGCCCGCCAAAGACCGCACCAACCCGCCAAAACCCGCAGCCCAAACGGGCCGGCCCGCCTGGGCCAACCTCCTGACGGGCTTGGAAAATCCTGGCCCAATCCACTATTTTTAGTGGCGGGGCGGTCTGGCCCAATGGGCCCAGCCCGTTTTGACGGCTCTACTTTAAAGCAATCACTATGTTTTGCAAACACACTCTAAATAACAAACAAATCTAGAAATCAGAAAAGTAAATGCCACAATTTCATAGAGCATAAAACATTATTAACATCACTAAAATTTAAAAACTCAATTAGGATTCAAGATTCATAAAAAATAAACAAAAAACTAAAACAATTAGGTGTATTCAATTGAGATTCTATTGGATTTTTTTGGACTTTAAAAAGTACGTGGATTTATAAAATTCATATAGTTCATACAGAGTTTGACTGACTTTTTTTATTGATTTATATGGATTTTCATAAACTTGACGGGATTGTGTAATATATTTTTTTTATGGGCTAGTCTTGTATGAAATATTGCATATATGCATTTCAGTTATTCACACATATGTTCTTTATAAATACACCCACAAGCTTAATTCACACACACATTTTTTATAAATACACCAACAAACTTAATTCACACACACATTTTTTATAAATACACCCACTGACAGCTTAATTCGAAATTTTTAATCCGTTTATTTTACTCGTTTCTGTGATTTTTTTATCTTTTATTTTATTGTCGAACGTGGGATATTAAATGTAGTAATTCAAATTGTAATATGTAGTAATACACATTATTTTATGTAGTAATAACACAAACTATTTATATAATAATACAAATTCTTTTATTTAGTAACACGTTTTTTCTAGTGTTTTTATTGATGTAGTAACTCACATTATAATATGTAGTAACATACATTATCGAATGTAGTAAACACAATAATAATGTTGTAATACAAAATGTTTTATTGTAGGATGATGCGAAAAATATTAGATCATTTGATAAAGTTACATATAGTAACAAAAGTCTATTCAATGTAGTAATTCAAACTGTAGTATGTAGTAACATATAATTTTTTATTTAGTAAAACAAATTATTACATGTAGTAATAACACAATTTTATATAGTAATACGAATTCTTTATATATATATATATATATTTTTTATTATTATTGATTAAGTAACCCACATTGTAATATATAGTAACATATATTATTGCATGTAGTAAAATATATTATTGCACGTAATACAAAATAATATTGACCCATAATAATTAGTATTAAAGAATATTTAAAAAAAATATAAAATATTTAAGGATTAAGGTCATCGTAAATTGTAGCGTCCAACCGCGGCCTGAGGTGACCGAAAACTGCTCGGAGAAGACGATCATGTTCAATTTCTGTCAGTGGGTGCATTTATAAAAAAATATGTGTATGAATTAAGCTTGTGGGTGTATTTATAAAAAATGTGTGTGTGAATTAAGCTTGTGGGTGTATTTATAAAAAATGTGTGTGAATTAAACTTGTGGGTGTATTTATAAAGAACATGTGTGTGAATGACTGAAATGTATATATGCAATATTGCATATAAATTTTTGTGTTTTTTTATTGATTTACATAAATTTTCATAAACTCCCATATTGATGCAAATAGTTTTTTTTAATGTGAAATATTTTTTTTTAAAAGTTAATATTATATATATATATATTATATTTAATATTTTACCATTAAAATATATATATAAAAAAATGTATTTTACCATAATATATATATATATATATAAATAAAGTATTTTACCAATAAAAATATATATATATATGTACTATATAAAGTTTATATATTAATTCGGGCGGGTCGGATACCCGCGGGTCGAGCATAAGACCCAAACCGACTCATACTTAATACATGGCGAATCTGATCTGACCCAAAGCTCGCGGATGGGGTGGGTATCCGCGGGTCGGGTCTTTGGGTCATCATTCCTACTTCTTATCTTTCGTCTTTAGAGTTCTCTAAGAGAATCCTTTGAAATCTCTTATTTTTATAAGAGATTTTGGATAGTGCAATTTATTTATATTTTTGGAGGAGAATCCAACAAAATCCATAGAGTATTCAAATTCATAGGCGGTTGAATACTTAAAGATTTTTAAAGACTTTTTTAAATTCGTATTGAATACCTCATAATTTTTAAAGACTTTTTAAAATTCGAATTGAATATCCCCAGACTTTTAAAATCCAAAAAAATCGTACAGAATCCACAACCAATACAGCCCACTAGTCTAAGAATAAACGAAAAAATCCTCACACACTGTTTTTTAGCTTAATTTAGTCCTACTTTAGTAAACGAATCATCACCTAACATATTTTAAAATTTTATTAAATAACAATGAACATAAGAGTGAATTTGAATTTCATAAATTAAATAGAAAAAACATATAAAACAATAGTAATATATATATATATATATATATATATATATATATATATATTAAACACCTAGGGTATGTTTACTTTTGGTTTTAAAAAAAAAGTTTTGGATTTCAAGATCCAAAACCCGTTTTACTTCGGGATTTAAAAACTGGTTTTCAAAATCCACTCAAAATCACCCCTGTCAAACATATTGATTTGACATAAAGTTATATCTATATAATATTACTCCAATCATTATATTATTTCTCAACAATAATATACTTCGTAATAATACTATAATAATACAATAATATAATACATTTAATCAATACACATTTAACTAATCATTATAATCCCATCAAACAATAATATAATAATACAAACTCATTCAATCTTACAACTTGATTTGACATAATTTAAATACTTCACTATTCCAAAATCCAAAAGAAACACATTTATCGGGATTTCAAAAACCTGATTTTTAAAACCATCCAAAACCCAAAGTAAACAAAATTGATTGTGTTGATAATATTATGAGAGTAGAGTTTATAATTTATAAATGTTTTTTCAGTGTGAAAGTTATTGTCAGAAATTTTTAAAGAAAAAGTGTGCAAATTATTGTAAAGTGAAAAATACTACTCCGTACTATTATTTTGTCATTTAAAAAAGGGACAATCTATTAAGAGATAAAGAGAACCAAAAAAAAAAAATTACAAAAACTTATAGTATCAAATATTCATACATGAAATACAAATAATTAGTAGTATAAATTTGAGGGTCAAATTTAATTAAAATATATTTTTTCGCTCTCAAATATTATATTAGTACATGATCAAAACTAGTATATTACTATAAGGGTAGGTCTCTTGTAGACTCAATTCCCATTTTAAAAAATTGAGATAATTAATAATAATAAAAAATACGCAAAAAATATTTATGATAATTTATTAGCTCAAACGGTTGAAAATAGTATATTTTACGATTTTCACGTATATTTTTTTTAATTATAAAAGTGCATGTTGAAAATAAGGAAAAGTGTAACATGCATTTTACAATTTTTTAACATCTTATTTTACAATATTTGCAATAATAATTTCAGTTATAATGACATACACTTGTTAGTGACATTATGTTACACATTTTAGATATATTTTGTTGCATTTTTCAGTTGTAGTGACTTACAATTTTCAACAATATTTTTTAGTTATATTGACTTACACTTTTTAGTAATGTTATGCTACATCTTTTAGTCATATTTTGTTGCACTTTTCAGTTGTTGTGACTTACAATTTCCAACAATATGTTCAGTTATAGTGACTTACACTTTTTTAGTAATGTTATGTTACACCTTTTAGTCGTATATTGTTACACTTTTCAGTTATAATAACTTACACTTTTCATTAAAATATTGTGTTGCACTTATCAAGTATATTGACATGCACTTTTTAATAATATTGTGTTGCACTTTCTAGTTATACTAACTTGGATTTTCTAGTTATAATGACTTACACTTTTTATTAAAAGTTGTGTTGCACTTTTCAATTATAGTGACTTACACTTTTTAATAAAAAAATGTGTTACACTTTTTTTAGTAATATTGTATTACACTTTTTAGTAATATTGACTTACACTTTTCAACACACACAATTTCGAAAAAAATTACCAATAAAAAAAAATTATAAAAAAAAATAAAAAAATTGACCAAGTCAAAAAATTTATTCACAATTGATTCTATATAAGACCAATCCTTACTATAAAACCAAAATATTGTCACTGCGAACTAAAATTGTACTACTATAAATTCAAAAATATTTAAACACTTAATTTTTTAGATGAAATTGATAGAATATACTTTTAATTTCGTAGTGATAATAATACTTTAACCTTTGAGAATTTTTTTTTAAAAAAAAATCTTAATTAAACACATTTTAGGTAAGCATGAACTGATGATAGAGACTTTCAAATAATTGTGGAAAGTACTCCTTACGTCTCATAAATATTTGCACTAAAAAGTTTGCACACAAACCAAGAAAAATATGTAATGAGTGTTGATAGATAGTTTTGTAAACTTTTATAAATAAAGTAAAACAAATACTCCATAATTAAATTGATGGTAAAAATAGTGTTGTTATTCGAACCGAGCCTTAACGAGACCCAGCTCGGCTCGATAAGGCTCGACTCGTTTAACTTAATGAGTCGAGCTCGAGCTCGTTAAATACACGATTTACTAACGAGCCGACTCGAACTCGACTTGTTAGGCACAATAACTAACTTTTTGTAAAAATTTCCATTAGGCTCGGCTCGACTCGATAGGCTTGTTAAGCTCGTTAGATTCGTTAACGAGTCGAGCCGAGCTCAATTTTTAACTCATTAATGTTATCGAGCCGAGCTCGACTCGGCTCGATAAGAGCTCGAGTCGAGCTCGAACCTCAAATACTCGTCTCGACTCGACTCGAATAACAGTCTAATTGTGAGGATATGATTTATGGACCAATTTTCTTTTTAAAATGTGCAAACAATTGTGGACGGAGGGAGTTGTCGATTTGAAAGAGAAAATTACTCCATTCTCCTGTTTGCACACTTATCTTATTTGTCCGTTTCACAATTGTTTGCACACCTTAAAAATAAAATTCCTTTATAAAATCACACTCACAAAATTCACATATTTACACAAAATGTCATTATTTTTACACTAATTTCAATCACTTTCTTTTACTTTTTTCATATAAATTTACAAAATTACCTCTTAACACTCAACTTATGACACTCTTTTCTTAAAAGTGTATCCATTTTGTGGTGCAAACACTTATGAAATGAAGGGAGTACATAAACTAATTACTCACTCTTTCCGCCTATTTTTTTTCAATCAATCAGGAGTACTATATACTCCCTCCGTCCGTTTGCACACCCATAAAAGGAAACTCTTTCATAAACTCCACCCTCACAATATTCACATATTTACACAAAATGTCATTACTTTTACTCCCTTTTTAATCACTTTTTTATTTTATCCATATAACTTTACAAAATTATCACTCAACACTCCACTCATTACACTCTTTTCTTAAAAAATGTGTCCATTTTATGTTGGAAACACTTGTGGAACGGAGAGAGTATATTATTTAATCATTTTTTTTAATTCAAGTTTCAAAAAGTAAGAAAAATTTATAAGCCAACAAGGGAGTAATATTTATTAAAACTCATGTTCGAAAAAATGAGCACTGGAATTAAAAAAAAAAAAAAAAGGTGATTGGATTTGTAAAGAAATGATTGAAGTGGGATCCACCGCGAGAGGCAACCTTTTGTGGTGGTCTGCGGCGGTACGGTGACCTGTCAGTTTCACGTTTTCACCACCACCACCCCTCTCTCTCTCTCTCACTTTCTCTCTCCGCATATACATACACATTCATATGACGTAGAGAAGCACATATGAGAAATTACTTGAGAAATTAATGGAGTGTGTGCAAATCTTCAATTAAAATTAATTAAATAAAGCCAAAAATTAGCAGCGCAAAAAACAAAACAGCTGAGGACCATCCACTGAAACAAAGGGGCAACCACCCACAATTATTCACCTCCATTCTCTCTCTCCTAATTTCCGAGATTTTCTGCATTTTCGTTGATTTCAAACTTCTCCGATTCTGCGGATTCTGCGTATGGAGGTATGTAACTTTTGTTTTTTCCCTTGCGATTCTCGATGTCAGTTGCTGCGGGATTTGTTTGCCTTTTTGTTTAATTCATGTGGTTTTATGAAATCTTAGGGTTTTGCTGGCATCTCGTTCTCCTAATTCTGGAGGTGAAGGGTTTTGGAGGTTCCTAATCATCCGGAAGGTCGGTGAATTCTTCTATTTTGTCTGATTTATTTATCGTAGCGGTTAATTCTTCAATTTTGATCTCTGAGTTGCTATTGTGTTACCTTTTTTCCTTTTCTAGGAATTTGCTTGAGAGGTTGTTATTTAGAATTTATTTAAAATTTCAGGTTCAGGATCGACAATCATATCAGAGGATGAAGAATCTTTGGGAATATGAGAAATAGGGTGGTTTTAAGCTGTTGATGTTAATTTCTCTGATTAATTGGAAAATATAACATCCTTTTGATGATGGAAAAGGTGAATTTGTAAATGCTTTTGCTTTGCAAGTTGAGTTAGCAGCTTCAAACTAGAAATGGAAACAAAGTATTTGTATTAGAAAGGTAGATCGAGAGTTGAGACTATTAGATATTGGGATTGAGATAATATGGAAGAGCCTCAGTGTTCTGAATTTGAAATGATGGAAATTGAATCTGCTGAGTCAGCTCTGAGCAATGAGATTGAGCGTGGGACTGGGATTGCAGCTTTTAGTTCCGAAAAGAGCAAAGGAGGACGTCATGGCAATGTGATCTTTTCAAAAGAAGCTCCTCTTGTATGCAAAGAAGATCTGAGTACAACTACTTGTGGCTGTAATGCTGACAAACTTAAATCGAAATTAGCTGCTTCTTCTGATTCCAACAAAGGAAAGAATGAAAAGAAGCTCAGTCGACAAGATAGAATTGAGTTAGGACGGTTGTTTCAGGGGGCTGTGAGTTCCTATGATTGTGATCTTGCTGAAAGTCTAATCTTGTTGGCAGATCCTCAGACTTTAAATGATGCACTGTGCATTTCTTTGGATTCAATATGGTTCTTGAGCACACAGCAAGAAATGTGTGGAATTACTGGCATCATCAAGAAAATAATTGCTAATGGAGCATATGACTTCACTCGAGCTGCACTCAGGACTTCGTTTCTTGCTTCCTGTGTTTCTGCTTGCAAGAGTCGAACAATGAGCCTCGGAGATACTGTCACTGTGATGTCACAAAGGTATAAGACTCCCTCTTTGAACTTGGCATATCTGTATATACATCCTTATACAATTCTCAAACATTGTATTGCATTTAGCTAATTTTAAACATTTTCTGTAATTAAAGTGCCTGGTCATTTTCAACAAAAATCACTTTCTCAACAACTTATGATAGTGTTTCATAAAATGTGGGAGAACTAAGCACAATGTAGTAGTTATTTACCGAGGAAATAACATTTTTGGTCCCTAAAGTTTACCTTATTCCAGTTTTGGTCTTCTTCTTTCACTCACTATCATGTTTGGTCATGGAAGTACACTTTTTTACTCCCACTTTTTGCCCTACAGGTAGTTGAATGTCCGTTGACTGATGGAATAAACAATCTGGGATGCTAAATTTACTTATTTAAAATTTTTGTACTTAAATGTAAATATTTATGTTCTTATTTTTATTTTTTTAATAATTGCATTTAAGTACAAAAAATTACATTTATCACCCCCAAAATAGTTGATCCTATCAGTCAACAAGCAGTCAACTGATGGTAGGAGCTGAAGTGAGCTTGACCAAATTTGAGAGAGTGAAACAGTCAAAACAGGGGACAAAATCTGGGGAATAAGTAAACTTTAGGGACTAAAACTGGTATTTCCCCTTATTTAGGGTATGTATAAAGCGTATTAAGGATTGAGATATATGATCTCTAATCATGCTTCAAACCTATGATTTTGCCTTATCGGACATTTATTACATTTTCCGAGTTGTTTTCATCTCCGTGTCTATGCAGGTTGAATGAAAGGCTTCAGGAGTGTAATGGAGACGAAGTTTTAAAAGCAGAGGCTGGTGCCAAGGTTCAGAAATTTACCGAGTGGGCTCTAAAATGTATAAGTTTCCATTCTCGTTCACAGGGAAATATGGACAAAGTGTGTCATAGCTCTGCCGTTGAGATTCAACTACAATTATCTGCTTTCAAGACCTTTCTCGATCTTGTTGGCAACCATCTTTCTGGAAAGGATTTTTCTGAAGCATTTGATGCAGCTTGCTTTCCACTCACACTATTCCCCAGTACGTTCGATCATGGTTGGGCATCAGGAACATCGGCAACTGCAATTCAGGGATTGCTGGGTATGCTAGTCGAGGGGGGTGCTGACAATGTTAACCAATGTTTTCTCGAGGCTTCACGTTTTGGTAGCACGGAGCTTGTTCGCATTTTAATGCAGGTATTGCTTTTTATGGATACTTCTGATTGATAATTTGTTTTATGCATAATAGTATATTTTCATGAATTCTCATATTCATTACCTTAGGCTTATTCAGTTTATCTAGGAGATTCCTCCTTGGATCTGTGTTTTTCATGTTATCATACATAAAATTACATTATGTGAAGCTAATCTTAGAGCCCGTTTGACTGAGCTTATAAGCTCCTTAAAACAGCTTATAAGATGTTTAGGAGCTTATAAACTCTCAAAAAGTGTTTGCTAAAATAAGATCTTAAAATAAGCTCCAAAAAAAAAAAAGTACCAAATATTAATTATTTTATTTTTAAAATAATAAATTTAAAAAAAATAGTCCCTCCATCCACAAAGATAGGCCTATGGTTATTTTCACACAGATTAAGAAATTGAAGTTACTGTAGTTAAAACATTAAACTTTTGCTTTACTTTCCCATTTTGCCCTTGTGTCTACTAGTTTCCCTAGACATTTTTTAGTACCTAGATATTGATTTGAAAAAAAAACAAGATACAAATAGGGATAAGGATGGAAATGAAAAATTAATGATGTATTAAATATAGTAACTGGCCTATCTTTGTGGGACGGACGAAAATAGAAATCAAGCGCATCTTTAAAAATATTTTTCTCAAATTATCCAAAAACTTAATTTTTTTTATTGACCAAACACTTTGACAACTTATAAGTTACTTAAAAATTACATCTTATAAGCTTTTGAAACAACTTATACAATGTTAGAGCTTATAAGGTTAACAAACACGCTCTTAGTATTATGCCTTTCTGATCATATTATGCACTTTACCCTGTTGACTTTTAGCATTATAAATAGTCATCATACATTTAACACCTCATAACTTCATTTGTGAGTATTAGATTGCTCAAAGAAACAGCTTGGATGTGGACGTTGACCTGGCTTTAGGGTTTGCTTCTCATTACGGTAAAATCGCCACAATGGAGTGTCTCGTTGAGGAAGGTAACGCCATGGCTTTCTTAGGTCCTCTAATGAGAGCCGCTGAGAGGGGTTGCATGCCCGTTGTTAAATGGTTCGTTGAACGAGGTTGTCGAGACATGGAACTCTGTCTTGCCCTTACAGCAGCCACATCGAGGAGTCAAGTCGAGGTAGCAGCATATCTCCTCCCTCACGTCCCTATTCATGTTCTCTCTGCCTTAAGCACCGAAATCCTCAAGGCTGCTGGTGAACGAAGCAACGGGTCCCTCGATGGGGTAGCATTCCTTCTACATTCCGACTTCTTACAAGATCCTCGTTCAACTTACGCCGCTGCTGATGTCATTGCGAGATCCGATGACGAGACAGTTGCTCCTCAGCTCAGAGCTTTTCTTCAAGAGCATTGGTCGGAAGCAGCTTTCTTGGATGGATTAAGACAAGGGGAAGTGCATTTCTTGAACTTAGTGCAGATATTGAAATGGGGTGAGTCGGAGATCCGTTTGTGGGACCTACCGGGCCCGTTGAGGGTGGCGATCGGGTATCTGCCGTTGTATAGGGAGTGCGAGAAGTCGGGAGGGAAGTTGCTGTCGCAGAGGAATAGGGGGCAGATGGTGGATGCTGCTAAACGGGTCGGAGGGGCAGTGCTAAACGAACCGGGTCAGAAGAGGGAGTTGATGGGTGTGTTGGAGCATCATCTTTCTCCTTTTTTTATGAATACTGGAAATGTGGCTTAGTAACTAATACCCTATCCTTATGTTGGTATAGAAAGATAATAAGGACACTATTTCTGCTTCTTAATGAATTGGACTATGTAAACAGAGAATCAGAATTCAAGTGGTTGTTTGGCAAGAGATTTCATTTTCACTAATAATTAATTATGGACATAAACTCTGAAACCCCATCCCTCATAGATCCCCTTTATTTACATTTTTTATGGACCAATTAATTTGATGGATCAATTTTACCGTCCATGCAATGAAATAGATATATATCCGGAAAATATCTGAATATTTCCATCATTGAGATTGAGAAGGTCATAATCAACCTCATACTACTAACCATGAAATAGTTTACTATTAATCCTAACATATCATAAAAATTAAAAACACACTACACTTTCTACAAAACAATTAACTATATTTTAAAAGAGAATATGACCTAAATATTTAATAATGAGTTATGATGCTTTCAGTTTGATTCGAATAAAATTCATTTATAATGACATGAAATCCCTAAAAATCCTGTGTTTGGTGCTCAACTAATAATCAATTCAATATTTTACTTTTTTTTTTTTTCTTAGTTTTCCTTTCCAATTTTTCCCCTCTCCTTCTGGTTTCCTTAAGTTTTTCTAATTGTGAAATCCTCCACATCTTGTGCGGATAATCTCATTTTTTTGGATTTTGTTTTTCCGTTTCTATTGTGCTTTGTTTGGAGGTAGGCTGTTTTTCTTTATGAAATCTGGTAGTGGGCCATATGCTCTTTTGAATTTTACAATCTATCTAGTTTCTATATCGGTCAAATGGAGAGAGATGTGTTAAAGATGGTTAAAGACACCTTAGTGTGAAATGTTACTTTTCGTTTAGAGACGGCTTTAAAGTTGTTCATTTATTTGCCTCTTGTGCTAACATTCCATCTCCTTACTATTGAATTTGAACAGTTTTCCTCAATATTTGAAGACTTTAGCCTTCCGAATAGATTAGTGGTGTTGTCGTGTTATTATGTTCTCGGTAATAAGTTTTGTTTTTAAAAAAAAAAATCAAAATTCACAATTTTACAGCTTAATAAAATTTATAATTATAGAGCTTGCAAGATATGTGTGTAAATAAATGGATACAAATTTTGCATCAAACTATCTAATGTAACATGAATATGAATTTATTCCATAAAAAGGATCTACATTTGGATTCCGTCAATTTTATATAAAGTCGGGAATGAAAAAAAAAAAAACAAAATAGAGAAAATGGATGAAAATTGAGAAATTGATCCCAAATTTAATTTTATCCCACAACTATAAAATTTTCAGCAAAAGTTACCAAAGTATTTGAAAATTTTAATTTAGTCTCATTATTTATCAATTGGTCCAATTTTTATTTTATATTTGCTTAAAAATCAGAAACGACATCGTATGATGTCACATTTTCTGCACGTGGTCGGGAAATTTGAGAAAAAATAGGATAAGAAAAACAACGTCACTTCTAATTTTCTAGCAAAAATAGGACCGTTTGGTAAATTACAGGACTAAATTGAAAATTCCAAAAATGTTCAAAGTTGTGGGACAAAATTGAACCTAAATTCTCCTCGTAAATTCAGGGAATGTAAAGTTTAATGATTCTATTAAAAAGAATTGACAGTGTATGATTCAAAAGTTTTGATTTGATACTTGTGTATAATTGATTATAACTATACAATTGAAATTGATTAAGTAAATTGAACATTAAAATTAAAATGTATTTATACACTCAATTGAAGGTGCACGTGTATGAGTTGAAGGCATAAAAGGCAAGAACATGAGCAGAGCTAAGATGAAGATGGGCAGCAAAAGCAGGAACAACGGCGGCGGCGGCAACGGCGGCAGCACGAGCGGCAGGATCAGCAGCGACGCCGTCAGACAAACGAGCACAAACAATGTCACGTAACGACGATGATCATGATCCATCTTCCTTGAAGATGAGAACGTCTCGCTCTGTACTAATTTGTGACTCGTCTTATTATGAGACTGTCTCACACAAGTCTTTACATAATGCGGGATCGGATTTCCGGATCTTCTGACATCCATGATGTTGCTCCTCAAGTACTGATGTTGAAGATTTATCAAATCTTTCGACATTAACCTAAATTCTTGAAAAATATGTGTACCTATTTGCACCCCTTTTGCATTCACTCTTCTTTCTCCAAAACCTAAATTCTTTTTTTTCCCCTCTTTTGCCCCTATCTTTTTTCCTTTCAAGATTTGATTTTTTGATGCTCAAAATACAATCTTGCACAGAGCAAAAAAATGGGGGGTTTTGTGGTTTGAAGTAGGAAATATAAAATGGAATATATATATATATATATATATAGAGAGAGAGAGGAAGTTGTGTGTGTGAGAGAGAGAGTAGAAAAAGTGAGGAAGTGGGTGTATTCAGTGAATGAGCACAAAATCATGTGGGGGGTGTTGACAAGAAAATATGATTCAATGTAAATTATGAATTTTAATTTGAATTGGATTTTGCAATGCCCAAGGTTCTTCACCCCTACCCTCTCTTTTCTTACCACCCACCCCCCACAAAAAGCACACTATCTTTGAAGGCTTTTGTAAAGAAAATGATTTTATTCTCTATTCTTTAATAAAGGAAAATATATGAATTTTTTTTTTTTAGCTTAGGGAATAATTTGAGGAAGTTAAATTTGGTTAGGTCTTACAACAAACAATGTTTTAAATACAATTGAATCGTTGATTCAACGTATAAATTTTATTATATATGATTGCGCGCACTTCGCATTAGTGCATTTGTCCTATGTAAAATGATTCAATCGCATTGTATCGCCTTATTAATAAATAAACAGTTATGAATATATTATTTTAATTTAAAATAAATAAAAAATTTAATTATAAAATGACATATATATCTAAAATTATTAAATATGTCGGATCGGGCGGGACCGGGTCCGTTGGCCCGACTCATTACCCATTGGAGATGTATGTTTCTCTCGAATTGGACTGGACCGAGTTCAGATCGGGCTTGGACTGGGCCGGACTTTCTCTCAAACCTCGAGATCTATGGCCCGACCTGACTCGAAAAAAATGCGATCGTACATGACAAATCTAAATAACGTATCAACTTTTAGTTAGACACCTATTGTAAGATTGAGCGGACTTCTTGTTTCACAATAGAAATTTTCAAGTTAGAAATTACGAGTATTTTTTAAAATATTGAAATAGTAATTCTGAATAAATGATTGAAGTGAAATAGTACATTATGAATATATGATTTTTTTTTTTTAATTGTGGAGCAAAATATGATTTAGGTTTTTAAAAATAATAATGGATGGGCATGTCATGTGAGAAGTAGGTGTATGTACATAATAAGAGATGCAAGTAGGGGTGGGGGAGCATGGGTTGGACTTTATATATTGTATGCATGCAAATAATTAATTATGCTATATTTTCACTCCTTTTATATATAAATAACGTTTTCATTTTTTTTAAAATTAAGAATATATATATATATATATTAACAAGTTTCTTCTTTCTTTAATAGAAAAAACAAGAATGTTAATAAAGGTATATAAATTATAAATTAGAAGTATTTTCAAAAGTTAAAAGAGGATAAAATTGGAAGAAATAGTGTAAGGTCATCTCCAATTCTCCAATTCAAATTGCCATCAAATTTGAGTCAAACAGTAAAATCATCTCTAATCATCAAACTTAAATTTTAACTAGCTCAATAGGAATATTCTTTTATAATATTTTTAATGTTATCTTTTTTATTTATATTTTATTAAATATTTGTCATCAGATATATAATATATATTTAAATTTAAATTAAATTAATTAAATAAAAAAAGTGATATATTTAATATAAAAATATTAAAAAAAATTAAAATCAATGAAACAAAACATCAAATTCAATTGCATAACCATTTCTGTTTTCTTAGTTAATTTCCTATTGTATTATGTAATTTAAATTCGTAGTATGTATATTTTTATCCTATTGTATTTTGTAATTTAAATTTATAATTTGTATGTTTTATTTCCTATTGTATTTTATAATTTAAATTATTAAAGTTGTCTTGCAATTAAATATATGCTTTCAATTTTTTAATATTTCATAATTGTTAATCATAAAATTCTAAATTGTTTCATTATTCAATTTAATTCAAATTCTTTCATGCAATTGATCGAGTGTATAAATACATTTGAATTTTAATGTTCAATTTTTAATTTTTAACCTCAATATTTGACTCAATTCATTAGAGTCTAATTCCAATTGTATAGATACAATTAATTGCACCAAAGTATCAGTGTTAATTTAAATAACAATTATAAAATAATAAATTATAAATAAATTAATATAAAAAATAAAAATAAAATATAAACAAAGAAAAATGTCTTGAAAAATGACAAATAGAAAAAAAAAAACAATTTTAGTATACATTTGAGTTGTAGGCAAATTTGCCCCCAAAACGTTAATTGTGGCAAATTGCCACCAACAGTAATATTGCATTGGAGGAAATTTTAGTGGCAAATAGGGTATTTGCTTACCCCATTGGAGATGCCATAAAAAGACTAAAACGTCATTTAATTGTGTACAAACATAAGATACTAAAACGTTACTTCCTCTGTCCGTCTATAAAGTTTCAATTTTTTCATTTTGGTTCTACCGTCTATATAAGCTTCTCATACCCTTTTTGAAAAATGTCTTTTAATTTTTTATTCTTACACTCCACTTTATATCTTACGTTTTCTCTCTATCTGTCTTTCTCAATCACACCACATGTATTATACATCTATTATTCAATCACTTTTCTTAATCTCTATGCCTATGAACATAAAACTTATAAGCAGACATATTGAGTGTTTATTTGTTAATGGTAGGAGTAAATGTTATATGTGTAGTTTTTTTTTTTTTTTCGAAATCTCAGTATCTGGTTTAAGACCGACTAATTTAAGGGACCAATCTCAATGTTTACTAGCAGGGGCCGTTTAAAGTCACAATAAAGCTCTATATGAACTGACTCCTTAAGAAATGTTTGCTCTTTGAGGTTTTAAATCTAAAACCTAGAGAAAAACACACTCCTAAATTTTAAATCTACATCACTAATCAGACCAACTCCTTGAGACTATATATTATATATATGTGTTGGGGAAGAAAGTTAATATAAAGAAATAGTGAATGTTGCTATAAAGAAGAGTCCAAAATAAAAAAATATGCAACTTTCGAGGAATATGTATGGCAATTTGTCATGTGTATGGGATGTGCTCGTTCCTCATTATTCAGTGAATATACAAATACAATGCATCGATCCATGTAATTTCTAAACTTCTAATTCCACCTACAACCAACTATTTGCATTTATTTAACTCTTGCCAAAGTTCAAAAATAATACTCCAAGATTCATGAATTTGAGCTAAAAATGATTTCTAAAGTGGTACATCCTCCATTTCACAATTGTTTGCATTAAATTTATGATATATAATTTTTTTTTTCCGAACATTGAAAGTCTTAGCTTCCATTATTGCATAAACAAGTGAAAATTGGTAGTCCAGTCACAAAATTTAATGGATCGAACCAAGTATTAGGGCTATATATAAACTTTTAAAAAAATGTATAATGAGAAAAATGTTGATGAGTGATTTTATAAATTTTAAACTCTCTATACATGGACTCCACAAAAGTGTTGTTCGAATCGTCCAAAGCCTTAGAAAAAAAACTGACATCTAAAGATTCACAAATGTTTATGAATAAAATAAAATAATGATTGGATTGAAGTGTAAACATAATGTCATTTTATAGAGATATGTGAATATTATGAGGGTGGAGTTTATAAAGTAGTTTTCTTTTACGGAATGTGCATACACATGTGTAATAGACAAATAAGAAAAGTGTACAAACAATTGTGTGATAGAGAATACTATGTAAAATATACTCCCTCCGTCCCACAAAGATAGCTACATATTCTTTTTTTGGATGTCCCAAATTATAGCTACATTTTCTCTTTTACTATAGTATTAAATGTTTTATTGTCAAATTTACCCCTAATTAATAAGAGTAATTAATGCTTAACAGATTTTGGAGTATGAGATTTCAAGGGCAAAATTGGTACATTAGCTAAACTTGACTATATTTATTGAATTTTCTTAATCTGTGTGTAAAGTCAAATGTAGCTATCTTTGTGACACGGAGGGAGTAGATTAATTGCGTATTAAATATATAAAGGAAAACTTATAAAAGGAGAGAGAAATTAGTATTAAATATGTAAATCCGGCCCACATGAAAATTTAGATTAAATATACATATATATATGTGGTCCCTTTGTCTTGTAGATGTTGGTGGTTTGGGAGAATTATGGCTCATGACCAGCCTACAATTATAATTCTAATCCAAATGAGCTAGGTTCTATTGATTACTTCTATAATAATATTTTTATATTTTTTGCAATTGTGTGCTTAAAATACAATTTAAATAATTTGGATATATCTTTAATTGTTCAATTAATCAAAATTAATTACACCATAAGTGCATACAACTGAATTAATTTATGTTCGAAATCACACAAAATTTCCACTTTCTACATTTAGAAATATCGGAAGTAATTATAAACTATACTATGTCACACATTAAAAAAACACATTATTAAATATGTAAATCCGCACATGATCAAGATTTAGATTTAGATTAATTATATATATATATATATATATATATATATATATATATTGGTCCCTTTGTTTTGTAGATGTTGGTGGTTTGGGAGAATTATGCCTCTTCACCAGCTGAAAGCAAAACCATACCCAGGGCTCACCCATACCCTAACACCAACATAGAGTCCCATTTATATTTTATTTTATTTTACAATTTAAAAGTTGGATTTGGATCCAATTTTTTTAATAAGTAACACAATTAGCTAGACATTCTTAATTAGTGCACAAATTAATAATCTGAAAAAACTTAAAACATTTTGTCACAAATTTATTCTTCTACTCCCTCCGTCCTTATTTAGATTGAACATTTACGCGTAATTTAATGTGAAAGTTATATATATATATATATATATATATATATATTTTTGTATTAAAGGAGAATAGGAGATAAAGTAGAGAGTATAAAAATCTTTTGAGTAACGAAAGAAATTAATAAAATATTGTGACATGCGATATAATTTTGAGATGTTTGAAGGATATAACTTAAAGTGTTTCATTGTCAAATAAAAAAAATTGTGAATCAAATTTGAGACATCCATTTTTTACAAATGTTCAATCTAAATTAGAACGGAGGATTGCTGTTTTCTTGTATATGAGTTGAACGACAATTCAACCGTCTTGACGGATACCAATTAAAGTTAGAACAAAATTCTGTTTGAACTAATTAATTCCTACCTTGTACGTCATTCTTAACCACTCCTACTTAAAATATTCTCTTTTGTTAAAAGGTGTTTAGTTTCATTCTTTTTTATACCAAACAAAATGTTATTTTTCACCTATGTCACTTTGATTATATTAGGTAAAGTTTGTACCATCGTGTTAATAAACTCGTAGCCCTATCTAATTCTGGTTAATAAACTATTTTTAAGCATGTATCACCATATATTAGGTTTGCACTATTTCCTTCGTTTTTTAATAAATGATGTTTTAACCATTTTTTTTACACAATTAAATGATGTTTTAAATTTTTTTATATTGTCTGTTTCGACTATGCCCTCCATTTAATTTCACAAAATCTCCTAATTTATAACTTACTTTTATTAACTATGAAAAATGTGCATTAGGAAATTAATGTGATTAGATTATTTAAGGGTATACTTGTTGTTGGGATATGAATCCTAATATAAGTCCTAATTGATGAAAATAAGAAGTAGTTTTGATAAGCCAAAAGTAAGTGTTGACTGATCTAGTTATGGAAGTCGTCTTGTGAAGATCAGTAGAGTACAAAATATGAAAGAAAGTTTAAGTATAAAAGAAAAGACAAGTACGTTTTATAAGTACTATGTTAGGTTTTATGATGAGCATTTAATTGATGTATAGAAGCTCATATGTGTATTGATATATAGATTTAAGGTGACTAAGCTGAATTATAAAGCTTAATGTAATGTAATAGTCTTGTTAGGATTAGATGATAGGACTAGTATAGTTTAGTTCTATATCGAAGTCTACTACAGAAGTCTACTGAAGATAAGAAGACTCGCGAATAGACAAGACAAGTGAAGAAGAAGACTGAAGATTTGTCTAAGTATGGAAGACTAGACAAGTGCGCGAAAAGAAGTCAATTTACTTAAAGTAAAGAACGCGTATGAAGGATATATTGAAGAGTTAGTTATGGAATAACTAATTAGCTGAAGAAACGCGTGAATGGATAAGAAGAAGCAGTTAGAAGCCAGTTATCAAGAAAGTTAGTTGGATAACAAACTGTTCTTGAAGGTTGAGAAGTCTATAAATACTTCAAGGTATTCTACGATTCAAGACTACTGAAACTCAACATACTGAAGCAATTACTGAAGATATTCGAAGCAAAGAAACTCGCAGAGTTCAAGTTCAGAAAGTTGAAGCCAAAGAGACAAGTCAAATTCAAGAAGGCTACTACTGGGCTAAAGAGAAGTTTTACTTTTATAGTTTTGTTCAAGTTGCTAGTTACTTGTAAAATAGCTAGTTACATCGAAGAAACACTTGATATTGTTATCGAAAAGATCAAAGTCTTATTTCTTGGGACTCTAAGCCACAAGAACACACTACTCGAAGAGAAGAGTAATAAGAAGTTCGCAACTGGAGTTGTGAGAGTGGATGAAGACAAGTTGTCGAACCACTATAAATCCTTGTGTGTTGTTTACGTTTCTGTTCTATTTGTATTTACTTGATTAGTTGTTTAATTGATTAATCTGCATCTAGAATAGACAAGTTCAGTGTTCTTATTTCGAAATTAGTTGAGTATAAATTTGTTGGGCTCATTATAATCTGATAAATTCCGCATTGTGTATTCTGATATATTGAAAGATTTTGAAAAGTCTATTCACCCCCCTCTAGAGGTTTTCCTAGCTTACTCAATATTTTTAACTCAACTAGGGACCTACAAGTGGTATCAGAGCAGTAGTTCATTGGACTGCTGTTTCTTGATCACCCCTAAAGACTTTGAGGGAAGTCTTGGTTCTTGTTTGAACGTGTTATTTTCACTGATCTTGAAATTCTTGTGTCTTTGATTTTCTTGCTATATCTTGATACTAATCTTCTTGAAATCATGGCAATGGAAATAAGTGCTAACAAACTACCAAAGTTCTCTGTTCAGGACTATGATTACTGGAAACTTCGCATGGAGGCGATTTTCAGCTCTACTCACGACTTGATGGTGTCCGTCGTCAAGGAAGGACCGATCGTTACGATGATTCCAAAAACTGCTGCATTGGAACCTACAAAGGCCGTTGGGGTACTCGTCCCAAAACCAAGGTCAAAACTCACTTCGGAAGAAATGAGACAGAACAATCTGGACAGTTTGGCTAAGAACTATATTTTACACACCCTTCCCAATGAGTATCTTGGGAAAGTGTTAAAATGTAAGACTACCAAAGAAATGTGAGATCGACTTGCTATCATTTGTGAAGGAACTACCCTGATAAAAGAAAGTAAGCTTTCCACAGCTGTATAGAGGTTCGAATCATTTAAGATGAAGGCTGGTGAAAATATAGACCCGTTAGATACTCGTTTCACACGTGTTATGAATGATTTGGAAGTGTTTGGTAAGTCATATACTAATCGTGAAATTAACTTGAGAATTCTTAAGAGTCTTGATGCTAGATGGAAGATGGTCAAGATGATCATCAAGAATACTCAGGACATTGATGAATGAACTGCTGAGACAATGTTCCAAACCCTTAAGGCGCATGAGTTCGATCTAGATGAGGATGATCCTATAGCCAGTAGTGATAGAGAGAATGCTGACTTGAACGAATTTTTAGGCAATATATTTTTGACTAACTATTTCCCCTCAAGCATAAGGGATCGTAGTAGTATGCACGTAAGTATTTCGACCAAGTAGTATCGAACCACGGGAGGTGGACTAGTGCAATGGGTCCCCAGAGTTGTACGTTGTCATAACTAATGTAGCTACGGTTTCGGGAGTTGAATGCAAAATTTAAGCTAAATTATAATCTAAAGACAATACATTTAACTAAACACAATCCTAATAATTAAATTAACTACTAATCAATAAAACAAGGAAATGACAACTAAAAACAAGTAACAACTACGAATGAAATTCGAAGAAGTGCAAGTGTGGGAATGCTTCGGGTGTTCTCTACCTAGCAAAATCGAGTGGGATTGTTTATACCGTGTTTATGCTTCAATTTAGACTTGCTAAGATCATCAAGATGCTTGGATGAAAATCGTTTCCCTTCGGGTACTATAGCCTTACGTCTAAGGTGTTCCCAAACCCGGTAATACGACCTCTTCCTAATCCTCATCAACTACCCAAATAACCATTCAAGTAATTAATGTCTCTTAATGAGGTTCTAATACAATTAACTCTCTCTCGACGAATTAAAAGTATAATAAACGCATTTGTATACCAACAACTCACACCATAAATTTAAACATGTTCATGTAACTCTCGTCTACGCTAAACATGCCTCAAAATACGGATTAATAGAAGCTAATACACAAAACACCAATAAAACTCAATAAAAGAAGCAACAATCCAAATATCAACAATATTCAAAGCATAAACCATTCCAACACTAAATATTCACATGATTTTAAACACCCAAAGCATAAAAACCTTAGCCCATGGTGTTTGAGAAAACACCCATGGCTAAAACAACAAAATAAAACATGAAAATGAAATTTACCAAACAAAGCTTAAATAAAAGAAAAATAGCACATTGAGAGTCTTGAAATTCTTCCATTCTTACATGAAAATGAAATACCCAAATGATTCTAAACTAAAAGGCATAAAAACTATCTAATGGAGAGTGTGTTTGAGGAGAGAAGCTCCTCAAACCCTAATCTATTTACTCTTCTACTTATCTCATGTTGTGTGTGTGAAAAATGAGTTAGAAGACCCTTAAAAATCTGATTTGGGGTGCTTCTTATAGTTGGGAAGAGTGTTGGAGACGAAATTTGCACTTAGGCCCTTGAAATCCTTTAAAATTCTCGAATTTCCGCGCAAAAATGGGCTCAAACGGTCGACCGAGTGACCTCAAACGGTCAACCGAGTGAGATGGAAGTCCAGAAAATACTCTGGAAGCAGATTTCACTCGGTCAACCGAGTGGGTTGACTCGGCCGCCCGAGTGGATTCTGCTTCCATTCCGCATTTTGTCGTTTCGATCATATCTTGAGCTTCCGACCTCCGATTGACTTGATTCTTTTTTTCATTCCACTCATTTTTTCGGGACGCATCCAATGGTGCAGTTATCTTCTTGACTTCATGAATTCTCAGACACGCATTTTGCTTCCAAATAAGTTCAATTTACCTAAAAAATAACAAAACACATACCTTTCTCATTTCAAGTGCAATTAGTCAATTTAGTGTGAATAATGCAACAAAATCCTCATAGTTATGCAAAATAAAGACATGAATTTCAAGCAATTTTCACACTAATCAAATGCTGTGTCGAAAAATGTTGCTTTTAAGTCTACTTCGTCTAAGAGCTCTAGAGTAGACAGGTCTAAGTCTAAGACTAAGTCTGCTAGTATTAAGGATGAATTAGATAAGTCTGATCTCAGTCTGAAAGATCAGATGAACCTTATGGTTAGGAAGTTCGACAGGCTGAACAAATGATATGGTAGATATAAGAAATTTTACAAAGACTTTAGAGGTTCTGGTAACAAGGACTCGTCTGAGACCAGACGAGATCAAAACTCATCTGAAAGGAGAGCTGAGGTCTCGAAAGGAAACAGGCGAGATAGGAACTCTGAGGATAGGAAGATCAGGCGTTCTGATAGACGAGATAAGAGAAGGGATGATTCTCCTGAGAAAAAGTCTACTAACGATCTACTTTGCTATAATTGTGAGAAATCAGGTCATTACATTTACGAATGTCCGGACTTGAGCACTGATGATCGAAAAGAACGTAAAGCAAGACGTGAACGAAGATACAACAGGGGTAAGAAGGCAATGATGGATAATGATGACTCTGAGACGGATCCAGACGAGTTGCCTTCGTCTTCATCCAGTTACCCGTCTGGTCATGAAGAAGAAGAAGCTTTCATAGTGGATGATGGCCTATGCTGTATGGCTAAAATCGAACAAGAGGTATCATCTGCAACTTCTTTTCAATCATGTGATGAATCGGATTCTGATGAAAGTGACACTGCCGACAGTGGAGTAGGGAGTAGTCTTCATCACTCTACTGATGTGACTGAAGAAGACCTCCTACTCGCTAATAAGACGTTCATAGAAGTCAGCGATGAGAACATCGCTCTAAAACAAGAAATCATTGATCTTAAGGAAGCTCAGTCTAAAGTAGATCCTAATATAATAGTCCTAAACAAACGCTTGACAGAAGAGTTGAGACAACTCAAAGACAAGTGTGCGTTGACAGACAAGTTGTATCAAGACCTACTTAAGACACATGCAACTGAGACAAATGAACTCAATGTTTTAAAGAACAAGTGCAAAAAGCTTGAAGAACGCAATAAGTTCTTAGAGACTAAGGTCGTAAATCTAGACCTTAAACTTACTGACTTGGTTAATTCTTCAATGATTAATTAAAAACTGTCAGATAGGTATAGGGCTCTAGATGACAAGACAAAGTTGGGTGCAAGTACACCTGACTCGCCTACTCATGTCATTAAGAACCCTACTGATGTTGGTTCAAGCTCTTTGACACATGACAAAGGTAAAAGACCAATTGAATACGATATTAGAACGACATCCAAAGGCACTGTACACAAATAGACTAGAGTTAACACTCCGATTACCAAAGGTGGTAAAAAGAATGTTAACAACAGACCTGTCCCTTTTAGAACAAGTCGAAAGAGGACCACTAGTCGTGGACGACCAAACCAGGTCAGATACGAGGATTGGTATCCTGAGGAGACGAGTTCTAAACAAGTATAGACTAGATGGAAATAGCCTAGACCTCCTTTCATAAGGCAGTCTCAGCTCTACTCGTCTAGGCCTAGGAAGGTTGCTCCCAAATATCGTACTCAACTTGTCTTATATCCTCCACCTATATCATATGATATCAAAGGAGGAAAGACCTAAACATGTCTATAAACCGTATGGCCCAAATGCATACAAACCTTATTCAGACTATCAAAGGCCTATGCCTACTCAAGTAGAGATTAAGTCGAAAGGCTATCTCAAACGAGTAGACCCAAGGTCTGATGATAGACCAGACAAGGACAACAGGGTCTTATTCTGTAACAAGCATGGTAGAAAGCTTAAGAGGTCAAACTTATTCAAAACTCCTATGTATATTTGAATTCCTCTGAACTCTACTAACCCCCCAGGACCCCAATAGACAAGGAGGGTACCTAAGTTATTATATATTATTCATTGCAGGGTCGACTCGACTTATATAAGAAGGGTGGCTCAGTAGGAGAAACTTGGTACATTGATAGTGGTTTTTCACACCACATGACAGGTACCAAGGCTCTTCTATCAAGCTACTGCGAGCAAGAAGGACCCAGGGTTATATTCGGTGATAGCTCTATGGCCATTACAAAAGGCTTTGGCTATATCCGAAATGGAGATGTAGAGATACAAGACGTATCCTATGTAGAAGGTTTGAAATACAATCTATTATCTGTTTCACAATTCTGTGATCGAGGTTACAAAGTGCAGTTTAAAAGTCGGAAGTGCGAAATCAAAGACAAGAGGACTCATACCGTACTGCTCGTCAGCATAAGACAAGGCAGCGTATATATTGTGAATTGGAATAGCTGTCCGAGGGACACTTGCCTTCTTAGCAAAAATCCTAAAGAGATCAGTTGGCTTTGGCATAGACGCCTTTGTCACATGAACTTTAAGGTGATTAATAAGATTGCAAGAGACTACCTTGTTGAAGGTATACCCAACGAAATCTATTACAAGTCACATATATGCGATGCTTGTAAAAAAGGTAAACAGGTAAAAGGTTCCTTTAAATCTATTCCAACTCTCTCAACAAGTAGAGTCCTAGAACTACTACATATGGACCTACATGGCCCAATTTCTCCTCCAACCTTGAACGGTAGAAGGTACACACTTGTTGTGGTAGAAGACTATTCTAAGTTCACTTGGGTAGTCTTCTTACACAAGAAGAGTGATACACAGACTCTTCTACCTGATCTGTTGAAGAAGATTCAAGTTGAGAAGAATCAGTCCATTGTCAAGATCCGTAGTGACAAGGGTACTGAATTCATTAACTGCTATATCAAAGATTTTTGTTCTAAACGTGGTATCCATCACCTTACTAGTGCAGCAAGGACACCTCAACAAAACGGAGTAGCAGAACGAAGGAACAGAACTCTTAAGGAGGCCTGTAGGACCATGCTGACCGAGTATAATACTCCTCAGAAGTTTTGGGCAGAGGCGATCAATACTGCATGCCACTCCCAGAACAGAAGTGCTATCAATAAGGCACTAGGTAAGACGCCCTACGAGGTATGGAAAGGTCGAAAACCCAGAGTTTCATATTTCCATATATTTGGTTGTAAGTGTTTCATCCATAACAATGGGAAAAGCAAGTTGAATGCATTCGATGCTAAAGCAGACGAGGGGATATTCTTAGGATACTCCTCGACTAGCAAAGCATTCAGAGTGTTCAACTACTCTACTCTTTGTGTGGAAGAAACACCACATGTAGTTTTCGATGAATCTCGACAAGACTCCTCTACCGACCAGATCAGTAAGAAAGTAACCGATCTATCGATCCAAACTGACAGAGAATCAGATGTATATGAATCTGTTCAAGCTTATAACCCATTCATGAAAGCTCTCGAGTTAGATGACAAGGAGAAGGTAAGTGCTCAAGGTAAGTCTACTAGACCAGTTGACATGCCTGCTCTAGTCGACTTGTCTACTCCTATTAAATCTTCTGATGCAAATGATGTTGAGATGCATGATGCTGTAGTTGATATAGATGATGATAGTATACATGCTAAGACTAGAAAAATATGGAAATCTGCTCATGATACTGAAAATATCATTGGTGACTCTACTATTGGTGTGAAGACTAGACGACAACTCTTTGAGTCACAAGAACAGCCGAGTCCATCTATGTTTTGCTGGTGTTGTTTCCTCTCATCTATCGAGCCTAAGACCGTTAATGAGGCATTGGCTGATAGTAATTGGATCATCGCTATGCAAGACGAGTTGAACCAGTTTGTTCGAAACGATGTCTGAGAACTTGTCGATAGACCAGTACACCATAATGTAGTTGGCACACGATGGATTTTCAAGAATAAGAAAGATGAGAATGATGTAGTCGTTATGAATAAGGCTAGACTAGTAGCCCAAGGCTATTCTCAAGCTGAAGGCATAAATTATGATGAAACTTATGCACCTGTTGCTAGACTAGAAGTCATTCGATTGTTTCTTGCATATGCTGTGTATATGAAGTTTACTGTATATCAAATGGATGTTAAAAGTGCATTTCTTAACGGTATTCTTGCGTAAGAAGTGTATGTAGAACAACCTCCAGGTTTCGAGGTGAAAGGCAACCAAGTGTACAAGTTGAAGAAAGCCTTATACGGACTAAAACAAGCTACAAGAGCATGGTACGATACTCTCTCTATTTTTATTAGAAAATGGTTTTACCAAACGCAAGGTCGATAGAACCTTGTTCAGAAGACAAGAAGGTAAGGATATCCTACTTGTTCAAATTTACGTGGATGATATCATTTTTGGTTCACCCAACAAAAAACTGAGTGAAAGTTTTTCAACACTCATGCAAAGTAAGTTTGAAATGTCAATGATGGGAGAAATGACTTATTTTCTTGGCCTCCAAGTAAAACAAACTCCCGATGGGATTTTCATAAATCAAGCCAAGTATACTAGAAATCTTCTAGACAAGTATGGTATTAAAACTTGCAAATCTTCTGGAGTACCAATGCTACCCACCTACAGGATGGATCCAGATGAGAACGGTAAGTGTGCTGATCAAACATATTATCGTGGTCTTATTGGTTCATTACTGTACTTGACTGCTAGTAGACCTGATATTGCATTTTCTGTTGGCGTATGTGCTCGATTTCAAGCTAATCTAAAAGAGAGTCATATGGAAACCACTAAACGGATACTGAAATATTTGAAAGGAACCATCAATCGTGGTATATGGTATCCTTCGAATTATGATTTATCTCTAAGTGGCTACTCTGATTCTGATTTTGGTGGCTGTAGAATAGATAAGAAATCTACTTTTGGTTCTTGTCAATTTCTAGGCACAAAACTTATTTCATGGTTTTCGAAAAAGCAGACTAGTGTGGCTACTTCTACTACTGAAGTCGAGTACATGGCTGCTGGTAGCTGCTGTAGTCAATTACTTTGGCTCATTCAACAACTTAGAGATTACAATATTTGTGAATCAAATGTTCCTATATTTTGTGATAGTAACAGTGCTATTGCTATTACACAAAATCCTGTTTTACACACACGTTGTAATCATGTTGATGTGAAACATCATTTTATACGTGATCATGTAGAAAAGAAGGATATTCGCATGGAAAAGATTCACACTGATTTTCAAAGAGCTGACATTTTCACAAAACCATTACTTGAAGCTCGTTTTAGAGAGTTATGCATTAGTCTAGGACTAATTGATCTAGACCCTACTAGTATGTAGTTGTGTACTAACCAGACAGGTACATCATAAATAAGAAAGGAGAATCAGACAAAGTACTACAGAAACAGAGCACTCGTCTACTCGTCAACAAGTCAGGTATACAAGGCCAGACAAGATGACTAAACAACCCAATGAGGAAGCTGGTAAAGCTGAGGGTAATACTAAGGGAATAAACATTTAAGGGGGAATCTGTGATTTCTTAAATATCCTTTTGTTGATTCTTAAGTTTGTTAAAAGTCATCTTGTTCGAAACCTTGAAGTTCTGTAATTGATTGATATTCAATTTATGTATTCTACTCTACTACTTGTATCTACTCTCATACGTCGCACAAGATGAGACAGGTACATGTTAGTGTTCGACATTCAGACAGACAAAGCACAGCCGAAGGGGGAACTCGTCTAGTGCAGATGAACTCTACTAGACTGTTCTGAATAGACTCGAACAAACCAGATAAGTACTCTTGTGATTTAAATTCACTAAGTGCTCAAAGCACATTTGAAGGGCATTATTGTAATTTGATATTGCAAATTTTGGAAAACCTAAGACTGGATATGTACACTCCATCTAATGAGGTGTATACACCAGTTCCCGCCTAAACCCATTGGACTAGGTCAGATGAGTACACTCCCTTGAACTAACCAATAGAAAGAGCGGATTCCAAAACTTACAAAACCAAATCACATTATCCTCTCGATTACATAACTGAATGTCAAGAGTCCCTACCGTTAGATCAAATAAGATTAATCGTGGCCGTTCATTCAAAATTTGAGTTTTAACAAAACTGATCTTTCCTAAAATCTCTCCTCACGATTCACTTTACTCTCCTACTTTCAAGAAATCAAATTCTCTTGTTATTCACATTCTGCATGTTAATTCTTACTCATTTCACTCACAATGTCGATCGTATCTATGTTCGATATTTCTACTAACATGCAAGCAAGATTTGACTTAGGCAAGTACACCTCGGAAGGAAAAGTGAATGTTGAAAGCTCCGTGTTCTTCAATGGAAGGCACTCTGACGACAACAAAGAGATCCTAATCAAGTGCTTTAGGTGTGGTTTGAGACCATATTTGGAAGCGTTTCCAGAGGTTGTCTATGAAGAGGAGGTGTTAGAGTTCTTCGCCACTGCTACTCGACAAGGCGACTCCATCGAAGCCTTTGTTGGTGGAAGCAGAGTGGAGATCACTCGAGAAGTGCTGTTCGAAACATTAAAATTACCTTCGGGTTCGATTAATGTTGAAATGTATGGAGCAGGGCAAGAATTGAGATACATGAGTATCTTTTGCGGAAAGAAGTTGAAGTTGGGTCGAGATGGTAAGATCCCGTCTGTCAAGAAGAAGGAGTTGTTGCCCAAGTACAAAACACTCCTAGACATTGCAAGCAAAATGTTGCTCGGAGTGACCGGAAGTTACGATTCTGTAACTCTCCAAAAGGCGAGAGTGATGGCCGCAATCTATGATGGCATCACAGATGGAAATTGGTACAGGTTATTCTTGGATCGCCTGATGCTGGAGAATGGATTGTGTCTGCTGCTGTAAGCTTTGGTAGTATTCTTTTACCTGTCTTGCTTCCGAACAAGACGAACTGGAGCAAGGGTAAGCCATTTCATGTCCTTAAGCATTATCTGAAAAAGGATGCTCTCGACAGACAGGTAGAGCAAAGGGTTCTTGAGCGTGGTCAAATCAAAGTCAATCCACGAGACGTGATGTTGGAAGCCAACTCGTCTAGTGCTGAAGAAGATGAGGCTGAAGCCGGAACCAGTGGAGCTTTGGTAAACTATGTGTCGGATGAAGCTATGATTGATCCGATTGATGATTCTGAGAAAACGGAGTCGGATGAAGATTCGGAGAAAGAAGTTGAGGATGCGGAGACATATCGACTGGTGCGAGTCGAGTCGAGTCCATCACCAGACAAGACGACTGAAAGGGTTAGTACTTCTACTCGTACTATTTCCATTCCTCCTCCTCTCGATGTTCCGATGAAAACCAAGGCAAGATCACTTCGATCTCGTGCCAGACCTATGTCCCGAACCTCTCCATTGATCGTTCAACCGCTGAGATTAAACATAAGCCGAGACACTACCATATATGCTACAGCTGATACTCCTACAACTGATATACCAAACCTAGCCACATCGAAGCCCCAAGAAACCACCATCCAAAATATCCCTTCCACAACAGAATATGTTGAACCTATTAACCCATCTGTTTCGGGAACTCGTCTTGTTGACACTTCAACAACTAAGTTAAGGACCCCACTGATTAGTGTGAAAATTGCTTAAAATTTATGTGTTTATTTTGCATAATTTTGAGGATTTTGTTGCATTATTCACACTAAATTGACTAATTGCACTTGAAATGAGAAAGGTATGTGTTTTGCTATTTTTTAGGTAAATTGAACTTATTTGGAAGCAAAATACGTGTCTGAGAATTCATGAAGTCAAGACGACAACTTCACCAAGAGATGCGTCTCGAAAAACTGAGTGGAATGAAAAAATGAATCAAGTCAATCGGAGGTCGGGAGCTCAAGATATGATCGAAACAAGAAAGTGTGAAACTGTAACAGATTCCACTCGGGCAGCCGAGTCAACCCACTCGGTTGACCGAGTGAAATCTGCTTCCAAAGCAGTTTCTGGACTTCCATCTCACTCGGTTGACCGTTTGAGGTCACTCGGTCGACCGTTTGAGCCCGTTTCTGCGCGAAAATTCGAGAATTTTAAAGGATTTCAAGGGCTTAAGTGCAAATTTCGTCTCCAACACTCTTCCCAACTATAAATAGCTCCCCAAATCAGATTTTTGAGGGGTTTTGCCTCATTTATACACACTCAAACCCTAGCTCATTTTGCTACAACATGTGATACATAGAGAAGCAATTAACTTAGGTTTGGGGAGCTTATCTCCTCAAACACACTCTTCATTTTTATGCTTTTTAGTTTAGAATCATTTGGGTATTTCATTTTCATGTAAGAATGGAAGAATTTCAAGACTCTCAAGGTGCTATTTTTCTTTTATTTAAGCTTTGTTTGGTAAATTTCATTTTCATTTTTATGTTTTATTTTGTTGTTTTAGCCATGGGTGTTTCCTCAAACACCATGGGCTAAGATTTTTATGCTTTGGGTGTTTAAAACCATGTGAATATTTAGTGTTGGAATGGTTTATGCTTTGAATATTGTTGATATTTGGATTGTTGCTTCTTTTATTGAGTTTTATTGGTGCTTTGTGTATTAGCTTCTATTAATCCGTATTTTGAGGCATGTTTAGCGTAGACGAGAGTTACATGAACATGTTTAAATTTATGGTGTGAGTTGTTGGTATACAAATGCGTTTATTATACTTTTAATTCGTCGAGAGAGAGTTAATTGTATTAGAACCTCATTAAGAGACATTAATTACATGAATGGTTATTTGGGTAGTTGGTGAGGATTAGGAAGAGGTCGTAGTACCGGGTTTGGGAACACCTTAGACGTAAGGCTATAGTACCCGAAGGGAAAAGATTTTCATCCTAGCATCTTGATGCTCTTAGCAAGTCCAAATTGAAGCATATACACGGTATAAACAATCCCACTCGATTTCACTAGGTAGAGAACACCCGAAGTATTTTCCACCCTTGCACTTCTTCGAATTTCATTCGTAGTTGTTATTTATTTTTAATTTTAATTTTCTTGTTTTATTGATTAGTAGTTCATTTAATTATTAGGATTGTGTTTAGTTAAATGTATTGTCTTTAGATTATTGTTTAGCTTTAGTTTTGCATCCAACTCCCGAAACCGTAGCTACATTAGTTATGACGACGTACAACTCTAGGGATCCATTGCACTAGCCCACCTCCCGTGGTTCGATATGTGGGACTTAGAGTTAGTTGAGTATTAGTGTTAGCTTCATTGCTTGTTTTATTTTGTCTTCTTTTTATTTTGAGAATTTTGATACTTTGATATTTTGTAGGTGTGAACTTCATCGACTAGATGGATGGATATAATCAATACCCGTGGAATCATTGTTATGATCAACGTGACATGATTTATCCTCCACAACATGGTGATGTGAGCTACGATGATTGGAGGAACTTTGATCACCATTATCATATGCAACAAGTTCCCTCCTCTTATCGAGATTGGAGGAATGAAGAAGAATCATCTCCTCCTTCTCAAGGATATTATCCTTATCCACCTCCACCACAAGCATATTATCCTCCACATCCACATGCACATCCACATCCACATCCATACCCTTCTCCTCAACACCCATATCACCCATATCCATATCCTCCCCTACCACCCGAAGAGGTGTATCGTCCACCTCCTCCTCCACTTATGGAAGAGCTTCGTCAAGTACATTATCAAGAGTGGGAAAGCAACGAGTTTTGGCCACAGAGTAGGACTACTATCGAAAAGCTCTTCATTGCACATATGAAGGAGAGAATGGATGCAAAGAGATGTCCAATTGAAGACATGAGCATGGGAATGAGCTTAATGGTGATTGTCAAAAGAGATGAAGGGGAATGTCCTTTGATGGACACGGGCAACAAAGAACAAGAAGATCAAGAAGCATCCCAAGATGAGTTGGAGAGCGAAATGAGCATTTCTAAACCTTTAAACTCTTCAATTTACACTTTACTTGATATTGATGCTTCTATTGATTTCATTTTGCCTCTTGATCACTTTGATCCAAAGAAAGAAATTGAGAAGTGCTTGGGCATTCTTGAGCAAAAGGGAGAGCAATGGAAAAAGAGGATGGAGGAAGAGCAAGAAGAACGGTCATTGAGAGAAATATGCAAGAAAGATGCAAGAGATTGGTCTTCCATTCATGAGAGCCTCCATGATTTTGAAGCTCAAAAGTTGAAATACAATGGGAAGGAGGACCGATATCCATGGCCTTTCCGACGAGTTCTTTTATTTCCGTCCGGCTTGAAGACGTTAAACTTAGCGCTAAATGGGAGGCAACCCATTCTTTATTGCTTTCTTTTATTTTTAGATTTGTAGCTTGTTTGATCTTTTGTTTAATTTTTGTTTTGTAGGTTGAGTGTTGTGTTAGTGGTCAAGGATGAGAGATACGCATGGTGGAGCTCAAGGGTAGTGGTGTTTTGGTGCTAAAGGTCGAAGGGACAATTGGTGACGATAGCTTGCTTCTTTAGTGAGCATAGTTGGTGGCAAAATTTTAAGGTAACACGCTCATTCCCAAACTTTGCATTCAACTAGATAGTTTCATTTAAGTTTGGGGGGATTTCGTGTGTTTACTTTCATTTTTTTTGCACCATTTGTCATAATGTTTTGAGCTTTGGAGGATGAAATATCTTGTGGATTGTTGGTGTTTGATGCTTAATTGATGGTGATTGTTGGCTTTTGAAGTTTGGTTGAGTTTTGTGGTATTGATTGATGTTTGCTTGTTCACTTGATTATGTGAAGATTGTGCTTGATTTGGTGCTCTCAATTCATGATTAGACAAGCTTGTGAGCTTTAGAGCCTTTAGACTTTCATATCTTATGGTCTATTTTTCTTCATGTGAGTATCATTCATGCTTGTGTACTCTAGAACTTGCCAATTGTCTTGTTTGAGGCTACTTTTTGTGTGAGATTTTTGAAAGTGATATAAGGCCATCTTTGTTTTGAATAGTCACTTGGCCAAATTTTCCATACCAAATGAAATTTCTCCGTAGTTAGCCACTTTGAGCCTATTGATCCATTTTCTTTGGCAACCTACAAATTTAGCCTATTTGTCCATCTTTTGTGAGCCTAATTTTCTTATGAACTAGTGGAGCTTGAATATTGACAAATGTGGTTGAATTGAGGTGAAATGTGAATTTGGTGGATTTGTTTGGTTAAAAAGTGAAAAGATTGAAAAAAAAAAAAGAGAAAAAAAGATGAATTGTGAGTTGTGCAAAAAAAAAAAAAAAAAAAGATTGAGTTGATGAGAAAAGAAAAATCGAAAAAGAAAACTCTCTTGTGCACAAAAATTTGGTAGAGCTTCAATTCAAAAGTGTTGGTTAGTTGGTGGTGAAGAATGTGCTTAAAAAGGAAAGAAGTAAGTAAATTATGTGAGATAGAGAACTTTGAGTTGCAACTTGATCAATTGCAACTTTCCTTCTTGCTCCATTAGTTTATGAGTCACTTTATCCAAATCTTCCCTACCTTAACCAAAGAACCTACATTACAACCAAATGTGAAGTCCTTATTGATTCATTGATTGAACACTTTCATGTGGTGGAGAACTTAGACATTTGACAAGCATATGGTGGTGCATTTGTGTGATTTGATTTTGAGAGCATTCATTTCCTTGATATACACTTTGAGTGATGAGAGATACACTTACTTGTGAGAAAATTGTGAATTGAGCACTTAATCTTGCATGAATTTGAGCATAACTTGTGAATTTGTTTGTTGATATTTTTACCTATTGACTTGACTAGATTGAGGAAAGTTGACAATCACTCATTCAATTTAGATTGAATTTCTTCACAATCCTCCCACTTGTTCTATATTTCTTTTGTTGCTCGGGGACGAGCAACACTTTAAGTTTGGGGGGGTTGATTAGTGTGAAAATTGCTTGAAATTTATGTGTTTATTTTGCATAATTTTGAGGATTTTGTTGCATTATTCACACTAAATTGACTAATTGCACTTGAAATGAGAAAGGTATGTGTTTTGCTATTTTTTAGGTAAATTGAACTTATTTGGAAGCAAAATACGTGTCTGATAATTCATGAAGTCAAGACGACAACTTCACCAAGAGATGCGTCTCGAAAAACTGAGTGGAATGAAAAAAAGAATCAAGTCAATCGGAGGTCGGGAGCTCAAGATATGATCGAAACAAGAAAGTGTGAAACTGTAACAGATTCCACTCGGGCAGCCGAGTCAACCCACTCGGTTGACCGAGTGAAATCTGCTTCCAGAGCAGTTTCTGGACTTCCATCTCACTCGGTTGACCGTTTGAGGTCACTCGGTCGACCGTTTGAGCCCGTTTCTGCGCGAAAATTCGAGAATTTTAAAGGATTTCAAGGGCTTAAGTGCAAATTTCGTCTCCAACACTCTTCCCAACTATAAATAGCTCCCCAAATCAGATTTTTGAGGGGTTTTGCCTCATTTATACACACTCAAACCCTAGCTAATTTTGCTACAACATGTGATACATAGAGAAGCAATTAACTTAGGTTTGGGGAGCTTATCTCCTCAAACACACTCTTCATTTTTATGCTTTTTAGTTTAGAATCATTTGGGTATTTCATTTTCATGTAAGAATGGAAGAATTTCAAGACTCTCAAGGTGCTATTTTTCTTTTATTTAAACTTTGTTTGGTAAATTTCATTTTCATTTTCATGTTTTATTTTGTTGTTTTAGCCATGGGTGTTTCCTCAAACACCATGGGCTAAGATTTTTATGCTTTGGGTGTTTAAAACCATGTGAATATTTAGTGTTGGAATGGTTTATGCTTTGAATATTGTTGATATTTGGATTGTTGCTTCTTTTATTGAGTTTTATTGGTGCTTTGTGTATTAGCTTCTATTAATCCGTATTTTGAGGCATGTTTAGCGTAGACGAGAGTTACATGAACATGTTTAAATTTATGGTGTGAGTTGTTGGTATACAAATGTGTTTATTATACTTTTAATTCGTCGAGAGAGAGTTAATTGTATTAGAACCTCATTAAGAGACATTAATTACATGAATGGTTATTTGGGTAGTTGGTGAGGATTAGGAAGAGGTCGTAGTACCGGGTTTGGGAACACCTTAGACGTAAGGCTATAGTACCCGAAGGGAAAAGATTTTCATCCTAGCATCTTGATGCTCTTAGCAAGTCCAAATTGAAGCATATACACGGTATAAACAATCCCACTCGATTTCACTAGGTAGAGAACACCCGAAGTATTTCCCACCCTTGCACTTCTTCGAATTTCATTCGTAGTTGTTATTTATTTTTAATTTTAATTTTCTTGTTTTATTGATTAGTAGTTCATTTAATTATTAGGATTGTGTTTAGTTAAATGTATTGTCTTTAGATTATTGTTTATCTTTAGTTTTGCATCCAACTCCCGAAACCGTAGCTACATTAGTTATGACGACGTACAACTCTAGGGATCCATTGCACTAGCCCACCTCCCGTGGTTCGATACTACTTGGTCGAAATACTTACGTGCATACTACTACGATCCCTTATGCTTGAGGGGAAGTAGTTAGTCAAAACATATAGTGAATAAAAATTTCGTTCAAGTCACCCACTTACTCAGACCCCTCCCAAGAACAGATTTGAAGCCCTGGTCGATTATCCCTTGTGTCTACGTGAAAAGAGGTTACGTGCACAAATGACCAGAAATTTGAAGAAGATGCTACCGTCACTAGAGATCGACACGTCTTCTGAAACCTATGAAAAGCTGATCAGGATATGCACATGGGTTGCATTGAAGAAAGGTCCGACAGAAGACTTGTTTGAAGTCATTCTTGGAAAGGGTGGAATTGAGAATTTCCAAGACTGGGAGATGGAGCAAAAATAAAATAACGGAGTGAAGGATCACTCTGAACTACTCCCATCGCATGCCTTGACTGCTCTTGTCAAAAGGATGCTGAATATTTCTGATGATATTCTGCCATCAGAAGCAAAGTCGAGTGTTGGTGTGCAAGTTTCGGATACTGATCTTGCTCGAGATGAGGTGATGCAAGATGTTGAGCCAGTAGATGAGGTACAGTCTACTGATCCGATCATTGATTTGAATAATTGCTCTGATCAATTGCGTGGAATGGTATTTGAATTCCAAGTGGAACACGCACATGGCCCTCGATGTAACGTTGGTCAGATCACCAGACAGGTGGAAAAATATTTTCCGTCTGAAACTTGTGCTTACACTGCCATGCTAGTTTAGATAGTTCAGAAGGAACAACAGGAGGCTGAAAGGAAAGCTAAAGAAGCTAAGCTAGCAATTGTTCCGTATTGTCCTCCATTAAACTTGAAAGTCATAGCTGGAAGTGTCGTTCCGGAAGCTGAGACAGTAGAATACTTGATCTTGTCTACTAATCAGGAAGACGACTTGGTTGAAGTTCAAGTGTTTGATGATGATGAAATCATGGAAGAAGCTGTTCATATTGAAGCTGCTCAGACGACTCAAATGATTCCAACTGAATTTTTAGATGAGTTGAAGATGGATTTGAGGCAAGTAATTCAGTCATCTATTGATGAATTTTTAAAGTATAATGTGAAGCAAGTTCTTGAATAACATAACCAATCTCTTGTTGATAAGTCGAAGGAACTGATTGTTGGTGAAGTAAATCAGATGGATGCCACCTTCAGACAAGAGATGTATACTCAGCTAGAAGACTTCTTGCAAAGGCAGATCAATTATTCGGAGAAGTGTTCTATTGATTTTGCAAGATCATTGGCTGAAGAATCTAAGAAAATGGAAAGACTCTATCGTGTGAAGATTGAGATAGCAGACGCACAAAGAAGAGAAGCACAAGATCAGTTGGTGCAAGCTAGAGCTGTTCTGACAAAAATGACTGAGGAAAACAGATTGCTCAAGCTGATCACTTCAAAAACGAGTTCACTTTCTGTTCAAAGAAATTAGAGCATACAACTGATCGTCTTGAGAAGCTAAGTCAAGACAAGTCGCATCAGAAGCAGATTGATAGAGCTGCTGAGTTGATGAAGGAAGCTGTTAGAGAAGAAATGACTCGATTTACCTCTTTATTCACTCTTAAGGCAAGTGATGAAGCCAAAAAGGGGGAAGAGACTAAAGAGGTAAAAGTTGCTGAACCTGAGATTGAAATCGCTGCTACTGCTACAGAAGAGACTAGTAGGCCAGTTAGAAGAAGAGGCAGACTAGTTAAGAAAGCAAATCTAGAACAGATCAGTGCTAGCGCAGAAGAGCAGAAGAGACAAGCTAAAGGCAAGTCTATTGCTACTGAAGAGGTTCAGACAAGGCGAGTTGTGAAAAGGAAGTTGGTTATGTCAGAACCAAAAGTTAAAGGATCTATAGGTCAGATCATTGCTGATCTAGATGAGACGGAGATTCTAAAGAAGCAGAAACTGGAAGATGATCGTTATGCTAACAAGAAGGTGTTAGGCAAACACATTCACAGACTGCAAAAGATGAAAACGAATCCAGATGTGATCGAAGATGCCCACATAGACAAGTTCATTGATAATGAGCATAGAGATGCTTGGATTGTTGTCAAGAAGAAATGGGAATTAGATCATTGGATTATTCGTAAGTATGGTGACCTAGACATCAAAGAAGAGTTATATGCGGTGTTTGACAAGTTCATGGAAGCTGAAGATGAAAACTTGTGGAACTTGATCATGCGCATTGCAACTGCTGTTGGTTATAACATTTTGGTTCCTGATTTTCCAAAGTGGGAAACACCACTTCTTGGTTCTGGAAAGCGGATCGACTTCAACAAGGTGAAGAAGTTCGAAGAAGAGTTGTTGTAGAAGGAGAAGATATACAACGAAGATCATATTTCTGACATTCACAGAAGAGTTCTTGAAGCTTTCAGCGTTCCGAATCCAGACATTAATAACATCAGTGAATAATTGTAAGTACTTTACTTAGTTTCTATTTCATTTTGTCTAAATAATTGTAATCTATATCTGATCTTATGGATTTGAATGAAAAGATAACACATTTTGAGAAGATAACTACTTAACTAGTCTACTAACGTGAAATAATTCAAGTAGTTTTGGCTTCATCAAAAAGGGGGAAATTGTTGGGATATGAATCCTAATATAAGTCATAATTGATGAAAATAAGAAGTAGTTTTGATAAGCCAAAAGAAGACTTGAATATTTCTAAGTGTTGACTAATCTAGTTATGGAAGTCATCTTGTGAAGATCAGTAGAGTATAAAATATGAAAGAAAGTTTAAGTATAAAAGAAAAGACAAGTACGTTTTATAAGTACTGTGTTAGGTTTTATGATGAGCATTTAATTGATGTATAGAAGCTCATATGTGTATTGATGTATAGATTTAAGGTGACTAAGCTGAATTATAAAGCTTAATGTAATGTAATAATTTTGTTAGGATTAGATGATATGACTAGTATAGTTTAGTTCTATATCGAAGTCTACTGAAGATAAGAAGACTCGCGAACAGATAAGACAAGTGAAGAAGAAGACTGAAGATTTGTCTAAGTATGGAAGACTAGACAAGTGCGCGAAAAGAAGTCAATTTACTTAAAGTCAAGAACGCGTATGAAGGATATATTGAAGAGTTAGTTATGGAATAACTAATTAGCTGAAGAAACGCGTTGTTGGATAAAAAGAAGCAGTTAGAAGTCAGTTATCAAACAAGTTAGTTGGATAACAAACTGTTCTTGAAGGTTGAGAAGTCTATAAATACTTCAAGGTATTCTACGATTCAAGACTACTGAAACTCAACATACTGAAGCAATTACTGAAGATATTCGAAGCAAAGAAACTCGCAGAGTTCAAGTTCAGAAAGTTGAAGCCAAAGAGACAAGTCAAATTCAAGAAGGCTACTACTGGGCTAAAGAGAAGTTTTACTTTTATAGTTTTGTTCAAGTTGCTAGTTACTTGTAAAATAGCTAGTTAGATCGAAGAAACACTTGGTAGTGTTATCGAAAAGATCAAAATCTTATTTCTTGGGACTCTAAGCCACAAGAACACACTACTCGAAGAGAAGAGTAATAAGATTTTTGCAACTGGAGTTGTGAGAGTGGATGTAGACAAGTTGTCGAACCACTATAAATCCTTGTGTGTTGTTTACGTTTCTGTTCTATTTGTGTTTACTTGATTAACTGTTTAATTGATTAATCTGCATCTACAATAGACAAGTTTAGTGTTCTTATTTCGAAATTAGTTGAGTATAAATTTGTTGGGCTCATTATAATCTGATAAATTCCGCATTGTGTATTCTGATATATTGAAAGATTTTGAAAAGTCTATTCACCCCCCTCTAGAAGTTTTCCTAGCTTACTCAATATTATTAACTCAACTAGGGACCTACACTTGTTAATACACACCACTTCTTCATTCCAATAATTTTCACGAAAACATAATTTATTAAGAAAGTAGTACCATTTAATCACCATATATCATTTTTTAAGCGCCTAGCACCATATGTTAAGCTTGTACCACAATTTCGTTCCGTATGTAACATTATTCTGTAAGCACCTACCACCGTGTGTTAATATATTTTTTTCTTCATTTTACTATTTATAAATTTATCCGTAACTATAATTATTGGTGCACAATTATAATTTTTACTGAAACACACAACAACATTTTTTATTTTTTTTTGTAAGTTATCAATATTAAAAAACTATATTTTTAGTTAAGTTATCAATATTTTTTAGTTGTACGTTAAATTAGCTGTATACAAGAATCTTCCACTAGATTTTTGTCCGTGCGATGCACGGGTCTGTTGTTCCCTTTTTTTTAACGGTCTTTGTAATGTATATGACTTCTATACCATACAAAAACGACGTCCAAGGCAGATTATTTAGCCTCCATTAACAAATTAAAGGTCTTGAGAGACAAACCAAGGTCAACATTCCATAAATTCGTTATGAGTTTAGAAATAAAACAAAAAGATAACATACTTGTTTTCATCTCAATGGATATATCCTTATTTATTCAAGACATGAATATATAAACTGGCCACTGAATAAGGTATTGTATTTCTTCATGATTGACTTGCATCTTCTCGAAATCTTTCAAAACGTGGAGGTTTGTTGTCTTCCTATTAAAAGAATAACAAACCTTATAAGTTGTAATAAAGAATCAACTCTTTAGCGAAGCATGTATTCCTGTATTGAGAGTGTGCATTTCAATTTGTAGCATTGTTATCTCTTTCAATATACACTTACTTCTACACCTTGCTTCGTTTGTCTCTTCCTACTTCTAGTTTTTTAGAGTATTTCTTCAGCCTTGCATTTTCAACTTTAATTTTTGGTAATGATGTTCTGATACTCTCCAATGCTGTTTTAATGACTATATATTCTCGAAAGACCAAGATTTTAGTTTTTTTTTTTTTTGGTTAATCATAATTGTTTTTTTTAAATACCTTCTGTTTTAGCTCTTCTACATCAGATTTGGAGATATCATCGAGGATGCGTGAAACAGTGAAAGACTGATATTTTGAGTTGAAATTGTACTCGGTGACCTCGACTCAAAACTTGAATTTTTTTCCAACAATCTTTAACATGCATGTCTTAGTTTGATCATTCTCAACCTTGTTAGCATCCAAGTCATGTGAAGAAAAGAGTTGTTACTAGAATTTTTTTTGTAACGTCTCTCTTAGTTCTTAAAGACATAGTAGTTTAATTAGTTCGTTACATTTTTTGTCATTAGAGCAAATGCAATTGTGTTAGTTATTCTTTTCGCATCTTTGTCTAATATGACAAATGTGGTAGTGCCCCTTCCATCATCAACTACCACTTCAATTCGAAACCTACATATGATCAAAGCAATCTGATAATGAAACTCGAAACATGAAACACCTATAAGGTTCAATTATTTATAAAGAGCTAACTGAAAACATTTATGCATAGTAAAAAAAAATTGAAGTTGCAAATTATGACCACTCATTTGCTATGTACTTGCACACTCCATTTTGTAAGGATACACTTCAATTGAGGTACGTTCTCATTCTTATTTCTCATCATTTCAATAACCACAAATGATATGTCGATGTTAGTGATATCTTCAAATTACACCATTTGATTGCAATGAATTAGTGTTATATTAGAGAAGGGTACATGGAATGAGAGCATTAATAACATCAATTGACACCACAATTTTCACATTACAAACAAACTGTATATTGCTCTAGCAGAAACCTCTCCACAAGCTCTATGATATTTCCCTAATGACCTAAGTACCTCTATCTCGCACAAATTCTACTGCACATTGCAATAAAAAGAACAATAGTACGTAGTTATTCTAGTTACAGTACATAATATACCAAAAACCAGCAATATATGTTGCTTCTTTTATACAACAAAAAAACTCCTAACTCTAATGTAATATAATTCATTGTTTGAATAATTTCTTTGTATATTTTACATAAAACATTCAGATAAGGCTACCTTGCAGTCACCTCCATAGCTAATTACCTCAAAATAAGCTTGCAAAGCTTATAACTCAGCAATAGAGTTTATTGCATAAAAAAGTATTTCTCGATTATCAAATTACGCCACAATAACTCAACTGTGTAAGCTCATATTTCAATGTGAACGATCATTAGTCCTTATTTAAAGCTAGATGAAGTGCTTTTAAGTGATAAAGATCCAAAAAGAATACCTCAACTCGAATATCACATAATGCCTTAAAAATATTCACTCGCATTCCAAGAGCATTGTATGTCTTAACTTCAGTCCTAAAACAACACAGGAGAAACTCTTGTAAGCATGTAAAAAATATCACTTAGCACTCAAATAATAAAAAAGAACAAATTTGATCTTTTTAAAGGTATATTTCCTCTTACCCATGTGATGCAACTATATGTAGATCACCTTCCGCAACCTACAATAAAGAAGCACAGTAAAGTAAATCCAACATTATTGTCAGAAATATTAGTTAGAGTTGTTCAAGGGTCAATAATGAGATCACCCAGTACCACCAATCTATTTTTGTTGAGACATTATAAAGAAATTTAAAGAGGAGAAAACATAACATTTTTTTTCTTTGCAAAAAACAACAATGCTTTGGGAATATTCAGGATCAAGAGTATTGTATGTCTCAACTTCAGTTCTAAAACAACATTGGATAACTCTTGTAAGCATGTAAAAATAAAAGAGAAACAATTTAAACATTTTAGAGGAAAATATTTTGACTTACCCATGTAATGCCTGTGAATGTAGGGGGAGAGGAAGCCTGCATGTGAATGTAGAACCAAACCAATACAAACCAGAAAACACGGACGACCACATTTGCATCGATCTTCATCATCATCAGCTATCTTTGCGACTATTTTTGAGGTCCCCATAATAGCCAACAAATTTGTTAACAAGCCTAGGCCCAGCATCCCGGCCGTGGCCTCCTATACCGACAAAAATAGAGGGAACGAAGGGCTGTAGTTACTGAACAAAGTGAAAGGTAAAGAATTAACTTAACATTATAATTACTGGGACTAAAGCCAAGTCATAATGAATTAGCAAAAGCTCCTACAGTACTTGATAGTATCTGTCAGAAAAACTGAACTTTGGCGAAGATTTCAATTAATTCGAAATTGATGAATCAGTGAATTGGAATACAAAACCTTTCAGATGTAATACAAAACCAATACAAAAGGACCAATGGGATGACCCTCGAAGAACACTTCAGCCATCAATCCAAGCTAAGGTCCACAAATTTCAACTCACTTTAGCCGATCAAGAAGGATAAGCGTTTTGTGGCTGAATGTGGTCTTGAATCAAATTGATGAACTCGGGTAGGGAGAAAAATCAAAGAAGCAACGTTTTATTTCCAATCATCAATTCAGAAACCGAAATAATAATTTTTGAAACTGAATGAAAGCAATTAAACATTGAAGAATTAAAGTTGAAACTGAAATAATAAATTAGAATGACGATGTGGGCATGAAAGTGACACGTGGAATGACACATGACGGAATTCTAGATTGAACAAAATGACACATGACAGCACCAGGAGAGACGCATATAAATTATTATTAATTAATTCCTATGAAAAAAAATGCTCAACTTTCTACACGGAGTATATCATTTGCGTAAATAAAAGTTTTGGTGAATAAGAATGTTTTGAGTATATTATTAACTAGCGTAAGACCCGCGTTTTACGCGGGATTGAAATACATTTATAATATATTTTAATTTATTAATTAAATATATAATATTAAAAATATGTATAAATTAATTTCTTATTCTATTAAAAAAATTATAGCAATATAGATTATATCATATGAATATATATATATATATATATATATATAAATAAAATAATACTCCATAGAAGAAATTATAATTTTATTTATAGAATTAATATACAAAATTATAAATAGTACAATATTATTATCGGGTATAATTTTTTTAATGAATCAATGGCTAAACTTACACTTATGTGCACCTTTAGCTGATTGAAATAAGAGGTTAAAGTTGTTTTTAGTCATTTAAGTTGCACTAATTTTGAATTTGGTCCTGATAAAGTTTGGTCCAAAAAGTTGACCCAAATTTTAAATTCAGTCCAATTACTATCATTGCAGGTAAATGAACCAGTCAAATCATTTAGCTCGTGTGTAACCAGTTCATGATTTACATGCAATGGTAGTAATTGAACTGAATTCAAAATTTGAGCCAACTTATGGGATCAAAATCAAAATGTGTATTTTATTAGGACCAAATTCAAAATTAATCCAGTTTAAAGGAAGGAAAAAACTTTAATCCCTTGAAATAAATTGTATATTTCCAAGGTGCTTATTATGCGTTTATTTTGAACAATTTCCGTGTGCTATCCTTGCTATCTTGAACTCATGTTGATGCACCATTAATGCTGGTAAATTATTGTTCTCTTGTGCAGTGTTAAAATCTACATAAAAAATATTTTGAATTTATAAATTTAATTTAATTCAATTCGTAATAGAAATATTCTTTTCATTTAGCTGTCAAGTTATTAAATAATAATATAAATTTTAAAAATGAAAATTGAAGTATTGACCTGATCAATTATAGTGCTTATGCACTTCTCTAGTTTCCTAGCACTTATTTCTTTTAATTGGGATCCATTATATTTATAAATAAACATCTCAAATTTTATAATAAAATATTTTGTTGTTAAAGATAAATATAAAAATCAATTGTGGACAACCCTCCACATTTTTCTGAAAGTACGGATATTCGATCATTCATGCATGCTTAGCTTAAATAAAAATATTTACTGAAAATTCATAAAAAAAAAAAAAATTAAACTCATCTATATAATTATATTACAAATATTAAAATATTAATAACGGGTATAAAATAAATTAAGTGAATCATTAAAATTGATGTTTATAAAATATGGTTACAAAATGAATGTGTTAAACTTACCATAGAGAAAAAAATTATTTACGTCCCGTAATTTTTACATTTTTTAAAAAACGTCCCAAAAAAGTTAAAATTTTAATTTACGTCCCATAACTTTTTCAATTGCTTAATTTACGTCCAATTTTTGCTAAAAATCCCCAAATTTATGTAAATGGGACGTAAATTGAACAATTGAAGAAGTTATGGGACGTAAATTAAATTTTTAATTAAAATGGGACGTTATGCAAAAAAGATAATTATATTAAAAAAATGTGTACAATTCACTGTAAAATTAATGCAGTTTATGTTATACAATCAAATAAAAAAATAATTCATTTATTCATAAAGTAATTAATTATTATAAAAAACAATTAATTTACCTAATTTATTATTAGAAAAATTATTAACTTACCTAATTAGAAAAAAAGTTATAATTACAATATAAGTATTATAAAATTATTTATTTTAAAGTAATCAAATAAATATAAAAATAATCTAAGTATTACACAAAGTAGGTCCACATATTTTTGTACGAACTAATATCAAATTAAAAATTATATAATAAAAATGAAAAACAAAAAAAATAACAAATTGTTAAAAAATATATTGTTCATCATCATCTTTCAATTACGTGGGTAAGGGGTGAGAATTTTGGATATATTTGAATATTTTTTTATTTTTTGGGAATTTTAAATATTTATGGATTTTTGTATTTATTTAAAATATTAAAATAATTGTTAAGTTTTAATAAGAGTTTTTGACCATTTTAATAAAAAAAATTATTTGGGTTTTTTATTATTTTAAAGATAAAAATTATACTCCGTATTTATTTGAGTATGTTAATTGATTTTTTAATTTTTTTTTGATATTATATATTTTTTTTGATATTATGAAAAATTATTTACTTATTTAAATATTATTCTAAATTTATTTTATAATACTTATATTTTAATTATAATTTTTTTCTAATTATGTAAGTTAATAATTTTCCTAATAATGAATTAGGTAAATTAATTGATTTTTATAATAATTAATTAATTTGTGAATTTATGAATTATTTTTTTATTTGATTGTATAACATAAACTACATTAATTTTATAGTGAATTGTACACATTTGTTGAATATTTTTATCTTTTTCGCATAACGTCCCATTTTAATTAAAAATTTAATTTACGTCCCATAACTTCTTCAATTGCTTAATTTACGTCTCATTTACATAAATTTGAGGATTTCTAGTGAAAATTGGACGTAAATTAAGCAATTGAAAAAGTTATGGGACGTAAATTAAAATTTTAACTATTTTGGGACGTTTTTCAAAAAAGGTAAAAGTTAAGGGACGTAAATAGTTTTTTTCTTACCATAAGGTGATGGATGATAAAATTAAAATAAGTGAAATTCAAAAGAATATATAGATTTTCATATATAAATTTAAATTTATTATATAGTACATTAACTGACAATATTAATAACCCTGGTTACTTGTTAGTGAATTGTCAAATTGATCCCTCAAATTAGAAGATTCCTGATTACTGAGTAAAATTACGGAATAAATCTAATAAATAATTTGGAACCATGTTTGTAATATATATATACACACCATACTATCATATTAAAATGTATTTTAAATAAATGTAAGATTCATATATAATGATATAATTTCCCCCACCATAATGAAACAATTTATTGTCATTTTTAATATTTCTACTTCTCACTCTCTCAAAGGGACGAATTTTGTTTTCAATAAATTAATAATCCAAATAAATTCAAAAAAATAAAAATAAACGTGTGACACTTATGTTAAACAATTTATTGTCATTTCTAATTCCCACTATTTCAAATGGCGGAAAAAAGTTTCTAATAAATATAAATAACCCTAATAAAGTGTGTTTTTGTGTGTACATAAATTTTAAAAGGTGATCAATTTAAATTTAAATTTGAAAATGTGTAATTTTACATAAATATGTATTAAGGTATAATTTTAATAAAATATCTAAAATTAACAACATACATTTATTTTTATTTTTATTGTTGATATTGTAAAGTCAATACATTTTTTATTTCAAGAGAAGGAAAGGGTTTGAGAAATTATGGTATTAATTTCACAAGATATTGATTTCAATACATTACTTTTAACGCCACTTTCATTCATTTCAATAACATGTATTTGGATTTTAGAAATAATGATAAAATTTAGGAAGAGTTTTTTTTCCCTTCCCCATAATTTCAACCGTTTTTTAATCAGTTAACGAAAATTTATAAATTTTAAGGAATAGTTACCAAAATTAATTTTTAGTAACGTCAAATTGTTTTATATAGAATAGTTTGAAAATATAGGCAATTAATTATTATATTTTTAGTAATTATGATTAAATAGTTAGGAACTTATTATTGTGTAATTATAGAATTTTTATATTAATAGATTCAAATTTGTTATATTAAGAACAATTTAATGGGTAGAGATATTAATAGATTCAAAATTTATTTTGATGAGTTTAAATACAACTTTATTTTATATATTGGATAAGTTTATTTTTTGAGATTGTCTCATTTCTTCATGAACGATTTTGATTGTGATGCAAATGTTTTAGTTGGGAGTTTTCTGCTTTGTCAAATCTATTAAACTTGTTTCTGTAGTTCGATGTGTTACAATTTTGGAGAAGATTCCAACTTTTCTTCTTAGTTTTCTTTAAGAATTAAACACTCAGCAGTATAAGGCCACCATAATTATAATAAAACTTAAAAAACATATTATATACAAATTGAATTAGAAAATAAATTTTCAAATATTCCTATCCAAAATTATTTACATTAGTTTGACTATAAAGTATAAACTATAAACAACAATTGAGCAAAAGCTCGATTCAAAGACGATTCTTCAACCGGATTTAATAGTCATATGATCTGCAAAAGAAAAAATAAATTATAAACAAAAGAAATCAAATATATTAGTTTAAATATTAAAAACAAAAAATATCAAGATGAATAATCTCTACCTTCATTCAGAATGAATATTTGAAATTATTGTAAAATTGCAATATTAACATAAATTCGGGAGATCAAAACAATTCATAGAGAAATAATATTATCAACATAAATTATACATGTGAATGTGAGATACGTCTGAGAAGGGAAGATCAAGGCAAAATGTAAAACTTCAAACAGAAAGTTAAGTGAAAAGACGAAGGCAATATTAGAGATAGAATGAAAAACGAAATGAATATCAAAATTATGCAAAACGATATTTGAGTACAAATTAGAGATCTACAAAAAAAAAAAAAAAATATATATATATATATATATATATATATTCGTATTAAAATACATACCAAATCGATGGAAGTACCGACCATAAACGAAGATGAGATTTTCTGCAAAATAAATAAATAAATAAATAAATTAGAGAAATGTGGGCATGGTTGAAATGAGAGAAAGGAGATGAGATTTATATAGGAGATGAAACATATTATGAAGGGTATAGATTAAATTCAAGGGCTAAAATTGAGGAGAGTGGAGAGAATTTGAAATGGAGTGAAATGAAGAATAGAGACTTGAAATAGATCAACCATGTTGTGACATGTGACACAACATAGGTTTACAAATATATATAATTAAGATTGATGTTGTCTACTCCCTCCGTTTCTTACCACATTCTTAAATTTTGTTTCAACACTACAAAAAATTGCTCAAATAACGAGGGGAGTTAAAGAGGGGGATTTAACCCTTGCTATTTGGCGAGGGATTTAAAGAGGGGCACAAATAAAGAGGGAATTGGCGAGGGGCGGAATCACACTCACTAATTAGCGAGTGGAAAAAAGTGCCCTCGCCAATTTACGAGCGCGTTGGCGAGGGTACCAAAATCCCTCGCAAATTGGTGAGGAAAATTAATACCCCTCTTTAATTGGCGACGACTGTTTTTTTGGAAGGTGGCGAGGGAATAGGTTAATAGCTGGAGTAGATATTAATTGTTAATATATTAGATATTAATTGTTAGATATTGTTAATTAGGTATATAGTTAATTATCATTAATAGATTAATTAATGGTTAAATATTGTTAATAATATAATTTAATTACAAATATAATGTTTTGATAATTTAATTATGTTATTAATTTATGTTAAATGTAATTTAATTTATTAAATAGAAATATGATGATGTTAGAGTTGAGAGGATGAGTTGTGCTTGTTCTTTTTGTAGAATGTGTGTTACGACTCGATTATAATTTTAATCAAGTTAAAAATTAAATTAAATTTAAAAAATGATTAATTAATTTTTAAATATTTATCTTTTAATTTCAATTTTAATGGTGTATTTATTTTTAAGTTTTGATTATTGATGATACTTGATTTTTATTTTTAATGTTAAATTTTAATTATATTGAATGTATATATATTCAATATATTAAACCCAACTAATTATTTGTAACACATAATTTTATAATTTTCCATTTAGAAATAAATATATTAAATATGTTTTGACAATTTAAAAATAAACAAGGAACTTTAATTTTATAATTGAAAAATAAAATAAACCTAATTAATTATTTGTAACACATAATATAATAATTTCACATTTAAAAGTAAATATATTAATGTGTTTTGACAATATAAAGATAAACAAGTTACTTTAAAGGAAAGAAAGAAAAAACTAAAATTATAATATATGTATATATATATTAATTGCATTAAAAAAATAACGACTAAAGCTCGTAGCCTAAACGGCACACAAGGAGCGCATAAACACTTCTTCATCCAGAGGTCCCGCCGGGTTCGATTCTCGCCTGTGCGGGTGGAGGGTTAAATAAAAGTGGCGCTGGGGTGGGGGTTCAAACCCCAGATTCCACAATTTTTTAAATTAATTAAATTGGCGAGGGAGTGGGCCCCCCTCTTTAATTGGCGACAGTGCTCTCGCCAATAAATTAGCGAGGAGCACTTTGGCGACAGGGAGTCCCCCTCGCCTATACTGTCGCCATTCCATTTAAAGAGGGTGGATCCCTCGCCTTTGCCCTCTTTAAATTGATTGTTTTTTGTAGTGCAAAAAATTTATCGTTTTTCCTATTTTTATCAATGATCTTCCCAAACTACCCCTATTAATATCAATGTTTTTGAAAATTATTAATGATAGAAAGGTCAAAGAAAGAGTGGAAAAGAGAAGAAAAATAGAAAATATTAATAAGAGGTAAATGTGTTAAAAATATATGTTCCTTAGAGATAAATGTGTCAAAAATATATGTTCTTTAATTCTATATAAAATGAGAAATGCAACAAACCTTATAAAACGGATGAGGAATTAATTAGTAAGCTGTCATGGGCATGAGTTATGAGAATATTATCAAAGGGTTATTGAAGATTATATTTGGGTTTGGAGTTTTAGTTATTTAGTTTCAATTGGGCTTTTGTATCTTGTATTTAAGTCCATTAACAATTTTATGTTTAAATAGGTAAAAGATGCAGATGCACTAGTTTCGGCCGTTTGCATAAATATTATTTAAAAAAAAAGAATGAAATTAACCTTATTAAATGATAATTACCTTTAATTCTGACTGACCATACTTATGTGTGGAGAAAAGGAAATAAGCACTTTTAGTCTTCTCAAAATTTCCTTGTTATGATAGGTAATTCATCAAACAATTCGAGTAGACACTTAAATTTATGAAAGAGGTGAGTGAGTAAGGGTATAAGCCAGCGAGCGTTAATCGAGCCGAACATGTTGAAACGAGCCGAACACATTGAAACTAATAAGGGAAGGAGACTAGTCACGTCTTTAGTAAGGTTTTTTTATCCTAAAACTAGTTCGTGATAGGAAGAGTAGCTTATATTATGACCATTAGTGCAGCGTTTGGAGACAAAGTGGGATAGCTCAAGTGGTTAGAGCACTACTACCTTCTCCATGCAGCTCTTCAATTAACAAGGACATGTTAGAACCATCCACCGAGAACCCTCTTTCACACATTTCCTCCATGAATGCCATTGCTTCGGAAACCTCCTTTCTGCTAAACAAACTCTGGACAATAACATTGTACACAGCCACCTTCCTCCATTTTCCTAAGCAAAACTTTTGCTTCCTCCATTGATCCTTCTCGAAAAAGCGAACCAACAATCACAGGCCTCTAGAAGGTAGTTCATTAAAAAGATCTATTGCAGCTTGAAGTTGTCCATCTTTGCATAATCCATTAATGAGAGTACCATACGAAATTATATGATCAGGAACAATGCCTTTTTCTTCCATGGAGTGTAGAAATGAAACTGCTTTAGCAATCTCCCTGTTCTTGCACAAGCCATCCAATAGTATATTATAAGTAAATAAATCGGGACGTACTCGCAGAGCTTCCATATCTTTGAACAGCTTCCAGCCATCAACAAATCTACCCTTGTCAAATAATCCACGAATCATGGTGGTGTATGTAATTGTATTACGCTTTAAACCTCTACGAGGAAATTCAAGAAAGAGACGTCAAACTTTCTCTATTTCTCCCTTCTTGCAGTATCCATCTATCAAACTGTTAAACGTGATGATAGAAGGCTTAAGGCATTTCTCAGCAATGGAATTAAATACTTGTTCAGCTTTACTCGTATTCCCTTCCACATAATATCCGTCTATCAGTGCAGTGTAAGTGATAATATCAGGACGTATATTTTGTTGCATCATGTGTTGAAGAACATCCTCAGCATCTTTCACCCTTCCTTCCTTGCAATATGGTGAAAGTAAACACATCCTTTGGTATTTTACGCTTGGTCATCTCATCAACACCACACAAGCCTTTAATCATCGAATTACACGTGACAACATTCGGGACAGAAGCTGCAGAGCATCATCCACCATTCCCCCCTTGCACAACCCGTCAATTAATGTGCTATAAGCGTATACATTGGGTTCGAAACCGCTCTTGAAAATAATTCCCAGGATAGAATACGCAAAGTGTAGACGATTGAGAAGGCTATAGCAATTAATAGCAATATTAAACGTGAACTCATTTACAGGGGCACCCATTTGACGCATTTTATCAAACAGATAGAGGGCAACAGAATATTGTTTCATGTTGACAATGGCACTCAACAGACTGTTATATACACGAATAGAAGGCTGTGGAAGCATTCTTACGAATTCATTAAACAAGGAAACAGCCTCATCTGCATCTTTAATCTTGCTGAAATCAAGCCTCAGGTGAAGGGCGCCTATTTGGAAATAATTTTTTACGTGAATTCGAACGAAAGGAATGATTAGACTTACAAAAGTGTTTTAGAATCATCCGGATTTCTGCCTTTCGGCTCATCTTCTTGTTTTGAGTGGAAAATCCAAGAAAGTGACATGAATCAGAATGATTTTGGATTCATACGAATTAAAATTCTGATTTCAAAATTTACACCCAAAAATCAAATCTCTTCTATGCCCTTGTCTCATGCTAATTCGTTAAGGATTTCAGTTCTCTTATTCTCTTGTAAATAAACTAATATTTATTTTTAATATTTATTCATAATAAATTCGGGTTGCTAATACTATACAATATGTGAGCTAATATTATACTGTATTTGCTCTAACTCATGAGTTACATTCATCCATTTAAAAAATTGTATTAAAAAGGAACAAGTTACATGTATGTAACTGGTACACACAAGTATTTATTAATAAATTCTCCATAGAAAAGTTTTTTGACATGAAATTTAAGAAAAAATGTAAGAGCATCTCTTATTGAATTAAAAGGAAAGAAGTCATGAATTAAAGGAATGGAAGTTTTACAATTGGAAGACGCTAATTTTGAAGAATGGGAGTCTTGTGCTAATACAAAGTGTATTTACTAATACATTGGGTGTATGCTAAACAATGAACTAACTAACCAGGAGGTGTACTTACCAACTCTTTATACCCCTAAATGGGAGTGTATATCTAGTGGTCTCATTTTGGTCTTGTGTTGGTGAATATGTATGAGAGTAATGAACTCTTGTTCAATCTTTTCTCTTGTGAAGTGGTAGTTTATGGAGATGTGTTTGGTCTTTTGATGAAGACATGGATTATGAGCAATGGAAAAAACACTCTTGCTATCAGTATACATGGTGGATGGCTGTGAGCGTTTGATCTTCAAATCTTTTAGGATGTAGTGTATCCATTGTATCTCACATGTAGTTGAAGCTAAGGCCTGTACTCAGCTTCTGCAGATGACCTGCTGATAGTAGATTGCTTCTTGGATTTCCAAGAAATTAGTGAATCTCCAAGATAAATGCTATAACCTGTAATACTTCTTCCTGTTTCTATACATCTACCCAATCAGAGTCTGAAAAGATATGAAGTTTGAAAGTAATATGTCTAGGATAGAATATTCCAGTACCAAGATTATTCTTGATATACCTCAATACTCTATGAACAACAATTAAATGTGCTTCAGTTGGGGATTTCATTTATTGACTTAGAGTTTGTACGACATATGATAGATCAGGCCCGGTCACTGTCAAGTAGAGTAATTTGCCTACTAACTTTCTATATTGTTCAAAATTTCTAAGAAGTGGTGACTGTGTATCAATAAAGTTCAACTTTGAATCCATCGGGGTTGAGCAAGGTTTGCTTCCCAAATAACCAGAATCTTTTTAAGTCTGGAGTGTATTTTATTTGACATAAAGTGAGACCTTTATTGTTTCTAGCTACTTCTACCCCCAAGATATATTTTAGAATGCCTAGATCCTTAATGGTGAACTTGTTATGAAAATAACTTTTTACAGTTTGTATGATGGCAAGACTTGTTCCTGTAACTATTAAGTCATTTACATAGCAAAGTATGACCGTAAAATCAGTGTTATCTTGCTTAGTAAACAGGGAAGTGTCAGCTTTGGACTGGGTAAAGCCTAAACAGATCAATGAAGTAGCCAATTTAGTGAACCACTGTTTAGAAGCTTGTTTTAAGCCATACAAACTTTTGTTTAACTTGCAAACTCTTTTATCAGGATTAGAACAATAAAAACAGGGGGTGGTTCCATATAAATTTCCTCTGCTAGATCACCATGTAAGGATGCATTGTTCACATCTAACTGATGTATATGCCAATTTTTAGAAACAACCATAGCCAATAAAATCCTACCAGTGGTGATCTTAGCAACTAGAGAAAATGTATCAAAATAATTTATACCTTCTTGTTGGGTATAGCTTTTAGCAACTAATCTTGCTTTATATCTTTCTATAGTGTCATCTGGATTGTATTTCACTTTATATACCCATTTACAGCCTATGCAATATTTACCTAATGGTAAGTCTACAAGAGTCCAAGTGTTTGTCTTTTCCAAAGCCTCTAATTCCCTTTTCATAGCAATTATCCAATTTTCATTTAGGACAACTTATTTGTATGTTTTGGGCTCTTGTATTTGAGAGATTGATGGTGTAAATGCTTTATGACTTCTAGACAACTTATCAGTAGATAACTAATCACTTATAGGATACTGTTTTCCTGAGAATGAAAAGATTGCTTTGGCATGATCAATAGAAGTCGATAAATTAGTTTCATAGACTTGTAAGTATTGCAGGATGTGTTTTAATTCTAGAAGGTCTTGTACTTGATTCAATTTCTATATTACTAACATCAGTACCATCATTTATACTATCTTCAGTTCCACCAAGAGTTCCATAAATATCAACACTTTCAATGTTTGTCTTAGGATCACTATCAATTTCATTTGCAACAATAAGATTATTATCAATAGGATCATTATCAGTATAGTCTAGAATTTCATTGTCCAAATCAGCAGGACTAAAATTAACATCATCATCATAATCATCATTTGTTTTAGACAAGAAATTCTCATTTGTCATACTATTAATGAAATTGTCAGTTTTCTTCTTATCAACAAAAGGAAATAACTCCTCATCTAAAAAAATTATACCCAAATTATTTACAGTCGGAATTTGAGCGTGCACATTTTGTGCATGATTTCTTTTGTTTATAAATCAAATCTCTCTCTCTCTCTTAAAAAAATGTTTTAAAAGTCATCTATTGTGTTAAGTTTGATTCATTTGTATAATTTCGTTTATACCCAAATTATTTTTAGACATGTATCCGTATATTACCATTTAATTATCATGTACCATCTTTTTTAAGCACGTACCACAAATTATTTGAGGTTTTCTTCCTTCCTTAGTAGGCCTCTCAAATTTCACCATCCTTGACAGAGAAATCGAAGGTAGTGGTCTTCGTCTTATAAATCCATATACACCTCTTATATATAAATTATTATGTTTGTATTCGTTTGCTAAATACACTATGACGAAAATCGATACAACACTAAGAATGAAAATAAATAATTTAAATTCAAAGTAAAAAACATAGAAATGATAACAAACTAAACTAATCACAACAGAAATAAACAACAAAACTAGATATATTGGAGTATAATATATAAACAACTCTACTACCATATAAAACAACAAGAAATATTACGCAATCTATTACAAATTCTACTATTATCATATTACTACATTAGAAAATGGAGAAACAAGACTAGGAACAACACTATAAGTACGATCTACTCCAGACACAACGTCTATCCAATTCAAATCACGAAATTCATTTTTAACAGTATCGTACGAGCAAAAACTCCCACAAGGATGGACCTTAAACATGATACTCGCCTTAGCTTTGTTCAAGAAGCAAATTGGTTTTAAATCATAGAAATTAGGCAAATCCTCTTCTTTGAAAATTGTAATGGTTGACCACGAGTGTCCATTAGTGTGGTATGTTAGAAGATTCATCTCAAAGAAGAATGATCTTAATCCATTTTCTTCAGGACCATTTCGACTAGAAAATACAACAATAGTAGTTTCAACCAAACTCTCAACCGATCCTTCAAGTCAAATGAAGCTAATCCATGAACCCCAGTGCCAAAATTAACTTTCCAATGAAAACGACCACTAAAACAAATAATTTTTCACTAGGACGAGGTTTTGCAAACGGGTATGCAGGAAGAATAAACCAATTGTCTGAGTTCCTTGAGAATAATTTAACCTCATACAGGTATCCTTCAAGTGAAAAAAATCGAGCTATTCTCATAATTTTATAGTCATTAGATGTATGATCATAACCAAAACAGAAGTAAACCCAAGCTTCACGAAATTCAGAAGGAATCGTAATAGGGTCATTTGCAATAAAACGAATTTGATTTGTGAAAGGATTAATCAATGAATACTGGTCCTCAATATTGCAAATTAAAAGAGCACTATAATGATATGATTTATGTCACTAAAAGTCAATTTTCTTGTAGTGAATACAAATGTCATGTGCACATTTTGTGCATGATCCGTGCGTGCACATTTTGTGCACGATTCGTACGTGCACATTTTGTGCATGATATGTATATGCATGTTTCGTACACGCGCGGTTCATATGTACACATTCCGTACTTATTTTAAAAGTTAATGCGTACCTATTAGTGCAAATATGTATTCGAAATCAGATAGTCCTATCTGATCCATTCTTGTTCCTTCACTTCTAGCCCTGATCAACTATTCACTTCTAGCAATTTCCTTTATCTGCATTAATGAGGATGAACATAAATTCATAATAAAACAACATAAAAATACAAAATAAGCATAAAAGAAATTGTTGAAATACTATCAAAACAAGAATTTTTTTAAATCTGAGCCCCACAATGCAGGATTTTATTTTGAGAATAGAGTGATTGTTATTGTCATAATTTTACAATTCAATTTTATATAATTCTACTCTTAACCATGTTTATTTTACTTAAGATGGGCCCAGTTTGTTATCTGGCCAAGTTAATAGTTGAAGGTAATTTGAATCTGTTGTTTGGTTGCAAAAAAATTATGTCCACGTACGATTCATGTTATAAGTGGTATATACTACTGTTTAAAACTCAATTGACCTCATCTAATAAATAAAATTTCCTTTACACCCTTTTCCTTCACAAATTTTATCTGCAAATCAATACTTTGTCTGAGAATTATTTTTTTGATAAGGAGATTTTTTTTTTATTCCACTTGGGCCTTGTTTGATAGGGGTGTTTAAAGACAGTTAACTTAAAGATTGGTCACTAGCTAACTTGTGTTTGATACACATGAACTTTTATCTTAAAACCCAAAACAGTTATCATTTGCAATAAAACGAATTTGATTTGTAAAAGGATTAATCAATGAATACAGGTCCTCAATATTGCAAATTAAAAGAGCACTATAATGATATGATTTATGTCACTAAAAGTCAATTTTTTTGTCACTACAAAAAACCATCCATATGGAGAGGGTTTTGGCGAGGGTAAAGCCCTCGCTAAGCAATTTGGCGACAGCATAGGCGAGGGGCAGTCGCCGTCGCCTAATTGCTCCTCGCTAATTTATTGGCGAGGGTGCCCTCGCCAAATCCCGAGGGCAGAATCGCACTCGCGAGAGTGAATCCCGTCGCCCAGTCGCGAGAGTCATAACCCTCGCCAATTCCTGAGGGCAAATCCCGTCGCCTTTTCCCGAGCGGGACGCCCCTCGCCAATACGCTGGTCACTACCCTTACCCCTCACCACCAGGCCACCCTTTATTGTTTTTATTTGGCACTGGGCGCGCGCATGGGGGGTCGAACTCGCGACCTCACGGATTCTGAAGAGTTTATGCGCCCCCGTGTGCCAATTAGGCTAGGAGCTTTAGTCGTAATATTTCAAATGCATTATATATTTATCCCTTTTAATTTCTGTTTTTATTCTTTAACTCAATTAATTTAATAAATTACCAACTATATGTTATTCTTTTACAAACCCCGCATTACTAAATTTAATAACTTACACTTATATATATATATATATTAATTAACTCAATTTATTTAACAAATCCCTTCATTAATACTAAATTTAATAATTTATACTGTATGTATTAACTCAAATTTATTCTTTTATTATTAATTAAGTCAATTAATTGAATAGATTACTAACTCAATTAATTTATATATTAGCTCAATACTTAATTAATTTAACAAAAGCCCTTCATTACTAAATTTAATAACTTATTAACTCAATTACCAACTATATGTTATTAACTCAATTTATTTAATAAATTACCAACTATATGCTATTAACTCAATTCATTTATATATTAGATCAATACTTAATTAATCACAAACAAGCAATATATATGAATTAAAACCATATAAAATAAAACATTGTCTCGTACGTTCACTTCAATTCGAGTACACAACATAAAAAAAAATCCCAAACAACTTCATCAACTTTTTAAAATCCAACAAGACAACATAACTTAAAATGTATCAATCATCGACCATCCTCAGCAGCGTCATCATCACCATCATCATCCCCGTTCACGTTACCCGACCCCCCTCTGAACTGGCTCATCATTGATGCCATCTGTGATGCCATCTCACGCGCAAACTCTTGACGTAAGCGCTCCTCCGTCTGATTGACTGATTGCTGCAGTTCTTCACGTAAGAGACGCTCTCTCTCTTGACTAGCCCTCCGCTCTTCCAAAAGAGCATTGTCGATGTCGGCCTGGCTAAATCGTCCAAACGACGTACCGGAAGATGTCTCACCAGGACCAGAAGTGACACGTTTGTTCTTTCCTAGTTGCCCAAGACCCTTCACGCGACCGTGAGATCTTCCAACTTTCTTCACGAACAACTCAGACATTTCCGGCATGGGTGGGGTCTGGCTGCTGGAACCATCATCTGAAGGATCATGATCGGATGACGGCTGGGTGAGATGTGACAATTCCTCTTGCACCTGATCCTATATGTGCATATGTAAAATTTGGTTAATATACATGTTAATACAATTAAATATAATATATGTATACACTTACCAGAATATCACATATATGCCCGTATGTGTACATTCCGTTATTGTAACGGTGGTAATATTCGACAATCTCCCAGTTGTAAGCTGGTCGTCCCATCTTCTCCTCCTATATTTTGAAGAACATAAAATTAAATTAATTAAAATGAACTCAAATTACTTATAATTGAACATAAATACTTACAATCCGTCTGGCCACCTCGGCTGCCCCACGAGATCCCCCTTTATGTCTAGCAAAACCGGTACCCGGGCCTCGAGGCTCTGATAGTCGGTTCTTCCGACACTGCTCGCTCTTCTTAATTGTGTCCGGATGATTCCAGTGGCGAACCAAGTGCTCCCAGACATCGTTGTCCCATTTCGGCTTCTTCTTCTCATGCTCCCACAATCCCTTGTAGTGGTTCAACATGTCACTGTATCGATTTGCTGCTCTCTCAAGAAAGAGCCTGTACACTAATGCAGTGTCAATAGTCTCTGGATCCCACGTAACCTCATTCTGCCAAAAAAAATTTATTAATTATAACAAGATGTGAATGAATAGATATGTTACACATCATTAAATTATACCTGGAATGTATCCCACCACCGTTGAAGTACACCTGGGGATACCAAGCCGAATGTGTGTGCGCCAACCTCCATATTCCGGTACATGATATGTCTGATGGTGGTCGAGATTAGACCCGAAGGCATCATCCTGTTGTTACACATAATTAAATTGAAAATGAATAATTATGTATTTCATTATAATGAAAATTATAAGATATGTAATACTTACGCTCCACGATAGATCGTAAGACGAATACGACTATCGTGTGCGTCTGTCGACTGGCTGGCCGCTGTCTCGACAGACGCACGTCCGACTGGGTCGGGTATCGGTGGATCCTCCTACGCTGGATACATGTGGGGCATCTGGGGAACCTGTGTGTAGTACGGATAGGGGGTCAATCCCTGCATCTGGGGCATCTGGACGATCCCAGTCATATCTGGCAAATAGAAACTCGGATGATGTGGACCCGGATGATGTGGTATAGGTACAGGCGGCGTCTCACCTCTACCTCTACCTATACCTCTACCTCTACCACCCGAATCCTGCCCAGTACCAGAACCCTGACCACCAGAACCCTGACTACCAGAACCATGTCCACCAGAACGCTGTCCATGACCCCCATATCCACTCATCTGTAAAAATAAATATTAAAATATAAAAATTAATAAATTAACATTCTTGATATAATAACATCTATGAACACTCATTTGATGTTCTATGCTTTCCTCTTGGAACGCGGGAACATCTGCTTCATCGTCAGTAGTGGATGACTGTTGTGCGTCCAAGAAGGATCTCGGCTTGATTTTGCATACAGTTATCCAATCAGTACGGGGCCCAGGGTACGAACAATAGTAGACTTGGGTGGCTTGACTTGCTAGTACGAATGGATCGTACCGACCGTATCGTCGCCTTTGATGAATATCCACAAGCTTGTAGTTAGGATCAATTTTTGTACCACTGGCTGAGTTATCAAACCAATGACACTTGAAAAAAACCACTTTCTTCTCGTGGTACCCCTGGTAGTCCAATTCGACTACTTCCTCGAGATTCCCGTAGAAATCCTCTTCATCTTTGCAAACGAGGAATTATGGGAAAGTAGAACATTTCCTTAACCGGACGTTTCTTTTTCAACCGACCATCTGCATCAACCCTACTCGGCTTATACCGTGGTCCACCACAAATCTTACAGAACTCTAGTTCGCTGTCTGCACCCCAAAATAACATGCAGTTCTGTGCACAACAATGAATCCTTTCTACCGGAAGACCCATCCCACTCATCAAGTGTTTGGTATCGTTAAATTTCTTGGGAACCTTATTTTCTGAAGGACAAATCTCACGAATCAACTCAACGACTTGATTGTATCCCCTTTCAGACAATCTGTTTTCGGTTTTAATATTCAACAATCTGGAATTGAACGACAACTGCGAATGAGATTCACAACCGGGATACAAGTCTTGGTCCGCTGCACGAAGCATGTCGTAGAACTGTGACGCATTCTCAGTAGGGGGTTCTTCATTATGTGCCTCCTCTTCCGCGTTGATTCCAAAATCAATGTTTGGGTTACCCATTAATTCTTCTACCATAGTGTGGTACGAGCTAGGTCCCATAGGGTCAACTTCATTTGAAGTTGACGCAAATTCACTAGTGTTTTGAAATGGACGTGGACCCCAACTTTCTTCACCGTGATAAATCCAATTATAATAATTTCGTGTAAACCCATTTCGATATAAATGAGACTTCACTTCATTAGGATCTCTATAAGTCTCATTTCGACATCTAGCTTTCGAGCAAGGACACCTAATTTTTCCTTCCCAAATCGAATTCGGATTACTAGTGGCAGCTTCAATAAATCCATTTACACCACTAATAAATTCGGGGCTCATAATCCCATTGACCAATCTTGGCCTATACATCCAACTACGACTTGAATAATTCATGTTAATCGATCTGTTTCAAATGTAAATATATATAGTTTATATATATATTTTTAAAAATTTCGGCAGAGTTTCATCTAAATCTATCGTATCACCAAATATTTAGGTTCCTAGTGCATCTATTTCCGACTCGAGTAAAATTAGTCAAGTCGGAACGCACAATCTACAACAAACAAACAACTCATCCCGGCCTCCAACATCGATTTAATTTCACTTATTTCCAACAATTAATTATAAAATTAATTCTCCCAATTAACACATTCATGCATAATAATTAACACACCGTACCAATTAATAATTAACACATATATATACATGCATATATAAAACATATATAACAATAATTATATTAACACATTAATTCATAACAATTAACAATTTTTATAACTTTCATCAATTAACAATCTTAATTAATCCTAATAAATATTATACAAACATATATATACAACTTTTAATTTAATCAATAAAAACGCATAAATTTACCGTAGAAATGAACCCCTCGAAGTGTAGAACAGAAATATCCAAAAATTAGTCTCGATCGGTAGCTCCGGCAGCGGCGGTGGCGCGGTGGACGGAAGCTCCGCGGCTGTGGCTTTTTTTGGGGGTGAAGGAGGCTGTACGAATTTGGGGAAGAAGGAGAGGGTTTTAATTGGGAAATAGGCGAGGGCAATTACGAGGGCCCCACCCCCCTCGCCAATTAGCGAGTGGGGAACCGTCGCCATTTTCCGAGGGCCACAATGCACTCGCCAATGAGCGAGTGCACAACACGCCGTCGCCAAATCCCTCGCCAATTGGCGAGGGCATCTTTTTCCACTCGCTAAATAGCGAGTGTGATTCCGCCCCTCGCCAAATCCCTCGTTATTTATTCCCCTCTTTAAATCCCTCGCCAAATAGCAAGGGTGAAATACCCCTCGCCAATTCCCCTCGTTATTTGAGCAATTTTTTGTAGTGTGTAGTGAATACAGATGTCATGTGCACATTTTGTGCATTATCCGTGCGTACACATTTTGTGCACGATCCGTACGTGCACATTTTGTGCACGATCCGTATATGCATATTTCGTACACGGTTCATATGTACACATTCCGTACTTATTTTAAAAGTTTATTTTTTTTATATATATACACACATCCTTCGTTCCATCTTCTCCTCATTCTTATTTATAAAAAATTTCTACCTCTTGTTAAGGCATGTTCTTATATTTTATTTAATAATTTAACTTGTATGATAGTTTATATTAATTCAATCTTTTGATTTTAATTTATGATGATTTTGTTATGTATAATGTAATAAAAAGGTGTTTAATATAAAACAAAAACCGAATTAGTCAGTATTGATAATCAAAACCGAACCGAAAACGTATAAAATCGATAAATAAATTGGAGACGGGAAATTACAGATAATGAAGTTAACACACATAAATAAATTACAGTTAGTAGAAATAAAATTAAACCCAGGTTTAATTTTATCTAAGAAACCAGAGGATTTTTTTCGACAAAGTTTTTAATGGGACTCCGGCCTCTTGAATGGAGTGTATTCATATGGCATTAGGTTTAATTTATATAAAATAGTTTAAAAAGAATGTAGCTAGCTGGGTGCATGTTGCGAGGAGGAGGGACTACAACTATAAATGTCAAATTAAACCACATGCTCCGATATCGTTTTAGCATTAATTAATTAATATTAAGCGGCGTATGAAAGCTTACACGAAATATATCCATTTTTAGTGTATATTACTCCCTCCACTTTTAAATAAGTGTCACTTTGCCATTTTAATTATTTTTATAATAAATGTCATTCTATGTTTTTTTCTTCAATTTTGACAATTTTACCCTTATAAAATAATTTGCCTTCAATTTCAATTAATGTAGTAGCATAAATTATGGAAAAATCATAAATATTGTACATATGAATACCACATACATTCTTGACCACATTCTTTATTAAACAAAAATTTAATATCAAAATTATTTATCATTAATGAAGGGTAATATTAACCACAATTCACTACAAAAAAAGGGCGTTTTAGAGACGGATTTACCGACGGATTTTCCGTCGGCCGCCTGTGTTACCGACGGATTTGCCGACGGAAAGTCGGCCGTCCCCTTTTTCGGCGTCAGCATTTTTTACCGACGGATTTTTGAATTCCGTCGGAAATTCCGACGGATTTGCCGACGGATTTTCCGTCGGAATTGCCGACGGATTTACCGAGGGAAATTCCGTCGGTATTTCGAACAACCCGTTTAACAAACCGGGTCAACATTCCGTCGGTAATTCCGTCGGAAAGAATGAATTAAAATAATTATAAAATAAATTAGAATAAATTAAAATAATTATAAAAGAAATTAATTTTTGAATAAATATTGATTTCGAAATTCACATGCCGACGGAATTTCCGTCGGCATCTGACCGACAGCAATTTACCGAGGGAATATCCGTCAGTAAAACAAAAAATGAATAAAAAAAATATGATTTCGAAATTCACATACCGACGGAATATCCGTCGGCATTTGACCGACGGAATATCCGTTGGCATTTTACCGACGGAATATCCGTTAGTAAAACAAAATATTAATAAAAAAAATATGGGTGGCCGGGGAGGCCCCGACCAGAATTTCATTTTCCGACCAGAATAATTATTAACCAAATTGTTATCAAAAAATTCATCACAGCATTGTCAGCATAGAGTAATACAAAAAACATACTCCACTAACATAGAGTGCTTATAACTTAACTGCATAACCAAAGCATCAAAACTTGTATTAGATTATGCTAAACGATTACCACTTTTTTTTAGCAGAATACGAACAATTAAGCTTCCTTTCCGAAGATTGAAGAAGAAAACAAAAATGATATATGCAACACATACAATTAGGATCCAAAATTCATATCCCAATACCCCCTTCAAGATCTATAGACACATTTGATATCATTACCTCCACAAAGTTGGTAAATTTAGGATCCCGATTCACAACTAACCGATGAACCTGCAACATCAAAGTGAATAAAAACTTCAAAATTCAACCGAAACCTGAAATCGAGTTGTAAATCGAAATCACAATTAAAAATAAATAAATTACCTCGTACTCAACCTTGTGCTTCTCGAATTGGGGCCGAAGAGTGGAGGGAGGCGAGGTGGGGGGAAATGGGGCCGAAGAGTGGAGGGAGGCGACGGTGGTGGCGGCTTCGCCGGTGGTGACGGTGCCGGCGGCGTGCCGGAGAGTGGCGAATGTTACGGTGCCGGAGAGTGGCGAATGTTACGGTGCCGCCGTGGTGGAGGCTGTCGCAGCCGGAGGAGTGGCCGGTGAGGTAGTTGTCGAAGAGTGGAGGGAGGCGAGGTGGGGGGAATGTAAAGAGGAAAGTTTGGAAAGAAAACCCTAGGTTGAGGTTTTATATAAGGGGTTTTTTTCCGTCGGCATGTACACATACCGACGGATAATCCGTCGGTATTTTTCAAAAAGTAAATACCGACGGAAAGTTAATTCCGTCAGCATTTTGGCGATTTTTTTTATTTTTTTTTTTAAATAATTCAATTTTTTCTATATACTAGACCTACTAAATTACCAAAATATTTTTTAAAAAAATCACAAAATTCATTTCTTCCACATATATTAATATATATATTGGTTGTGACTTATATTTATAGTAAATTTAATTTTTTTAATTTGTACCTAAATGATAAATAATTAAATAACTTTTATAAAATAAGAAATAAATACATTACATTAATTGAATTAATTTTCATCTTCATCGTCTTCATCCTCCTCTTCGTCCTTATCCTCCTCCTCCTCCTCATCATCATCTTCCTCATCCTCATCCTCCTCCTCATCCTCATCTTCTTCATTCTCCTCTTCATTCTCCTCTTCATCCTCATCTTCATCCTCTTCTTCATCCCCCTCCTCTTCACCTTCAATTTCGATTAATTGGGGATTTGCAACCGTCAAGGGTACAGAAAGATTGAAATCTCCCGTAAAGACTTCAGTTGGAGTCTCTATTTGTTCTGCTTGAAATGGAGATTCATCTTCAGTATTTTTGTCCTTTTTAGGGACTTCTACCATTGACCTTGCCTTTACTTTGCAAACAGCGTGCCATTCATAACCACGTGGAGCTCCCGGATATGTGCAGTAGTATACTTGAGATACTTGATGGGCAAATACAAATGGATCATCCCCAACATACGCCCTTTTCGAACTAACATCAACGAGCTTGTACTCCGGGTGAATTCTTGTTCCTAGATGGCCTGAATCAAACCAATGACACTTGAACAACACTACAGTCTTTGTTGGATATCCTGGATATTCTACTTCGACGACTTCCCGTAACACCCCAAAGTATCACTTGCATCTGCATTGTAATTCGCACTGCTAACGCAGACGCCACTGTTGGTAGTTGCCTTTGTCGATGCATACCCAGACGTATGAAATCTGTAGCCCTTCACAATATAACCGTTGTAAGTCTTTACACGACGTAGTGGTCCCTTGCTGAGATCTCGTAAGAATCGACTGTCTAGAGCGTTATCCCGTCCCTATACGGCTCAATTTAAAATTAATTAAAATAAATATTAATTTATTTACGTAAAACATAATTAATTAAATGGTACTCACATAACGTTCGAACCATCGGGAAAATTCACGTTGAATACGAGCATCTATATATGCATCTGAGATGTTTGGTTCTGCTCGTCGTAGTTCTTGAGTGTACATCCTAATTCACAACATTCAAAAACTTGGTTAATATTAAATGACATAAATGAAGTGGTATTTAAATAGACGATTTATATATGAAATACTTACTCAATGTATGGCTGAACTTCATCACAATTCAACAACACATACGTTTGTGCTATTTCCGCCTCCGAGTTCGTCTCCCAATATCGTTCAGTGGGTTTTCCTATTGGCCGTCCCTTAGACTTGAATATGGAGAGCATTCCATCGACCTCTTCACTGATATCGTCAGCGGATGTACCACCGAAGTTACGTGGAGCACTTCTTAACTTTGTGTTGACGTGGTCTTCAAAGTAATAAGAACAAAACATACCAACCTCTTCATTCAAATAAGCATTCACAATCGATGCTTCAACGTTTGCCTTTTGTTTAGCATTGCGTTTCAAGTTGTGGAGATACCTGATATACACACACACACACATATATATATATATATATATATATATAAAACTTATATGAATGCATGTGTAATTGTAATGAAATAAAAAAAGTAAGATTTTACCTTTCAAATGGGTACATCCACCTGTATTGCACCGGACCACAAATTCTCGCTTCATACGCTAAGTGAACGGGTAAGTGTTCCATCGAGTTAAAGAAGCTAGGTGGAAAAATTTGTTCCAACTTACACAAAATCACTGGAATGTCTTCATCTAAACGAATCATATCATCCATCGTGATCGTTGTAGCCGTTAAATCTCTAAAAAATAGACTTAATTCAGTGATAGCCCTCCACACATTGAGAGGAAGAAGTTCTCGGAACGCAATCGGTATCAAGCGTTGCATAAATACATGACAATCATGACTCTTCATCCTTGCAACCTTACCCGTTGTTGTGTCTACGCATCGACTCAAGTTCGACACGTAGCCGTCCGGAAAGTTCAACTCCTTTATCCACCTACACAATCTTTGTTTTTGTGGCTTATCCAGTGTGTAGCTAGCCTTTGGAAATTTACCTGTACGCTCATCCTTTTTCAACTCTGGACGGCGACAAAGAGTGTCCAAATCCTCCCGAGACTTTGGAGTGTCTTTCGTCTTGCCTTCCGTGTTCATGATTGTGTGGAACACATTGTCAAACACATTCTTTTCAATGTGCATCACATCCAAATTGTGTCGTATCAATAGTGAACTCCAGTATGGTAAGTCCCAAAAAATACTCCTTTTGTTCCAACCACCCTCAATTCCTCTGTTGTGTTCCGCTGCATTTTCCTCAGTACTTTTTTTCAACCCCGTCACTTGAACCTCATATAACAACCTACGTCCTGTACGGAGAGTAAATTATAAGTGACACTAAAAGCAATAGATAAATATACGTTTAGTACTCGATTATTAAATAAATGTATAAAATACCATCTCGTAGTGGAGGTCGATTGTTTGTGACTGCTCTGTTTTTTACGAAGTTCTTCTTATTTCTTCGAAACGGGTGACCTTGAGGTAAGAACCTACGGTGATTATCGAACCATGAAACTTTTCTACTCACCGGGAGACTGAAAGCTTCAGAATTCTCCATACAATACGGACATGCTTTCTTTCAGGCCGTACTCCACCCGGACAACATACCATATGCAGGAAAGTCGCTAATGGTCCATAAAAGAGCAGCACGCATCGTGAAGTTCTGCTTTCTAAAAACATCGTATGTTTGGACTCCATTCTCCCATAAGAAGATCAAGTCTTTTATAAGAGGTTGGAGATAAACATCCAGTTTGTCCTTTGGATTCGTTGGTCCAGGCACCAATACAGTCAGAAACATTGTTTGAGGTTTCATGCACATCCACGGAGGAAGATTATATGGAGTCAGTATCACCGGCCACAAAGAATACTGCTTCCCATGCATCCCAAACGGTGCAAAACCATCAGTACACAAACCTAATCTCACATTCCTCGGTTCACAACCAAAATTTGGAAACACGTTGTCAAGATGTTTCCAGGCCTCTGAGTCTGCCGGATGTCGCATCTCCCTCGACTCAGCCGAAGAGGAATCTGTAGCATGCCACGTCATGTGTTGTGCAGTGGCACTTGATTGATATAATCTCATCAAACGGGGAATGATAGGAAGGTAGTACATCTTCTTATATGGCACTTTCTTCTTTGTCTTCTTCGATTGACCACCAGGTCCCTTTCGACGTGCCTCTTTGTACCGGGGATGGCCACACAATCTACACATATTCAGACTGCTATCTTCGTCACCCCAATATAACATGCAACCATTCACACAACAATCAATCTTCTCAACCGGCAAACCAACATTCTTCAACATTTGTTTGCTTTGATGAAACGTCGTAGGCACCTTATTATTTTGAGGACAAATTTCACTGCATAACTGTGTCACTTGCTCATATGCCCTGTTAGAAAGCTTGTTCTCGGTCTTAATGTTCATGAGTCGTGCATTAAATGATAAATGTGAGTGAGATTCACAACCCGGATATAAATCTTCTTCGACTAATTTGAGCATCTCATAAAACCGAAATGCCTCATTCGTCGGCTCCTCTTCCATGTTTGAAAAACCAGCTTCCCTGATCATTGTTTGATACATATTCGGTTCTTCGTCCCCAAACTGCTGTTCTTCGTCCCCAAACTGTTGTTCTTCGTCCCCAAACTGTTGTTCTTCGTCCCCAAACCGTTGTTCTACCTCGTTACTAGTGCCAACATGATCGAAATTTGCTTCTTCTTGATAGATTCCAGCAGTGTAATAGTAAAACACTTCATCAAATCTATAAGGCCAACGTGTTTCGCCATGACTAGTCCAATTATAATAATTATCAACGAAACCATTCTTCACAATATGCACTAGGACCCCATCAATCTCTTTATATTGCTTATTCTGACATTTCTTAGCATTACACGGACACCTAATGCAATTTCCACTCATGTAATGTGGCTGGCTTTTTGCAAATTCAACAAATAACACGAGTTCATTATAAAATTCCACATTCACATTTCCTCTAATCATTCTAGGAGTACAATACATCCAACGACGGTCAGGCAAATCCATCTGCTAAACATTTAAGTGGAGCAACACATTACTAAACTAAACTTATAATAAATTCAAACAAAACTTATGATATATATAAAACATGTAATTACATTATATTGAATTTTATATATAGAGTAAATTAAAAATGGTAGAAAATGTACCGTAATTCGATGTTTCTGAATACCCGAGCATGAGCATAAAAAAATTAGGCAGTAGAAAGTTTTGGTGTAAATTTGCAATACGAAAGTGAAGTGGAAAAAAAGAAAGTTTTAGGAATTTCCCGACGGAAATGCCGACGGACTTATCTTTCCGTCGGCATTTCACCGCCCAAAATTTCCGTCAGTCATGATAAATGCCGACGGATTATCCGTCGGCATTTATCAAATGGTGAATTCCGACGGAAACTTAATTCCGTCGGCATTTCACCGCCCAAAATTTTCGTCAGTCAAGATAAATGCCGACGGATTATCCGTCGGCATTTATCAAATGGTGAATTCCGACGGAAACTTAATTCCGTCGGCATTTGGCGTGTTATTATTATTTTTTTTTTATTAATTAATTCAATTTTTTGTATATATAGCAACAACACAAAGCTCACACACACCATATTCGATTTTTTCTATTTTGCAAAGAAATATCATGTCTTCTTCATCTTCTATTCGATTTCAGCAAGGCCTTGTTTGTTATTGTGGAAAGGCATGTCGTACATATGCTTCTAAACAACCTAGAAGTAAAGAGAGGATATTTCATAATTGTCCTGACTCCCAAAGTGATGGTGGTGGATGTGGTTTCTTTGTATGGGCTGATACTCTAGAAAAGTGTGTTGTTGACAAGAATCAAGGATCTAATCAAAGTGACCAAGAAACTGAAGACATGAAGAAAATGACTCAAGAGATGAAGAAATTGGTTACAGAGATCAAGAATTTGGCTGAAGAAATCAAGGATTTAATCAAAGTGAACAAAATCATTTTGATTGTGCTAGTTGTCATGGTTGCATCTACCACCTTCAAGTGGTTTGGTTAAATATATGTATAATGCACTCTATATGAGGCTATTTTAATTTGTACTAAAATGCACTCTTCAAGTGGTTTAAATCTATATCTAGAATGCACTCTAAATGAGATTATTTTGTACTCAATGAAACAAATGAATGCACCCTATTTTCATCTATACACCAATAAACTACACAAATAAACTGCAATATATAGTTCAACATATTTTTCAACATAAACATAAATATATACATAAAGATAAATAAGTTCAACAGAAAATTAAATAAGTTCAACAGAAAATTAAATAAGTTCAACAAAAAAATAAATTAGTTCAACACAAAATTAAATTGTTCAAATTGTTCAACCAGGATAGTTGCCAGGATAGTTGCCAGTGCCGGGAAAGTTAAAATATTGATCCATATCATCATTCAAGTTGACGTTGCCACCGTCGGCCTGACCTGCATCTTGACCTGCAGCTTGATCTGGAGCTGGAGCTGGCGGTGGTTGCCCCATCGTCTGTTGATAGATGGCCTCGATCTGCTCAGCAGACATCCCCAACGTCCGACCCGCATTGGTACTCCAGAGGCGGAAGTAGTTCTCGAACGTTGCCATGACGTTCGGATCCGGGACGGTAGTGGAGGATACGGACGGCTGCGATGCACTCCGGGCCGACCGACCACTTGGTGTCTTCACGGCGCTGCTCATCCCACCAAGGCCAAGGACCCTTCCCTTGGAGGTCGGGGCAACGTCAAGGTAACACTGGTCCACGTCAACAACCGGAGGGGTACCGCTGCTTCCGGATTCAGCAGTAGTCGTGGCGGTGGCTTGCGTCTCAGCCTCTTCAATCCTCTGTCAGACGCTCAACTACATAATTAAAAAATTAAAATTAATTTAATTATCTATATATATATATATATATATATATAATGTAATTAATACATAAATTTAATTAAACTTACGTGGAGGTCAGTAGTGCGCCCGTAGGTGGACGTCTGTGTATCGGTATTAAACGGATGAAGAAGACTCATCCGATCTAAGTGGGTGTGTGGACGTCCAGTCTCCCGCTCCTATTACGTATCAAATAAACATATACAAATTAATTTAGATAACTAATATAAAATAATTAACTATAATTATTTAATTTTTAAAAATTAATGAAAACTTACGATAGCAAGTGATTGCTCGAGGACGGACCGAGCTCCCCCCCGATGCACTGCCATCCCGCCTCCAACGTCGGTTCTGCGGTTGGCCCGAGCTTTGTCACACTTGTCTTGGTAAGCCTGGTCCATCCACTTCTCAACCAACGACTCCCACAGGTCAACACCATCCTCGTCTTTCCCCAGAACAAGATTTTTGTCTTCATCACGCCAGGCCGTTCTCCAGTCGTACATCATGTTCGTGTACCGAGTAGAACAAAGATTGTACCACTTCTCGTAAATAGCGGCGTCCGAGTAGATCGTCGTATCCCAACGGGCATTTTTCTATACAAATAAATATTCAACATATTTATCAAATAATATGAATAATTAGTTATTTAATAAACTTTAAATATTGTAATTATATACCTGGAACTCCTCGAAATAATCATCCTTTTTAGATTGTGGCACCTTCGACCAAGTGATAGCACCCTTAGAAATCTTGCAATCCTTAAAGGATTTTGTGCACATCCTGGACACCTCATTACCGGGCACCAACCTATAAAATTATTAACAAATTTATAAACTAACACATTATAAATAAATAAATAAAGTTAATCGTTATTGAATCTCATCAAACATTAGAATTATTGACTTACGCTCCTGAAACGATGTCAATGACTTTCCTTTTGTCTCGAACAGGATGCTGACGAGAAGAGGATGACGAACCAACCGACATCGTAGTCGGCGGCGGCGGCGACACTGCCACAGGAGGAGGAGGAGGAGCCGTCACAGGAACTGATTCATCCCGAGACCTCCTTGCACGTGACCAAAGTGACGACCTACGACGTGAACCCGAACCCTGATTCGGTACTTATTCACTCATCTGTTTCAATCAATAAAAAATACATAATTTTACTAATTATCAATTTAATGAACATATTGCTAATTTAAAATTTTTACTAATATATCATATTCCTAATTTAATCAACATATTCCTAATTTAAATCAAAACAATATATATATAACCTAATTACAACGTGATACCACCGTCGAACCATCTAATTAACTAATAATTTAAACAATTGATTGAAACATGCATCACCTACATTAAAAATATTTCTAAATTAACATATTCCTAAATTAACAAATCTAAACATAATTAAAATAATACTTTTCTAATTGGAGTTTTCTAATTATCAATTTAATGAACATATTCCTAATTTAATTTTTTTACTAATATAGCATATTCCTAATTTAATTAATCAACATATTCCTAATTTAATCAACAATAACCTAATTTAATTATTATTTTTCTACCTAACTTAATCAATAATAAAAAATTGAACATATATATTCCTAAATTAACAAACCTAAAACTAATTAAAATAATAATTTTCTAATTTAAACAATTGATTGAAACATGCACTACCTACATTAAAAATATTCTATATCAAAATTACACCATTAAATTAAACTAGTAATTAACTATATAACAATTAATTAATGTATACATATAACAATTAATTAATTAATTAACCTTAAAAACCTACTCGATCTATCAAAATTATTCTTAATCAACAAATTAAATTAACTAACGTACATACTAACATGATCATAATATTTTAACAACTAACAAAATCAATATAACATGCAAATCAACATTAAATTATTCATATTTACATATATCCATGCATAAACATATATAAGTATTAAAATTAAGTAATAAAACTAATTAAGAAAACGTACCGTATCAATGTAATCGAAGAAATTTGCTTCAATAGCCTCGTCCTCGTCTTCGTCTTCCCCACCGAATCCTCACTCACGCACGCCCCCTTTTTTTTTCTAAAACGAACTGATTGATTTGAAGCCCTTATATATTAAAAAAAAAAATTTGCCGACGGATTTTCCGTCGGCATATCCCTCGGTAACCGCCCACAATTAATGGGAACAGTTACCTTTTTGGAAAACGAGGCGGTGCGGATTCAACGGGTCAGATGCCGACGGAATATCCGTCGGCATTTCCGTCGGCATATATATTTCAAATATCCGTCAGCATTTTCCCTCGATAAATGCTGACGGAACGGAAATCCGTCAACATTTCCCTCGGTAAAATGCTGACGGATCAGAAATCCGTCAGCATTGACGTTAACATTTCAATCCGTCAGCATTCCGTCAGCATTTCCGTCGGAAATGCTGACGGATTATAATCCGTCGGCATTTGTCCGTTCCTGTAGTGCGCGTTTTTTGTAGTGATTTAATATCTTAATTTGTTAAAAAATGTTAAAGTGACACTTATTAAAAAATGGAGGGAGTATGATTTATGAGAGAGAGAAAGAATGACAGGTTTCCAAATATGAAACCAAACCTAAACATACACAAAATTATTTACCGTCGGAACTAACCTCCTTGATGAAAGTTTTGTGGGAGAGAATTATTCAAAAAAGGCAGTGAAGATGAAATTAAGGGAAGTGTGAAATGAAGGAAGAGAGAGAGAGAGAGAAAAGATCGAGGAATGGAATGAAGCTTTTGTTTCTAATTCTTCAATCCGATAAAATGAATACTACTAATTAATTTATTTCACGTAACAATTAGTTTTGTTTAGCTTTTTGAGTCCTGAAAAAATTAAAGTGTGATTATTCTTTTAAATTGTCGACCTTTGAGTACTAAATAAAGTTTAATTATCACTACAAGAAAATTGACTTTTAGTCAACTTACTGTCACTAAAGACTTTTAACTAGAAATGCACCCTAATGATTTTAAATTTAATTGCAAATTAATGATCATTAATATTTTTTTGAGAAGATTTATATGAGAACTATATATAAATTACTTATGATAAAAATTTAATTTGCTGCTTCCCTTTTTTTGGTTTTACTTGTATTAGTTTTCTTCTTGTTCATTGAACTCAATATTCTTCCCAACCATTTTTTTAAATTGTCAACCAAATTATTACTCTTAAAACAAGTCCAAAATGAATGCATTTTTGGTAATTAAAATTGCCTTTTTTTTCTCGAGAAAAAAACGATTTGCATTAATGGTGAATAGGCAAGGCTAAGCCTTACATCACTATGGATTACACTATTACAACAAGTTAGAACCAATTCCATCCATATTTCTTTAAAATATTACTCCAGTTCATATAATAAAAAAATATTACTTCACATTCCGAATTACTTGCACAATTTTATGACACATTTAAAAAAAAAGATTTAATAGTTGATAATGTAAAATAAAGGAGAAGTATTTTAAGTAATTTTAATGAGGTGTAAAGTAAAATGCATGTAAAAAAAAGAGTGATAATTTTAAAAATAAAATGATGTTGAAAGAGTATTAATTTTGTGTTAGATATTTTCATATTATTTGACTTATCAAACAAATAAAATTATTTGACTTATCAAATGTGTATGAACGGATCGTGCACAAAATGTGCACATAACATTTGTATTTAAAAAAAATGATTTAGTGGTTGGTGATGTAAAATAAAGTAATTTAGGTGATTTAGTGAGGTATAAAGTAAAATGTATGTAAAAAAAGAGTGACAATTTTGAAAATAAAATGATGTTGAGTGGATATTAATTTTGTGTGGAATATTTTCATATTATTTGACTTATCAAACAAAATAAAATTATTTGACTTATCAAAATAAACGTCGATTTGAGGGCTTAGCACCTTGATCTCGAATCGAACGCTGCTTTTAGCCAACTTGTATGAAAAACGTCTTTGAATTTGACTTAAAGAACGTCGAAATGAAAGGTTTAACACTTTAATTCCAGATCAAAAGTAATGAGGTTTAACACACACTCCCAACTTCTCCACCCTCACTTTCTTCTTCATTTTTCTTCCTTCTCCTTCCCTATTCTCCCTTCCTGTGCCACATCACCGACCCTACAAATGGCTCCGATTTCTGCTCGTTTTTACACCCTCTTTCCACTTTTTCTCAACGCATTTTTCCACCCTCTTTCTCTAACTAAAATCACCTCCCCCCAATTGCATACAAATTTCTGCGCGTTTTTTACATAAACCCCTTTATCATGTAATCTCCGTTTTAGGTCTAGTTGTGCAGTGGTAGGGGTTTCATGGAAAAACTTCGTGCTAACATAAACTGGTTTTACATTTACACACACGCATTTCTCAGTGTTGATTTTCAACATTGAAGATGGAGAGGAAACACGGTTTTTACTCGGAATCAGGGGAAGCGGTGCGCGGACTGTCTCCAGCAAGGTCACACTCGAAGAGTCCTGGCCGGAGCGTGGCGCCTATGTCGGGCCGAAGGAAGGTAAGTACCGACCAGTTGATTGCGAGATCGGGTAGCAAGAGGCCGGTAGGGGAGACACTGACGCCATTAATGGAGGGTCCGGATCAGAATGGCGATGAAACGAAACGCTTCGGGTCGGGTATTGGGCAATGGGTTCGTGGGCAGTTGAGCCGACTCCCATATGTAGCTGTCAATGACAATGGAAAGAGCAGGTCTGAAGGGGTGGGTAAATATACCGAAATTTCGGTATATCGAGCTTTTCATACCGAAATATATCGAAATTATCGAAATTTTCGGTACGGTATGATATCGTACCGAAATTTTCGGTACGATAACGGTATGGAAAATGATCATACCGCGGTATTTCGGTATACCGAAATTTTTTCGGTATTCGGTATGAAACGGTATATCGATATACCGAAATATTGAAACCTTAATAAAATAATAATTTTATATTATTTTTAAATTAAAATAACTTTAATTATTAAAACATAATTAAAATAAACATTAAATAATTAATTTTGGTATAAAATAGTGCTTCAATATTTTCGACATGAATCAATATATCGATATGGTACGGTATACCGATATACCGTACCGAAAATTCGGTATACCGAAACTACGGTACGGTATCGGTATGAATTTTTACATACCGAAAATTTCGGTATACCGAAATTTCGGTACGGTAACGATATGGATTTTTTCAATATCGAAATTTTCGGTATGATAACGGTATGATTTGGTATGGTCGATATACCGTACCGAACCACCCCTAGGTCTGATTTGAAGCTGCTGTTTGGTGTAATGGGTGCGCCACTTGCCCTTGTGTACGTGTGCACAACTGACACCACCCCTGTGTACATATTTTACGGGGTTAGAATTAGATACATACAATTTTTTTAAATGAAAAAAGAAGAAAACACACTAGTTTTTTTTTTTAAATATAAAAACTAGAAAACTTACTATTTCCCAATGTTGATTGTGGCAGACTTGTACCCTGAACATTCCTGCTGCAGTTTGGAATGTTCCAACATTCATTCACTCCTTCAGTCTTTAATGCTTCTATGTTTTCAATGCTTGTTCAGGCTTGTTGATAATAAATGCTTCAATAAATATGTCTTCTGAGTGAGCAGTATTTAATGTTGTGATCTTCAAACTTTTACAAGCTGATCTGATGTAGCTCTTATCAGTATAGTGCAACTTGACTTCATATCTTTGATCACTCAGCTATGTTGTCTTCTTCAGCCTACTTGTCAATGTTGTAGCCTTCAGCAGACTTGACATAAAGTACTAATGCTTAACAAGCTGCCTAACAATCCAGCTTTGGACAACTATCCTGAACTATAAATCTCACAACACTACTGAGATTTAGACTTAAGCATTCTTATTGTCTCAACTATCCTAAGACAACTTAGACTAATGTTTTTCATGATTGTATCTCAACTAATCTGATCATCATCAATCAGGGGTTTTGGTATCTGAATCAAAATCATTTTATTTCCCAACACATGTTGAGGGAAACTTCTTATCAAATCCTTAAATCGCTCCCAAGCTTCAGCCAAGGACTCATCATCGTCTTGCCTAAATGAAGAAATCTCCCCTCGGATTTGGATAGTCTTGCTCGGAGGGAAGTACTTCATTAGAAATGCATCAACAAGGTCGGCCCAATTCTCAATACTCCTCAAGTCAAGAGAGAGGTACCATTGCTTTGCTCGGTCTTGGAGTGAGAAGGGGAAGAGTTGCAATCAGATATAATCTTGAGGAACACGGTTGATCTTAACCGTTCCACTTATCTCGAGGAATTGAGACAAGTGGAGGTTAGGATCCTCCTTGGATAGCCAACTAAATTGGTTATTTTGAACCATGATTATCAATACGGCTTGAGTTCGAAGTTGTGTGCATCAACGGGTTCCCGACCCGCTCCTCCATATGGCCTTGGAATAGGACGGAAGTGGTCTCTCAAGACTCTTTGTGGTTCCTCATCCTCCCTTGGCCTTCCATCTCTTTCCACACCAACATTTTCTTCAACTCTCCGGTGAAAGTTGTCCCTTAACACTCTTCGAGGTCGGTTACCTCCATTCTCATTTGGTTCCTCAACTCCTTCCACTCCTTGATTCTCGACCTCCTCACCGACCTCTTCAACAATCGGATTTTCCCTTCGATTCATACTTTCCAACTCACTTCTTCTCCTTTCGGCGTTCCTTCTTCGACAATTGGCTTCGATCTCCTGGTCTAAGGGCAACACTTCTTGTTGGTTCCTCCTAGATCGTGTGATCATAAACCATATCTATCAAAAGATCAAACGAAAGTGAGAATTGCAAGTAAGATCAAGTAACACACACAAATATTTTTGGATTTTTGAAAATAAAGAAAGCAAGTAAAGAGTCTAAACTAAAACTCAATCAACCTACACTCAAGGACTATAAAACCTCCCCGGCAGCGGCGCCATAAACTTGATTCACGTATTCTACAACACTAGAATAAACGACCGCAAGTATACGGTGTCTATCGTAGCGAAGTAAGTACGAGGTCGATCTCATAGGGAGGTATAGCGTAAAAGTGTAGTTTGTTGACGGAATTCTAAATAGACGATGATCGATTAAAGAGAATGGTTTGATTACCCCTAATTATCTACCAAGTGTCACAAATAGACAATTAAAAGAGTAATAGAAAAATCGATCAACTATCATGCAATTCAAATAAACGAGAGAAAGAAAATGAATGAAAACTCAAGTGTGAGAAGATAGGTTCCAAGGCAATTGCAACATTTAGAAATCCATTTATGATTTGTAACTCATTCAAATGGCAATTAAGGTTGTTCTCTTATAGGGTTGACCACTAAATAAGAATTAATCAATCTCTCGATCTAACTAATCCAAAGGAACATGCAACGTAAGTTCGTATCTCTACCTTACAAACATCACACTACCTAAAATAGTCCCAAAGGTCATTCAATTCCCTCTCCGATAACTAATCCTCTCTCGAGATCATAATAATATCGGGTTGCATGCTTGCATACGATTAATGGAATAAATCTTTCAATATTATCCCAATTAACAATGAATTAAGCAAATCATCATGGCCAATAACAACATGCTTCCAAATGAGAATTAAACATGCAACTAAGAGACAACACCATTTAAAGTAAGAAATTAATTCATAAACTTCAATCCAAATGTTTACAAAGCCCTAGAACCAAAAGTGTTCTAGCCAATAACTAGCATGATCAAATTAACACAATCCAAAGGAATAACTAAATAGAAAGAAAGAGAAGAAGAAAGCTTAGTCTAAAATGTGGTATAGAATGAAAATCACAAGCTATTGCATCCTTCCTTCCTTGATTTGATGGAGAATTGAAGAAGAAATGGCCAAAACACCTCCAAGTATGTGTTACTATGTGTGGAATTTGAGGAATTGGGGGAGAATGCCTTGGATTTTAAGAATAAGGCTTTATATAGTGTTGGGGTAGGGCTTAAGGGTGAAAATTGCACTTAAGTCCTTGGAAATTGGACAAAATATGCAAAAAGCACCGAGAGCAGGGGAGACTCGGCCGAGTGGGACAACTTGGCCAAGTTGGGGTGCATTCCAGTGCCTAACTTTCGCCTCGGGACTCGGCCGAGTTGCCCCACTCGGCCGAGTGGTAAAAAGTTCCAGATTCCAAGTTTGCCTCGCGACTCGGCCGAGTTGTCCAACTCGGCCGAGTGGTTAATTCATTCCAGATTTCAACTTCTTCAGCAACTCGGCCGAGTTGTCCCACTTGGCCGAGTGCAATTAATTCCAGCGCCCAAACTTTGTTCAGCAGCTCGGCCGAGTCAGGTAGCTCGTCCGAGTCAGGGAGCTCGGTCGAGTGGCAAATCATTCCAGATTCTGCCTTGATCAGGGGCTTGGCCGAGTTGGTGGCCACTCCAAACTTGTTTCGTGCATATCTTTCGTCTCGGTTGTCCGATTGACCTGATTCTTTTGACTATTCCACTTCGTTTTTCGAGACGAACTCAACGATGCACTCCTCTTCCTGATCCAGTAAAGTATGGTTGGTGTTTTGCTCCGAATTCCATCGTATTTCCAACAAAATCGACAAAACACAACATTTCCCTTATTTTGGCTCAAATCATCATAACCAATGCATAAATCAATGAAATCTCATCAAAAATATGCTTCACATGTGCCTCTAAAATGTGTAAATTCCACCCGAATCAAACCCCTCCCCCCCCAAACTTAAAGTGTTGTTTGTTCTCAAACAACTAAGCACTTAAAGTAATGAGGGTGGAATGATCACAATGGAATATTCAATGTAAATCACACATGCAAAGTAAAATGTAGTGATATCTCTTTCTCAAAGTGCATTTCTCAATGAAGGTCATAGGCTCATTATTGCAATTCACACTTATGAATCAAAGAATGCATAAACACATAACACATTGTGAGTGGGAAACATAATCCAAATGCTCAAGTCCTTTACTCACATGGTGGAGTGTTTCTCTTAAACACACAAACAAATTGAGGATATTAATGCACTCATCAACCAAGTTATGCTATGCAATCACTATAAACTTGCCCACATTCTACTTTCTAAAACACTCAAATGCTCAACAATGTGATCAATAGGACTTAATCAAAGATGTAACATTGGCTCTTTGGACAAGGTAGGATGAATTTAGGAATTGTGACTCTTCTAGTGGAGGTCAAAGCTTGTTGTTTTTTACTTCTCATAACACAAGTTCCTCGTTTTTTTTTTAATGTTTACTGTTTTTTTTTAATTGTGTTTACTTACTCGTATTTGTTGAAATTTCAGCAAAAGATGTTAGTTCTTGATTTTCTGAAGATCATAGCAAATAGATGCTTGAAAACCAAAACCCCCGGTCTCACTGATATAGTTCGATGTTCATGTTCAACCCTTCTTTTCTGTTATTATGTTATTAATTTTGTGGAATTTACTCGAGTTACATTGCTTCTTATTCTTATATCGTGATCCGGTCTCGCTGATATAGTTTAATGCTCATGTTCAACCCTTCTTTTCTGTTATTATGTTATTAAGTTTGTGGAATTTACTCGAGTTAAATTACTTCTTATTCTTATATCGTGAAATTGATCCATTATTTTTATTGGATTTGTATTCCTCTGTATTTGTGGAATTAGAGGGACTCTTTGATTGAGATTCAGTGAAATTTATAAGTTCAATTTTGCCTACTGAATTTTATCTAAAAAAATTGTGTCGTGGTTTTTTAATTTTTAATTCATAATCTTCTGTATTTTAGATTTGTATAGAAAAGACTGCATATTGAAAATTCATTTGCCTTCCGTTTCTTCGCCGAACTACACGGATACTCTTTCCTGCCGTCTTCTGTCGGTTGCTCCGCTAAACCATTATGGGTACTCTTTTTTTTTTTCTTCTCATAACCCAAGTTCCTTGTATTCTTTCTATTTACTTTTTTTGGACTATGTTTACTTATTCATATTTGTTGAAATTTGATTTTACGCTTTTTAAAAAATCAGCAAAAGATGTTTTACTTAATTTTATGAAGATCATGGCAAATACGTCCTTGAAAACTTTGTGGTCTAACTGATATAGTTTGATGGTCATGTTTAACGCTTTTTTTTTTCTATTATTAAGTGTTGGGAATAAAATAAGTTTTGATTATGATACCAAAACCCCCTGAGACATGCCAAGTAGATAAGTCAATATGAATGAACATGTTTCAGGACTCTTGGAACATGTAGCCTAAGACAAGTAGAGAAGCTGATATGTTTGGCAGCTCTTAGAAAAAATTAGATGGACTAATTGAGGGGGAATATATGCTTAGAAGACTACTTGAATCATATCCCCTCAAGGCTCAAAATCTAGCCTATCCCAAGTCTGCTGAAGGACAAATATGCTGACCAAATCTAGACATCTTTAGACCAAGTCTTCTAAAGATCAAACACAATGAAAGCAACATCAATAGATCTAGTCTATTGAAGTATACAAGTTCAGAAGGATTGTCCAGGTAGATTGTTCAGCAAGAATGACCAAGCAGAGTTGTCCCAGCATACATGAACCAGAAGAGTTTCAAGGACAACTATGCTGAAATGATCAGTGCTACTGAATCAAAACATACATTCCTATTGACCATCAAAGAGACATCTAAAGTCATGCAAAGGGAAAGAGCCAAGTCTTCTGACGAGAGCATGCCAACACTGCTGATAAGTAGAAACTGCTGAAATAGATAAGCAGAACTGTCCTAATGATAAGGAATGTTGTCCTTATCTCAGGATCATTGATAAGAAGAGATGTCCATGTTTAACCAAGTGAATCTTGAAGTTAAACATTGGGAAAAGTGTTGCAGAATGAAGACAAAATGATTACAGCCGTTTATTTCCCAAATTAAGGACATGTCACTATCAAGAATCTGTCTTCCAGTTTGAAGAGTTCAAGGAAGACATTTATGGACATTTGAGGCTGCCTCTCCAACGGGAAAATCCTCAAATTTGTCTATAAATACAGAAGTGTGAAGACCATTTGAAAGCATCCATTATCTATCCAACTATCCTACAAAGCTCAAGTGCTTTCAAGCTTTCAAAGAGACTATCTTAGTCTTCAAACACTTCATCTAAGCTGAACCTCATTGTATATCCATACAAAGCTTAGAGAGATATCTTATCCTTATACACTGAACTTCATTGTAAAGGATATCTCATTAGTTGGAACCTTACTTCAACCCTTGTATCTTTCAAGTGAGAAAGTTAGAAGGTTGTAGTAGTAGAAGTGGAAGGAGCTGACTGTTGAGAGAAGAACAGTTCAGTTCTGAGTTGAGAAAGGGTACTAGGACTCTAGACATCCTAGGGATCAAGGCACCAAGGACTGGTGTGGTTGATCAAGTGCACCTTGGCACTATAAAACAAGTTAATTCCAAGAGTGAAGGAATTATCCTGTTAAATCAGGGAAAGTGGATGTAGGAGTTTGAGTCTCTGAACCACTATAAATCTTTGTGTTGATTTACTTTCAAGCATTAACATCCATTCAACACTGCACACAAACTGAGTTTTCAAAGACATTCTCAAAAGACTGTGCAAAACAGATTTGGACAAGTTCCCTGAACTGGATAAACTGTTAAGGAGATTTCAGAATTAAAAAGGAGTTTAAACTAAAGGGCCAACCACTAATTCCGCACATATAACTCTCTTAGATAGTTATTCAACTAAGTACTCGATAGTGCTTAGTAGTTTGATTATCTATAAAGAGTTAATCATAACAGCAGAGTTGTCCAAGACAACCTTGCTAAAGTCTGGTTTGATCAAAGTTTGAAAAGATTTGCATACAAGTGTATTCCCCTCCCCCCCCCCTACACTTGCTATATACTCCTTTCAGGACCAACAAGTGGTATCAGAGCAGGGGTTCAAAGACCACTGCTTCTGAAAATCCATCTTGATTTTCAAAGACACATTTTTGTGTGGTCACTGAACTGATCTCTATCTGAAATATACACCTCTGTGTTATCTAACCCATTCTTGAAGGTATGGCAAGGGGTGGCAACAACAACAACAACAACAGGAACCAGCATCAGAACCAGAACCAAGATCAGAATCAGGAACAGAACATGAATGTTGTTCCTCATGATGTTGTGCAGACCATAAACAACACTGCCCCTGATCCAGTGAATCACATATCTCATCACAAACTGCCTATGTTCTCAATTGAGAACTATTATTTCTGTAAAATCAGGATGAGAGCACATCTTGCTTGCTTACACACTGATATGCTAAGAGTTCTCACTAGAGGACCATTTGTCTTCATGCAAGCAAATCCCAGAGTCACTGATGCTCAAAGAGCTGACACCAGGGATGAGATTCCTAAGGATGAAGATGATCTCACCACAGAAGAAAAGAGAAGAGATAATCTCAATTATCTTTCCATTAATACTCTTTACCAGACCATTCCAGATGCAGTAATGGGAAGAGTCTACCACTGCACAACTGCCAAAGAAATATGGGATACTCTTGCAGAAATGTGTGAGGGTACAGAAAAGATAAAGGAGAATAAGCTCCAAGTGGCTATGCAGAAGTTTGAACAATTTACAATGGAGTCAGATGAGTCCATTGACAAGTTTGCTGATAGATTCACAGATGTGATGAATGAAATCAACTCATTGGGCAAGGTCTACTCCAAGAGAGAGGTTGCACTGAAAATCTTGAGAAGTCTCCCTCAAAAGTGGGATGTATATTCAGTTATGATGCAGAATACCAAGGATCTCTCTACCATGCCCATGCAACAGATCTTCTCAGAGCTCAAAGCTTATGAGTTTCTACACTCATCTGATCAGGCCTGAGTTATCTTGCCTGACTCCACCAGCTGATACGCCCAACAGCTGAGTCTTCCAGAAGACTTTTATCAGATAAGTAGACCAGCTGACACTCCCAACAGTTGAATACTTCAGCAGACTAGACAACTCTTCTGAATTCAACATCAAACGAGTAGAACTCATCTGAATCTCAGAGATTATGAGATAAACCTCACAGTTTTGTTATATAGTGACATGAGAGATAATACGTAGAAAGACAAACGATCTTTGTACGAGAGAAAAAGATAGATGGATAATTACATCTCAAAACGTAAGTTAACTTATTTAGTTTTGGAGATTCATTGAGAGTCTGAAACTTTGTCCCCTAAAATTCTCAACTAATTTACCTCAGTTAATTTTGAAATTCATCTCTCATGTATTGTTATTAAAATTTTGAGTTGAAGTCAAAATATATGATCACTTCAAAACATGTTCCATGCATATAAGTTGTAGGTAAAAACATGAATCAAATTTGGATTCAAGACTGTGTAGAAAATAGAAGGTGTGTTGCGTGCGTGGTAATCATTGTACGAAGGACTCCGGCTTGGAAATCATTGATTATAGGCATGCGTGGTCATTAGTCTTAGATACAACATATACTTATATTTTTTATGATGGATTTTATGATTAGGTGTGACAGATTCCGGAGATAGTATTGAACAAATGTCTTACATACGAGGGGAGTCAAAATTTTCGGATCACAGACCGGTGTGTGTTGTTTTTGCAGTAAAAGTGGATGTGGAGGTGAGGAGCTTCCAAGTTCCAACTTGAAGACGTGTGTATGCCTCAAAGGCATAGTTTTTGCAATTTTTAGTCTACTGTAATATTTATAACATACTGAACTAACAAAATACAAATCCACATTCTAACTATTTATTAGCTTCTGGACAAAAATTCAATGTAAATTATAGCAACTAATAAAAAGGGCACATATGGTATATTATTAAATTTGTATGTACAAGTACAACTACAAGAAAAAGATAAAATTGACACCATCTTTTTAAGTATACAATGATGAAAGCAAACTCACACACATTATGATTTAGCTAAGCTATGAGCAAAGATTTGATTATTTCACCATGTCACTGTCATGATATGATAAATCCCAAACAAAAGTTAATCCAGTTGTTTCTCCTTCTGTAGTTACCTGCTCCTCCATTGGTTTCTCATTCATTATCATATTTGCAAAACCAGGATCATTCCAATAGTATCCTCCAGTGTCTGATAAAGAACTACTAGTCCCCACTTCATTCATCTCTTGGTACCCCATTTCCATGGGAGTATTCAACCAATCGGACACGTTCATTTGATCTTCTTCACTTGTTGAATTCTTCACCATTAAACCATCACTTTCAAGAGATGGGGTACCAACATCGCCGAACGGGCTCTTCCTCTTTCCACTAACCAACCTAAGATTCTCATCATCATCATTATCTCCTTCTTCTTCCACTTCTTTCCCTAGTTTATTATTTTCGTCTGAGATTGTTAGTGATCTCTTTGTGTGATTCACAAGGGCTTCTTCTTGATTGAACACTCTAGACAACGTGTCGGTATCCTTAGCACTCATATTACGTTGCAAACACTTGGACCGATTGACAATCCCTCTCATCCTGTCCAAATCAGGGGACATGTGTTTGATAATAGATGCTAAAACACTCACCTTCCACGCCTTCTTCAAGTCATGAGGCTTCCTATACGGTGGCACACCTTGCTCTCGCGCCACCCCTTGATCGCCCCACCACAACTCGTTCCCCGTAGGCCACCACGGGGGCGCTAATCCCCTCTCCAAGGGAAACCTCCGCTGCGGCTGGACGCAATGCTGCATCAAGGCTGAAAGCAGAGATGCCAGAGTGGTGTCCTGTATGTTGTATGCACTTTAAACGGGTTGATTCAGATGTGGATTATTCGTTAGTACGATACAAACATGTATTATGATTGGGGGTTATTACGTGTTTATACGGATAGTTATGAAGATTAAACGAAGATAAAATGAAGAAATAAGCAAGAACAATGAAGAACAAAGGATGTAGCTTCTTGGAGAAGCTAAAAGCTTGAGAGCTTAGGGAGAGTTTATTGCTTAGGATTGGGTGATTTGGTGGAATGGAGAACTTGTGTGTTACAAAGAGCCTTTTAGGCATTATATAGTGGTTTTTGGGGTCTGCCCGTACTTTACACGTGGCAAGACCTTACTGGACCTGTCTTCTGCCCGAAAAGGTGATGGGATGGCGCATTTAATGCTAAACCGCCTCTGGTGGTCGTCCTCGGCGAGATGCCGAGCAACTGGGAAACCAGCTCGTCACTCGCCGCCGTGGTCGCCGGAGCAACTGGTCGCCACGTCTTGTGTTATCTCCCAAAGCTTCAGCACTTCTCTCAAACGTATACCTGCTTGCCAACATCTTTGGGCGAGCAGTTCACTAGAATGTGCTCGCCAACATATTTGGGCGAGCACTCAAATATCTTAAATACAATAATTATATTACATTTTCTTCTTGTTGACTGGTCGTCGCTTGACTTTGTTGACTGGTCGTCGCTTGACTTTGTTGACTAGTCCTCGCCACGTAAGCTGGTGATTAGGATTGAATTGTCAAAGATTGACTTCTTTGACTTGGTATAACATTTGCCCCCTGGTCGCCTTTCTTCGCATTCGCAGAATGGTAAGGCGAGCAGTGTACTCGTCTTCTTAGATTTGTCTTCGACAAGCAAATCTATTTTGGAATCTTGATGACGTAAAGTGGAGGCGGTCGCCTCGTTTCCTACGCCGAGCACGCTTTCCGAAGCGCTTTTGATGACGATTGATGTGACCTGTGTCAGACGCGTGATTGGCGCCCAAAAATTTGAATTGAGCGCGTGGGGCGCGTGCCGACCTCAATGGTCGCGCGTGAGCCCACTTTCCCACCTCGATTTCGGAAAAGGGCCCAGAATTTTGGGAAAATTGCAAATTTTACCCCATTTTTTGCACATAGGTCCCTGAATATGTTTTGCCTATAAATACAACTTCATACCTCTTTAAAACACTTTCCACTCTTTGCATCTTCGAATTTCTTCTCGAGCTCCTTCCAAAGCAAGACCTTCAAGCTTTTCCGGCGATATTTGGGTGGTTTTCGATCGGCAAAAAGGTAAACAAACTCACATTTTCTTCTTTAAAAACTTCTTTCTCCCCCATTTCTCAAGAAAAAATGGAGGTTGGTGGTGGCTCTGGTGGTGGTTCTCCGTCGTTGGACGGTGGCGCCGCCAGATCCAGCGATGCCGATGACCTAGCTTTGGCCTTAGTGGATAGGATATCCTCTTCGGACTCTAGGATCTATTCCCCCGAACCCTTCAGCACGAGTGTTCGCAATATTAGACCGGGGGTGGTCGTCGACCTAGAAGAGTCCGAGACTGATAGGGAAGATGCCGGCAACGATGCCGAGGAGGACGATGATGAAACCGATTCGGATCTGCACGATCAAGGTTTAGACCGAGGAGTGGGCAAACAGATAGAGACTGTTCGAGTTGAGGAGACCTTGACGAGAAGTCTCCGCGAGGATTTTGAGGAAGTTGTTCGCTATGCGGCGAGCATAAAAGATATCTTGAGTGGGCGAGAAAACTTAGATGGCGACGAGCTCTCGAGGGAGACCTATTATAAGTACTCCTCCTAGAGAGATTCCTCGTCCGCACCGAGCAGCCTCTGAAACGATATATGAGGCCTGCAACTATGCGAGCAAAGTCTCCTCGGCCCAGCTAGAAAATTCCCGAAAGAAGTATCATCTGCCGGCCGACGTCTGTTTCTTTGTTCCTCGCCCGGATGAGAGGGCCGACCAGCCGCTAGAAGGGATGGTCGCCGTCAACATTGGCATGATGGAGGCAGGGTTGAGGTTCCCCCTGCACCCCGGAATTTCCAACTTTATACATTTTCTAGGGGTGGCCCCTTCACAAATATTGTCGAACGGGTGGTCGAACTTGATTGGGCTCCTGACGCTGTTCGGCCTGGTGGCGGCCGAGAACGGTTGTCGGAACACGTGGCTTAGCCCGAAGGAGATCAACTACCTCCTTCAGGCGGCCGAGGCCGGAAAGAAAGTGGGCCATGGTTATTACTATGTAAGGGGTCGTGATAACTTCAAGTTGGTCGAGGGGGTCCCCAACAAGATTCGAGATTTGAAGACCAACTAGTGGTGGGTAGCCGGGGACTGGAAAAGTGCGGTGAGGCCGGATGGATCCTCTGCTCGCATTCCCATCGCGACCGACTATCAAAGAATGCGTGGTAAGCCTTTTTATTTCTGCTCGTTCTTGTCTATATTGAATAACTCCTCGCTCTTGTAGGTGAAACTGTTCGCAAGAAGACTGCCGATCACCGTCTCTCCCCCCTTTTTCAATACCACACCTGCTGCGTTCTCAACCGTCGCTACCTGGAGAGGTCCTGCCGATTTCTGAACAGGGAGTGTATGCGCGAGCGAGCAGGTCTCAGAGTACCTCCTCACCACTTTACACGAGAGTTTCCTCCAGGTATCGAAATGTTTCCAAGTTTTTTAGTAAGAAATTCCTCTTTTAGTAATACTAACACTTTTTGTCTTTTAGTAGTGGTTCCTGAAAGAGTTGTCACCTATCTTCCCCCAACTGTTGAAGTCGATCGAATCATGTCGAGCCGAATGATTCAACAAGCGAGGATGCTTCGTGAGCGTCATATCGTTGATGGCTCAGGCAAAGGTAAAAGAAAAGGGGCGGAGACCTCGGGGGCTCCTCCAAAGAAAATCTCAAAACCCGCCTGAGGGGGTTCTTCTCGCCCAGCTGCTGCCGAGCAGAGGGCCGAGCCAGTAGTCGCCCAGAACATCTCTCCGAGGGGATCTCCAGCGAGGGCTAACTCGCCTCCCTCTACACAGATCGTATCCCCTCCTCGCAGAAACACTCGACCGCGAGAGGCTATAACGAGCTCGTCGGCCGAACAGAGGGTCCCTGGAGATAACACCCTTCTCGGCTGGGACGCCGTAAGGGTTGCCAAGTAAGTATTGAAAAATACCTTTGAATTTTTCCTAGATGTACCTTTTCTAACTTTTTCTTTTTTAAATAGACTTGCCGAACATCCGGTTACCGATCCTTTCAATGACAACCTTCTCGGCTACTACCGCTCGCGGGACCCGGCCGACCAAGAGACGCTGGATTCGACCACTGTCCGGGCCATGAGGAATCTCCCTCGCTCGCTGACGACCACACTGGTCGACGAGGTGAACAATCAGAACTCTCTGGAGAACGCCAGACTGGTCGCCGTCGAGCTCAGCCGCGCAGCTTTCACTATCGAGAAGCTCGCCAGCCAAATTTATGATAGCCGCAAGATAAGCGAGGAGAGGAGCGTGAAGCTCGCTCATATGGCCAAGGCAAAAGATGGTGCTGAGAGGGAGCTGGCCAAGACTGGGGAGAAGGTGGCCGACCTCGAGGCCAAACTGGCCAATTCTGAGGCCCAGCTCGAGGTTGTTCGGAAGAAAGATCAGGAGGATCTCCAACTGATCGAAGATCTCCGTGCTCGCCTCAATACTGCTGAGGAAGAGCTAAAAATGAGAACTGCCGAGGTGGGCATTCTTCAGAATAATCTAGCAACTGCTGAGGATCACTTGGCCACTCTTCGGCAAGAACTGGACGCCGCGGTGGATGAGCGAGATGAAAGTAACGACATCGCCGGGAGCGTGGCCATTCTAACAGTGGCCCTCACTGCCCACGAGCTCGTTCACAAACTAAAAGAGGCTCAGCCAGATGTGGAAGTCACAGTCCTCGGCGGTTTTATCGACGACCTCGTCATGGGTGAAAATCCCAAACCTGAATCAAGTTTGCCCCTACTCCCTTTGTTAAAAATGGGGCTCCAGTTCCCTCGTCTTTTGGGTGTTCCAGTGTATTTCGATGACCCCCCACAAGGCGAGGTGGTGGTTGGAGGCGAGCAGGGTGCTCCTACCGAAGTGGCGGCCGCGGGCGAGGAGGAGGGTCCTGCCGAGGGGAATGCCACAGAGACTTAGTTCTCTTTTCTGCTTTTTTAGGACTGTTCGGCCACTAGGGCCTTTTTGTAATTCCAGCCTTTCCAAGGCTTTTTCAATGAATGAAACTTTTTGCTTATGATGTGTTCGTTTTTCCTTGTCACTACTTTCCGCTTTATGCTATTTATTTTTTGCAAATACTTTTAATAAATACTTATTTTTCTTTCATTGGTTTGCGTTCGTCGTTGTTATCTTGCGAGCATCTTTAAGAAAGAGTGCTTGTCTTTCTTTTGCGAGCCTCTTTAAGAAAGAGTGCTCGTCTTTCCTTTGCGAGCCTCTAAGAAAGAGTGCTCGTCTTTCCTTTGCGAGCTTCTAAGAAAGAGTGCTCGTCTTTCCTTTGCGAGCCTCTAAGAAAGAGTGCTCGTCTTTTCTGTGCGAGCCTCTTTAAGAAAGAGTGCTCGTCTTTTCTGTGCGAGCCTCTTTCAGAAAGAGTGCTCGTCTTTCCTTTGCGAGCATCGTTTTAAGAGTGCTCGTCTTTTAGAGTCAACCATTCGTCGGTTGAACTCTTTTTTCTTAGGTAGTGATCTTCGTTGCCACTACCTTGCGAGCATCTTTAAAAAAGAGTGCTCGTCTTTCCTTTGCGAGCATCTTTAAGAAAGAGTGCTCGTCTTTCACAGCTGGCTACGCAGAGCCCTATCTAAAATTTCTAAAACTTATCTGACACTTTGATGAAATTTACAAACTTTCTGATAAACACTTGGTACTAAAGATTTGATGAATTGAAACATGACTAGATACAAATTACACATATATAAAGAAATTAAAAACTTACTGGTAAAATTTCTTCAACTTGACTGCATTCCACGGGTACTTGCTTGGTTTGCCCTCGAGATCTTCTAGCTCGTACGATCCGTTCAAGAGTGTGCGCGTTATTCGGTACGGACCCTCCCAGGTCGGGCCAAGTATGCCAATGGATTGCTCCGTCGCCCGCCGAAGTACGAGCTGGCTGATGGAGAATTGGCGAGCACGTACTTTGGTGTTGTAGTAGCGCTCTGACCTTTGTTTGTAGACCACATTATTCTCATCCGCTGTTAGTCTTTTCTCCTCTAGGAAGTCCAAATCGGAGAGTTGTGCATCGTTATTCAACAGCTCGTCATAATTTGCTACTCGTCATAATGGGGGCTGCTCGGCGGCAGGAGCGATGCACACTTGATGTACGTTGTTGAGTGCTCGCATGTCGCTCTGCTGTCGGCGAACAGACAGAGCTTTCCCAGACTGAGTTCCCCCTAGGGGACCTTCCAAAACTATGCAACCTCCACCAACATTATTGATGTCGCCTGGTGGATGGTTCGGCATGGGGGGAGCCAGTTTCTGGCGATTGAGCTGCTGGCGAAGGTCGTCGCTGTCGTCGCGACGCTTCTTGCCCCTGTTGTCGCCATTTCCTCCGGACTTAATGAATTGGGCGAGCTCGCCCTCATTGTATAGCTTGAAGAGGTTTCTCACCAAGTCTCGGCACCCATTGGTGTGGTGGCCGACAGAGTTATGGTAGTTGCAAAACTTACTACCATCGAGATTTGCATCGCTCGTATGCATGGGCTTTGCTTGGGGGAGCAGATTCTTTCCCCTGATTACATCGTAGATGCCCCTGGGATCAACAGTGAGGGCTTCCCTGAATTGGAGGATCTCAGGAGACTCCTCGAAAGGCCTGAAGTTAGATGGGCGAGCACTGCCGCCCTGAGTGGTCGCCTTTTTAGGCTGGGAAGACTCCCCAGTGTTAGAATTTTTCTTGGGCCATACCCTTTTGGTCGCGTCCGGCTGCTCGTTAGCCTTGGCGGCGTCCATGATCTCTTCCATTTGAATGAAATTTCCCGCCCTACTACGGAAATCCGAATAGGAAACGGGGAAAGAGGTGTGCATAGATTCCCACAGCTTGGAACCTATTCTGAGTCCGGATATAGCCGAGATCAGCTTCGTCTCGTCATTAACAGCTTCTCCGTCAATCACCAACCTATCGAAACGTTCGATAAAGTCCTTGCCTGATTCGGTTGGTCTCTGGCGAACGTTTGCCAAACGTTGCTTTGAGGCTGGGCGAGCAACAATAGACCCGAAGTGAGTCAAGAATTGTTGCACCAGCTCTACGAATGAGGTGATAGATCCGGCACCCAAGGTGGTGTACCAGCGATGAGCTCGATCTCCCAAGGTTAAGGAGAAGTTTCTGCATTGGGTGGCGTCTGTTGCCCCGATTGAGGCCATATAACTTGCATACTTAGAAAGATGCACCCTTGGGTCGGACGCCCCATCGTAGGCTACCATAGAAGGCATTTGTATCTTCCTTTGAATGGGGGCGGTGAGAATTACAACACTTAAAGGTGGAGTGGGCAGAGTGACAGTTGGGGCAGTGCCTTGCTTTGCTGCGACCACCTCTACTCGCAATGTCTCCATCTCCAACTTCATTATTCTTTGAGTTTCGAGGAACTGGGCGAAATGCCCCTCCTCGGTTGTTTGTGGTCAGGGGACGACGACCTCGTCGCGTCGGATCCCGCGAGAAGCGCCCGGGTGATCACCCTGATGTGATCGTCTGGGAGAACGCCTCTTTGAATGATGGTTGTGGTAGCTCTTTGATTGAGCTCGCCTACCACCTGGCCTTACTCGATCTAGGGCGGAGACCCTGTCTCCCTTTTTACCACCACGATCCTTGTGGTCGTTCCTGGCTGGTTGTCGCCCAATATCAAAATGTATCGGGCGAGGAGCGTGTTGTGGATCCTTCTCGCCTACTCGGTTGAACACGGAGTTCCGAGCATGAGAATACCCTGTATGGCTGTTGTGGGAGCGGACTGGTGCTTTATTTCTCTCCCCGTCTTGGGGACGAACGGAGTAAGAGTGGTAGGAACGGTTGTCCTCATCGTCATTTAACCTTGCTTTGGCCTTGCGAGCTCGGTCAAAATCCTGGTCTTTAACCTTCTCGGCCTCTTCGACCTCGAGTAGCCTCCTCTTTTCCAGGAGGAAATCGGAGATTTCTTTCATATATTGGGGGTTTTTCATGATGTCCCCCATGTCCAAGTTTGCAAAAGGGTTTGCCGGCGGAACCACCGGCGGCAGAGGGTGCTCGTTCCCTCCGTGCGGTGGGATTCTGTCATGATTCGTATGTTGAGACATCGTTTAAAGAGTGTCTTTTCTAAGATTACAAAGTAATGATCTAGCAACGGAAAATTAAAGTTCTTACGCAGAAGAACGTGCTATTACAATTATTGATCTCAGCAAAGTAATAACAGAAGCTTGAAAACACAAAAACAAGGAGATCAAACTCCAAATTATGCTACGAAAACTGAAAATGTTCAAGAACACGAAGAACACTAACAATCGTAAATAATGTTTAAAACGGTAGATCTACCGATTAAAACTTAAAAAACAAGAGTTTTCTAGCCGATCGCTCGATGATCGGTTGAAACCTTGATGATGAACACGCAAAAGGTCCCCTCCTTCTAGCGCCAAATGTTGTATGCACTTTAAACGGGTTGATTCGGATGTGGACTATTCGTTAGTACGATACAAACATGTATTATGATCGGGGGTTATTACGTGTTTATACGGATAGTTATGAAGATTAAACGAAGATAAAATGAAGAAATAAGCAAGAACAATGAAGAACAAAGGATGTAGCTTCTTGAAGACGCTAAAAGCTCGAGAGCTTAGGGAGGGTTTATTGCTTAGGATGGGTGATTTGCAGGGGCGGACTCACGTGTAATGTGGGGGTGGCCATGACCCCCCTCAATATTCTTCGATTAACTAGAGTAATATGCATGCATATCAACATTCCTTTTAAAAAATTATATCTATATATTATATATAAGTATATATATGTATGAAAAAGTAAGTTTAAAGACCATCCAATTTCATAGGGTTAAACAAGTAATAGTAACACGATTTATTAAATATATTATGTAAGAAAATTATATATATATTTTGTATATGCAAATATATTATATATAGAGGGAGAGCTATATAGTATAGTATACATCATGTATATATATTTTTGTTTGATTTTACTAACTTGTAATTGGATTCGATTTTCTATTTAATTTTTTTCCTCTTTGTTGGAGCCAAAATCATGGGCTATAAAAAAGAGGGTAGATCAATATCCCACTTGATATGAGGTCTTGGAGGGAACTCAAAAGAAGGCGTGAGGGTTTGATAAACTCAAAGTGAACAATATTATACCAAATGGAGAATACGGAAGAGTCCATCAAAGAAAAACCCTAACACTCTTTTTTTGTTGGCCCCCTCACTAATTACAAAGAGCCTTTTAGGCATTATATAGTGGTTTTTGGGGTCTGCCCGTACTTTACACGTGGCAAGACCTTACTGGACCTGTCTTCTGCCCGAAAAGGTGATCTGGACCTGTCTTCTGCCCGAAAAGGTGATGGGATGGCGCATTTAATGCTAAACCGCCTCTGGTGGTCGTCCTCGGCGAGATGCCGAGCAACTGGGAAACCGGGGCGAGATGCCGAGCAACTGGGAAACCAGCTCGTCACTCGCCGCCGTGGTCGCCGGAGCAACTGGTCGCCACGTCTTGTGTCATCTCCCAAAGCTTCAGCACTTCTCTCAAACGTATACCTGCTCGCCAACATCTTTGGGCGTGGGCGAGTGGGCGAGCAGTTCACTAGAATGTGCTCGCGGGCGAGCACTCAAATATCTTAAATACAATAATTATATTACATTTTCTTCTTGTCGACGACCAGTCTGTTCGAACTTGACAAAATCCTTCCGCCAGACGCAAAGGCTGTCGGAGGAGCCCTTTGTTGTTGAGATTCTCTGTGTCGTGCTCTGCTTTCATCCTTTGTATCATGAATCTCACTAGGGGTACTATTTTTTTTCCTAGTTTACGAGAATTATTGGCGTTATATGTATATTCCTAGTTTCCTACCTCTTCTTATTATGTTAATATATATTTATTGCGGAAATGATATAGAGCTCATCGTTGGGAACTATTTTTTTTGTACACATAGATGGAAATGATACAGAGCTCACTAGGAGAAATAATAGTATCAATAAATTCTTATTTATATTTAATTTAAATTTAATCTAATATTAATATATTCTTTTTTTTCATATCAAAATTATAAAAAATCTTTATGTTTCTTTTGAATGTTATTGAATTTTTATATTTATTTCACTTTATCTCGGACATTTAGTTAATTTATTGAATGAATTATCAAAACATTTAATGAATGTTGTGATAAATGAAATTCTCATATGATAACAACATATCTATTATATATACAAGTGCATTTTTTAATTTATAATACATCAAATCTTTCTAAAATATTCTAAATGATATATCATTTTATTGTAGTTATCATTTATTTAGAATATTTTAGAAAGATTTGATGTATCATAGATTAAAAAATTCACTTGTATACATGTTGTTATCATATGAGAATTTCATTCACCACAACCTTCATTCATTAAATGTTTTGATAATTCATTCAATTAATTAACTAAATGATTTTTTTATAATTTTGATATGGATAAAAAAAATGGTTAAAAGAAACATAAGATTTTTTTATAATTTTGATAGGGATAAAAAAAATGGATATTAGATAAGTTTAAATTAAATATAAATGCCATGGACGATGGACACAAAAATGAGCACCGGTTCTATATCATCGTCCACAAAAATGAGCACCCGATTCTATATCATTTCCGATATTTATTGCTTTTAATGTTTTGTTTGATATAACATTTTTATATTATAATACTATTGAAAAATATATATTATTAATTTTATATGAAATGCTTCAATTTTTTTTATTCAATTCATTGTATTTACTCTCTCATAAAATATTTCAAAATTGATAATAATTTGTATATAATTAATATTATTACCATCAATATTGTTAATAATAATATTAATAAAATTTTAATATTTATTTATATTAATATTATACTCCTATTTAATATTAATAAAAAATTATTTTATATAGTTTTTTTTAGTTATATTATTACTATAAATTTTTTAAAATTAATGCTTCCCCACGAATTCTATTCGCGTACATTTGGGCACATGTTTTATCAAGAAAATAGATAAAATAAGTGTATTATAGATTATTGTAGGATTCATTGTGGATAAAGTTTATGAGTAAAGTTGAATGACATTTTATTAAGAAATAATTGAAAGATAAAAAAAATAGTGATTTTTCCATAAAATGTATTAAAATTAATTTGGTAGACAGATTAATAAAGTAAGTGAGAATAGAATTGATGGACGGAGGAAGTATTATATTTGAGATAATAATATCATAAATATTGCCTAGCTAGTACTACTGTACTGATCAATGAGACTTCTCAAAAATTATCAAAAATTATTTGCATGTTGATTTCGAATTTGAGATCTAGAAATGAGTATAATAATTACTCCCTCCGTCCAATTTTATTATTTCCATTTTTATTTTTTTTGTTGTCCAATTTTATCATACCCATACCATTTTTGTGGAAACAATAATATTCATACTACTTTATCTTCACCCTCCTATCATCACTTATTTACCCACTTTGCTATTCACTTTATTTATAAACAATCATTTATTTACAAATGGACCCCACAATACTCCATCATACCCTCAACTTATCTACTTTATGAATAAACTAATCAATATTCATTAAAATTCGTGCCCGGAGAAGTGGGCATAATAAAATTGGACGGAGGAAGTAATAGATATATTACAAATGATTAAAATACAACTCATTAAAATATTAATTGTACACCCACCAACGAACACGAAGTCAAATATTATATTTTTTCTGTAAATTTTAGAAAAAAATTACGAAAAAGACTATGAATATTGAAGATGATTACCGAAAAAAAATGTGAATCTAAAAAATAAAATAATGACCAAAATTTTGGAAAGAAACTTTCGAAAAATACAAAAAATTTGAAAAAAAAAAAATCAACTTAAACTTAAAGTACATTGATAAAGTATGTTAGATTGTTATAAAAACAACTTAAACTTGTCTTCCTAGGAATTAATGGATCTTTTTTTTTCTACAACCAAGTGATCAGGGACGGACTTATGTACTCCCTCCGTCCCGGTATAAGTTATATCCTTTCTTTTGATTGTTTTGATTAAGAAATATGATTAAATAATAGATGTAGTACAAGTGATGTGATGGTGAGAGAGAAAATAATAGATGAGTGTGAGACAGTGACGGACCCAGAAATTTTGGATTGGGGGGCCCGATTTACAATACTATAAATAAAAAATAATATTATAAAATTTTGTATCTACAAACAAAAATTTATTATAAAATTTTCAATAAACCTCATTTTATTAATTTAAATTTAAAGACTTTTGTTAAAAAAAAATTAATTTTAACTGTCTTACCTCATAATAAGTGAAACAGTGTTAAAATTTAACGTGCATTCTCGTTGTGACATTAGTCAACAAATGTAGAACTTAAAATATATCTCTCATATCCAGTGATGACTTGCATACCTTAACAAGTTCACTTTTGAATTTTTAGTGATGTGTGAGGTCAAATAAATGAGGAGTATTTTGAGTGATTTAGTGAGATTTAAATGGAGTTTAATGAGGTTAAATAAATGAGAAGGGTTTAAATGTGATCCAGTGAGGTGTAAGAAAGAATGTGGTGACAATTTTAGAAATAAAATAATGTAGGAGAGTATATTTTTAGGTGATTTAGTGAGGCTTAAATGTAATTTAGTGAGGTGTAAAAGATAATTTAGTGAGATGTAGGAAAGAATGTGGATCCAAAATGAGTGACAATTTTGAAAATAAAATAATGTAGTAAGATTATTTATTTTTTAGATTATTTACGTATTATAAGTGTGCTAAATACTTTGAAATGTCTCAATAAAAAAATGAACGAATAATTACGAGACGGAAGAAATATATATATAAAAAAAATTAAAAAAAATCAGTGGGGGGCCCATGGGCCCCCCTGGGCACTACCTGGGACCGTCACTGGTGTGAGATGAAGTATGATAAAATAATAGATAAAGTGTAAGTGATGTGATTGAGAGAGAGAAAATCATATGCCAAAAATGAAAAAATGTGAAATGGGAAACTTATTGTGGGACATCCATAAAAGGAAAGTGGGAAACTTATATGGGGACGGAGGGAGTATATGCCAAGGGGGCCATGGCCCCCTAACCTCACACCACTTATATATATATTTGTTATATGTTAAAATTAAATTTTAATATCTTTTAATTAAATACAATTAATGCTAAATTAATTTAATATATAGTAAATCATTTTAGTAGTGTCTTTATTGCAAAAGTCATCTAAAAAAAAATATTTTTACACTTTTAGTATTTACAGTAAAACCTCTCTCTATAGTCATATCCTTGGACCACAAAAAAATATTCTTAAATGGGGGTTATTCCTAAATAGAGTTATAAGGTTTTTTTTTTTTTTAAATGCATGTATATTATATAATGGTATAATTAGTACATACATGTACATGATGTAATGTGTTGAACTTAATTGAACTAATTTACTCACGTAATGTGAAAAGACAATACTCAAGAGTCACCCACCATAGATGCATGTACTTGCTTTTGATTGCTTTAATTTTTTCATCTATAAATACTATGTATAATACTTTCTTTTTTTTTATCAATTACATCAAATCAACATTTTCTTCACGCATATAATGGCATCAAAAATAGAAAAGGTGGTCATGTGGACGAGCTAATATATGCGCACACGCAAGTTGAAGGATAAGGTTACAACACAAAAGATTAAATCATTGTCACAATCAACCTTGAACAAGTATTTTAAATCAACTTAAATCAATTGTAAAATTATATATATTATTATGATTTATTCCTAAATGGAGGTGTATTTCTTTATGTTGGAACTTGAAAAAATATGAATTATGACAATATGGAGTTTATTCCAAATTACAACTGGTGTCTATCACGATTGTATCTTTCATGTCTATCATGATTCTATCTTTAGATTTTGTTGTAATGTTGATGGAAATCTCACCATGATTAGATGCATGGATTGCATCATTTGTCTACTTTCTACATCAACGTTCAAATGTTCAATTTGGCATTGGATTCTATTCTCGAAGGCTACCTCTTCATTGTTGATATCATTGCACCCCATCATGCTACTCGTAATGGTTTGGAGTTTTTTTAACAAGTTCAAGATGTGCTTGATTACCATTCATGCTCATCTTGTGGGAGGGTGTGAAGAATAACAATAAGTCAAGCCAACAAATGAAAGATTATTAGTTAGAGTAGTTAGATGAGTAGTTCATTTTGTTAGTTATAACTCATTTGTTAGTTGTAACTCCTCTTTTGTAAATCTCCCTCTATATAAGAGGAGAGATGATAATCATTTGATCATTTAATTTCAATGTAATTCTTCTATATTTCTAAATTCTCTCAATATGCACTCAATCCAATTTCTTCTTATTATGAAACTTCACATGGTATCTGGGATCATGAATTTTTATTCCTAAAGAGAGTTTATTCCTTAATAGAGTATTCTTTTTGAGAGGTTTTACTGTATATATAAAAGTGATTATTTTATAGGTATTTTAGTTGTAAAACTAATCTCAAAATGATTATATTTTAAATGTTTGAGACTATTATTGATAAAGAGATGATCAAAAAATAATGTATAGATGTACAGTATTTGAGAAACCTGATTTTAACATTCCTTTCATCCATGTATAATGTGTTTGTTTCTTTTTGCACCACCGATTTTAATTAATATTGTTTGTTTACGAATAAAATAGGGAATAAAATAGAGTATATTTAAAAAATATAGGCACAATTTATTGCATAAATATTATTAGTAACTATATATATTACTCCAGTGTTTGGATCCTTAAAAAAATTGCCCCCCCCCCTAACAACGAGTTCTGGGTCCGTCCCTGCAAGTGATAAAATAATGATGAGAATGTTGTCAATGTGTTCCTTTTCACTTTTGTTTTTTAGTAGTTAATTAACATTAGTTTTAGCCTACAGATCAGCAAATATATGAACTTGAAAATCAAAGTAACATTCAAATTCTAAAGGAAAAAATAAAAGAACATAGTGAAACATAATTTAACTCTTAGTTCCTGTCTAATAAAAGGTAAAATGAAAATGTGAAACAAGGTTCCATTTCCAATAACATGTCCCTCACGTAAAATAAAACCCATAAAATCCTAAGTATATGAAATTAGTGATAGAAAATACAATTAATTAAGAAAAAATCAAGATAACATGCAGGTTTTCTTATTAGATAATGATTTTTTATTGGTTAATTTACATGTTATTCTCAGCTTTTAGAACCTTGAGTTCTGTCAGAAAATCGATTTTCAGTAGGGATACACACCAAATTGTTTATTTCAATGTGAAAATTATCGTGTTTGTTTTGACACATTTTCTTATTATGTCGTGTTCTAGCTTGTTTGCCTTTATCGTGTCACTATCCTATTGACATGAAACACGACACGATAATACAATTTGTTAATTAGGCCTTATATTATGTCCATGTTAATGATGACTTTTGTAACAAGATTTTCATTAGTCATTTGTTTTTTTATTGAAGACAATAAATATGTATTTTAAAATTTCATGGAGTGTGTGATTGGAAATTAATATACAAACTAATATATACTCCCTCCGTCCCAGGGAAAGCTCCCCATGAGCTCCAGACACGAATGTAAAGAAATACTAATATAACAAGTAAATGTATTAGAAATGATGTGATGGAGAAATAAAATAATATAATGAATTGTGAGAGAGAATACTAATCCAATAGATTTACTTATTATATTAGTATTTCTTATTATATTAGTATTTCTTAACATTCGTGTCTGAAGCTCATGGGGAGCTTTCCCTGGGACAGAGGGAGTATTATATTAGAAACAATATTATACTATATTAGAAATAATACTATATTGCATTGCGTATGAACTAATACTATATTGTGTGTGAACAAATACTATATATTTTTTGAGTTTGGAGCTTATAACATATTGTATCATGTTATATTCAAAACAGTAAGACATAAGATTTTATACATGTATATGAACTAAATTTATATTTTAAAGTTTCAGTGGAGGGTATGATTGGAAATAAAGAACAAACTAATATTATACTATATTAGAGCTAATCCTATATTGTGTGTGAACAAACACTATACATTTTTCTACTTTAGAGCTTATAATATATCTTATTATATTCAAAACTAGAAGAAATTGAATTTTATAAATGCATATGAACTAAAATTATATTTTATATGACTAATACTATATTATATATTAACTACTACTATACCATTTTTTCAACTAAGACTATATCACAACACTTGTCAATTAGCAGCATAACACGTTTAATCTACATTAATGTTCATAACAAACTAAAATAAACCTAGGTCTTCTAAAGAAAATCGAGGTTAAAATGGAATGTACATATTCAGTTTAAATATGTATAGTATTAAGTCACATGCAATTGTGTTAGCTCATACTAACAATATCAAGTGATAATAATAATATATATAGCCTCACTTTATTAAATCTTATTTAAGAAGTTAAGAAATGATTAGCTCATACTAACAATATCAAGTGATAATAATAATATATATAGCCTCACTTTATTAAATCTTATTTAAGAAGTTAAGAAATGATAAAGTTTGATGTAAAATGTTTATTTTTTAAATCCATACGACGATGAACTCTTTAATTTTCTCTTAAGTTGCATCACATTCTACTTATATTTTACCTTGCAAGATGAAACTTTTTAAAATTAATTAATTTATAGAGTACCAATTAATACAAAATTTTGCTCATTGTAAGATGAAGATGTTTAAAATTAATAAATTATTAATGTATAATATTTTTTAAGAAATAGAATATAAAAAAGTTCATTAAAATAGAAGAAATTTGAGGGGGAAAAATAAAAAAAGAAGAAATTTGAGGATCTTTTTTTGGTGAAACTGGTACTTGATCCCACAACATTGGGCAAGGGATGTCAACAGCTTTGCCAATAAGCTACCTGCATCAGACGTTAATTTTTTCACAATCTATTTATTAATTCGATTTTAATTGTAAGATTCATATTTTAAAATGGATCCAGAGTGCAACTCTAAAATGTATTCAAATTATTTTATTGATTTTATGTACTAAATGCTTGTAATTAAATCTTTACAATTTTTAAAATTTATTCCGTCGATATTTCCATAAATTTAAGGTCTCGATATTTCCACCGATACCGATATTTTCATCCTTGACGGCAATCGGTGGTAGTTGAGCCTTTAATATATATATGAATTAAATTTAAATACCATTTGGACCCCCACACAAATTTATTATGATTATGAATTTTGTTCCAATATTAATTGTCATATTCAAATTTAATTTCTATAATTAGAATTATTCCTATCGTGCATATGTGCATCCATATATATATATATATATATATATATATATATATATATATATATATATATATATATATATATATATATATATACTGCGAACAATAAACCGGCGACAAAGTGGGATAGCTCAAGTGGTTAGAGCACCACAACCTAGGCCTTAGGTCCTGGGTTCGAGTCATGGGGAGGGGAAAAAGGTCTTGGTATTTAACTTCCATAAAAAAAAAAAAAAAACCGGCCAATAGACTCATCCCCAATATATATATAGATTTTTTTATATATATATATTACAATATTTTTTAAATTAATCTGATTTTTTATTATACAAATTATTACTCTTAAAAACAGTCCAAAATGTATGCATTTTTTGTAATTAAAATTGCCTTTTTTTTTCTCCAATATATATATAGATTTTTTTATATATATATTACAATATTTTTTAAATTAATCTGATTTTTTATTATACAAATTATTACTCTTAAAAACAGTCCAAAATGTATGCATTTTTTGTAATTAAAATTGCCTTTTTTTTTTCTCCAGAAAACGATTTGCATTAATGGTGAGTAGGCAAGACTAAGCCTAAAAACTTTAGTTTTATACAAAACAATAAAAACGACTAATAGACAAAGTGGGATAGCTCAAGTGGTTAGAGCACCACTACCTAGGCCTTAGGTCCTGGATTCGAGTCATGGGGAGGGAAAAAATGGATGGGTATTTGGGTTTAAATATGTATTAAAATTTTCGTTCCCGAAAAGTTTGCAAAGGAATCTTGAGCATCTTAATATTATATATTTGCAAACCTTTTACCACACACTATCTACTTCAACCTCTCTCCTCTAAATTCTTATCTACTTCAACCTCTCTCCTCTAAATTCTTTTCAACTCAACTCCAGATTGCTCCAGTTTCTTTTTCTGAATTCTTTTGTTCATTCATTCATTTGTTCCCGAAAAGTTTGCAAAGGAATCTTGAGCATCTTAACAGTTTCTTTTTCTGAATTCTTTTGTTCATTCATTTGTAATATTCATTTGAAATCAAACATCTTTTTCTGAATTCTTTTGTATTGGATGAGAATGAATGAGAAATGCTAAAGCATTTCATATTGAAATTTTGTGAATTCTTTTGTATGGGATGAGAATGAATGAGAAATGCTTGAATGTTTAGATTTGTAATATTCATTTGAAATCATATTCATTTGAAATCAAACATTCAGGTTTAGATTTGTAATATTCATTTGAAATTTTTTTTTTATGTTGCAAATCTGTAATGTAACATATTTATGTTTATTTATGAGTTGTACAATGAATACATACGACATGAAATCAAACATTCAGATTTGTAATATTCATTTGAAATCAAACATTCAGGTTTATGATTTAAGTTCTTTGAGTTTTTTTTTATGTTGCAAATCTGTAATGTAACATATTTATGTTTATTTATGAGTTGTACAATGAAAATGAAACATTCATATTTCTTGGAGATGGAATATTCAATTTATAACAATTTACACAAAATTTAATATTACAATTTTTTTATTGTTCTATCGATTTGATTCTCTCTCTCACGACCACACCCCCTCTAACTTAATCTCTCTTTTCTTAATCCTTTCATTAAAAAAAACTTCACCCTCATTTTTCTTTTTTTATACATGCATTAGAGAAAAGAACATGACATAATAAATTAATGTACATGTAATTACAATAAAAAATAAACACAAAATTGTTATCATTCTTCATTCAAATTAAAAAAATTGAGCAATCTTACAAATTTATGTAAAAGATTTCTTAAATTGTATATATCATTGAATTGAAATCTATGAAAGACTTCAAAATTTTATATCATAATAATTGATTATGTAAATTATTTTCATTTATTTCATAATAAATAAATTGACTTTATATAATATTTAATTTTGTAACGGTACAAACCCTTCAAATCACTTAAATTATGTAATTGATTAAGTAAATGTAATTAAAGCTAATAAAGAGTTATCATTTTAGATTGACTTTTATATATATATATATATATATATATATATATGGAGTAACTAGAATGTAATTTGTCACTTTAATTATTAAAATATCTTGATTTAAGAATTAATGTGTGTAGAGAAAAAAAAATGTAGTTAGATAAAAATATATTAAATTTAATGACATTTATAACAATAATTATAAATGATAAAATTATGTTACTCTTTCATAAATTCTGGTAATTAGCTATTCATTTTGTATTAAATATACATTAAATTCAGATTTTTTTTTTTTTGAAAATAAGTTTTAAAATGATTAAATGTTTGTAAACATAGTGCAAAAAAACTGTGATATTATATTTATTAGTTTTTGTAGGTGTGTCATTAAATATTGTAAATGCAATTTTTTTTTAATTTAAATGTTGAAGAGTAAATAAAATTATTTTTAATTTAAATGTTGGAAATATATTTCATACAAGTTTTTGTAATTTAACTAATAACTTTGATTAATTTTTAAAAAAATTGTGAAATAATTGTGACACATGCTTATAAAAAATTATAGAAATATTATTTTCATTAAAATTTAAAAATTGTGAAATGTTTTATACTAAAAAAATTAATTAACAAAATTAAAGAAGGCAATTACGTAAAATTATACTACTAATTAGCAAATTATAGTTGAAATAGTTGTTAATTAATAGATAATTAGCAAATTTAGGGGTGGGTAAATATACCGAAATTTCGGTATACCGAGCTTTTCATATCGAAAAATATCGAAATTATTGAAATTTTTGGTATACCAAAATTTTCGGCACGGTATGATATCGTACCGAAATTTTCGGTATGGTAACGGTATGGAAAATGATCATACCGCGGTATTTCGGTATACCGAAATTTTTTCGATATTCGGTATGGAACGGTATATCGATATACCAAAATACCGAAACCTTAATAAAATAATAATTTTATATTATTTTTAAATTAAAATAACTTTAATTATTAAACATAAATAAAATAAACCTTAAATAATTAATTTCGGTATAAAATAATGCTTCAATATTTTCGATATGAATCGATATACCGATATGGTACGGTATACCGATATACCGTACCAAAAATTCGATATACCGAAACTACGGTACGGTATCGGTATGAATTTTTACATACCGAAAATTTCGGTATATCGGGATTACGGTATATCGAAATTTCGGTACGGTAACGGTATAATTTTTTTCAATATCAAAATTTTCGGTATGATAACGGTATGATTCGGTATAATCGGTATACCGTATCGAACCACCCCTAAGCAAATTACAAGGAATACAATAAAACTTATCATTATGATTTCATCCCATAATTCAAACTGTATTAAATTTTTTTCTAAAATAAATTGCAGATTTGAAGGCAAATATTATTTTCATTAAAATTTAAAAAATAATTAAATCTATTAAATTGTAAAATAAGGATTATGTTTTCCAAACATAAAAAAAAAATTCAAATTAGGTTGAATGGTGTAGGTAAAATAAAATAAAATAAATTATCCTTATTTTCAAAAATAAATAATTAATTATATATTTTTTTCATGTGTTTTTCTTTAACTTTTGTTACCTTACGAGGTTAAGAAAATTTACAACACGTAGATAAATTTTGGGAGGTGGCATGAAATTCTTTTGAAAATCTTTTAGACAAGAGATGGGGTGTGATACTATATATTTTCATATATTTTTATAAATCGATAATTTAATTTTTAAAGTAATGCTAACTAATTAAATGAATATAATGGTGTATGTAATGTCAAATCACACTTTGCTCAATATCAAATTTGTATCAACCAAATTCAAATTTCGCTAAATCACACATTAAAAAGATTTTGTGCTATAATCAGTATGATTTACAAGTTATAATCTTTTTTTTTTAATTTCACACTCTAAAATATATTGATTTAATTATTTAATTGATATATAAATTTATTTTGTATCTAAATATTATTAAAGTAGGAAGTCCAATTTGAAATTTTGGTATTGTAATTTAAGTTAATGGAATAAATTAATGATAATGTCTCATATATATTTTACATCATTTTTTTTATCATTTTGATAGAGTGGGATAGAGAAAGTGGATAAAACAAACTCACATTTCTCATCGAATAATTAATAGATGATCGATCTCCCTGAAGAGTATGCTTAAGTGCGTACATCCTTCTATAGGGTTGAATAGAAGGGCATGGTTGTGACATGTATCAATCTAGATGTACCCGAGTTGAATAGTACTCTAAAAATCGTCGATTGCAAAAAGATTTGTTGGAGATAATGATGAGGGAGTTTTGCAAAAATATTTGTCATAATGCATACTCCCTTCGTCCCAATTTTATTTTATCATTTACAATACATGTAGTTTAATGTGTATACACGTGGTTTAATGTGAGAGTTATTTATTAGTATTAAAGGAGATAAAATATTGGGTATGCGAGTCTTTTGAGTAATAAAATATTTTGATCATTAATAAAGTAATGACATATGGTGTAATTTTGAGATGTTTGAAGGTTGTGGTTTAAAGTGGAAAAAATATTTATTGTTAAATAAAGAAATAATGAATCTAATTTAGAATATCCATTTTTAGCAAATGATGGATCTAAATTGAATCGGGAGAGTACTAAATATTTGCCATATTCACATACATACAAAATGCATTTTTGTAAGTTTAATACACCAACTGTATCGTCGGGGGATCTTGGAGATAATAATGAGGGTTTTCCAAATATTGATATTCTTGAAGAGCATTTGGTTTTAGATGCATGTGATCCAGTTGTTGATATAGTTGACAATGTTTATTCTTCCGTCTCTGTCAATTTTGGTACGAATAAGTATTTCGAGGATAGAGTTACTTCCTGCAAAACATAAATAAGTTCAAAGTATTAACGAGACAATATTGACGATGATACATGACGATATAAGAGAATATTTGAGTTCAGTAGTATTTATCCATTAGGGTATACACCTGGTGGTATAGGACATGTGTTTTCTATTGACATACTCTATTTTATTAAGTGTGTTGGTCTACCAAATCATCGATTAGTTTGAAAAATAAATGTCCCTGTAATGCTTATTTGGAATGTTGATTTGAAATCATCCACTTTGTTCACCTTCCAAAACCTATGTTCATACACAGACAAATGTTAAAGTCAGTTTCTTTCCATGGTAGGTGTTTACCTTCTGAAACCTATGTTCATACACAGACAAATGTTGTCGTCTCTAGAATCAAGAGGAGGAGTGAATTGAATTTTTTTTGTCCAAATTCAAATGAAAAATATGTAAGTGTACAACAAATGTTGTTTACAAGAAAATTTTATGCAATTTGTAATTTCGTATATTGATTATTTTATAAATAAATTTATAATTCTCTATTCTATTCTATTATTATTATATATATATATATAATATGTAATTTATATTGGTACAACATTTCCTTTTCTTATATTTTAATAGAATAATGAATTTACAAATTTATACAATACATGTTTAAATTATTTTTTAATTACTAACTTAAAATATATATATTATAAATTTATTTCAACCCCGCGTAAAACGCGGGTCTTACACTAGTATGGTATAAAAAAAAGTGTAATGACTAGAGTGTTGGGGGTAATTTTATAAATTTCTATATATAAAAAAAATAAAGTAGGTGTATTGAGTGTATGGTGTGTCCCAAATGTAATGGCATGAAATGGTAAATATGTGTATATTGTGAGGATAAAATTGTGATAATTATTTCTATTTTGGGGTATGCAAACTTAAAAGAAAAATATGAAAACTTTTGGAGGGACCGAGGGAGTATTTATCTTTAAATTTATAGGTTGAGTGATAAAATTCTTGAAGCTAATATTCTAACTAGAAGTAGTGTTGGACAATTGACATTGATACCGAGACTTACGCTGCCTCTTTCTGATTCTAGATTGTCTTTTAAATTTTAACGTAGTCAATTTTCTTTTATTGTGTTATATGCTATGTCTATCGGAGCAATCATTTTCTCAGAAGCCTATATAAGCATAGTTAATTGTATGTAGATATGTCTAGAATAACTTTGAATAAACACGAACTATTCTGTTTAAAAAGTAGGTGCTATCAATTCATAAAATGCGACGATGTTTCTTACCTCGTCCGCTGTGCGCAGGGTGGCAGAAGGCGAGGCGAGGTGAGGAGGCGTTAACTTTGAATATGTTGGGATAAACACACGAATAATAGTACACCATTATTCGTTTACGCAGCGGAATGATCAATTATCCCTCTCTTGTGTGAATCTAGCAGGAAATAATACTAAACAACAATGCACAATAACGCAATCAACACAACAATAACACAAGCAATTTTTACGTGGAAAACCTCCTCAATGTAAGGAGTAAAAACCACGGGACCGTAGTCCACCCAAAAGCTTCACTATGACAAGAATCCAAGTATTACAATCTGTCACAACAGATATTCAACTACAAACTTATCAAGATACACAATACTTGATAACTACAATGAGATAAGAAAGATCTCACCAACAACACCAATCTGCCCGTCACTGTTTCCGACGCTCAAACGCTCGGAATCCGATCTCCACCGTCCAGAATGCACTATGATGCCTCCTGAACGTGCTGTCCAATTTACAGCTCGATCCAACGGTTGGTTTGTGAGAAACGGCGTCTTAAACACAGCTGCGCAGAAGTGAATCGCCCAGAAAAACAGACCTTTTCGTGGCTTTTCCCGACAATACAGAACTCCAACAACGATCTCCACCGTTCAGAATGTACCTCGACGAGTTCTGAACGGTTGAAACTCACAATATTGCTTCTGCAAATTTCTCACTCTTGGAATTCTCTCAAAACGTGAATGCCTCATTTTTCTCTATTTTCTTACGCTCTATCCAAATGTCTTTTAGGGTTAGGGTAAATTATCTCCAAAATGTTGGGCCTACTTGGGCCTCCCAAGTATGTTGGCTATTGGGCTTCTCCACATGTTGGAAACCCAACCCAACAAATCTCCCCCTTTCCGACTATGTGGAGAGATTAGCCATTCCGACTATCTCACGACAAACCTCAAGCTTCTCCTTAGGCAATGCCTTTGTCATCATGTCAGCACCATTGTCATTCGTATGAACCTTTTCAAGTTCAAGCAACTTATCATTGATTGCATTTCTCATCCAATGATATCTCACGTGAATGTGCTTTGATCTTGAGTGAAAAGCTGAATTCTTACTAAGATGAATAGCACTTTGATTATCACAAAGTACTACATACCTTTCTTGCTTGAGACCAATCTCCTCCATAAATCTTTTGTACCATAACACCTCTTTACATGCTTCCGTTGCAGCAATATACTCGGCCTCTGTTGTGGAGAGTGCAACACACTTTTGCAATCTTGACTGCCATGACACTGCACCACCTGAGAATGTTATTAGGTAGGCTGAAATTGACTTTCTAGTATCCACATCTGATGCCATATCTGCGTCGGTGTATCCAACTAACTCGGGCTCTCCATCTCCAAAGGTGAGTGTCAACTGAGATGTACCACGTAGATATCTCATTATCCACTTCACAGCATTCCAATGCTCTTTTCCCGGATTAGACAAATAACGACTAACAACACCGACTGCATGAGCTATGGCAGGCCTCGTGCACACCATCGCATACATCAAACTTCCAACAGCTGAAAATATGGAACTCTTCTCATATCTTCCTTTTCTTCATTGGATGAAGGGCTGTGATGAGCACCAAGCTTAAAGTGAGTTGCAAGAGGAGAACTAACCACTTTAGCTTTGCTCATGTTGAATCTCTCAAGCACTTTCTCAATATATTGCTCTTGTGATAAGTGCAGCTTCTTATTTGCTCTGTCTCGTGAGATGTTGATGCCAAGAATTTTCTTTGCTGGTCCCAAATCCTTCATGGCAAAGGATTTGCTCAACTGCTTCTTCAACCTGTCAATTCTTGAGACATTTTTACCAACAATCAATATATCATCAACGTAGAGCAACAATATGATGAAATCATCATCTGAGAATCTTTGCACAAATACACAGTGATCAGAAATGGTCTTTTGGTAGCCTTGCTCCCCCATAACTGACTCAAACTTCTCATACCACAATCTAGGTGCTTGTTTCAAACCGTAGAGACTTTTCTTCAGTTTGCACACATGATCTTTTTTTCCTTTCACCTCGAAACCTTCAGGTTGTGCCATGTACATTTCTTTATCTAACACACCATGAAGAAAAGCGGTTTTGACATCCATCTGTTCAACTTCCAAATCAAGGCTAGCTGCCAAACCAAGCACAAATCGGATGGAAGACATCTTGACAACCGGAGAGAATATCTCATCGAAATCAATCCCCGCTTTCTGACTGAAACCTTTAACAACCAATCTTGCTTTGAATCGTGGCTTTGAGGTGTGCTCTTCTTGCTTTATCCTGTACACCCACTTGTTCTTCAAAGCACTTTTTCCTTTTGGTAGTTTCACCAGATCAAATGTCTCATTGTCATGCAAAGACTTCATCTCGTCTTTCATTGCTTCCAGCCACTCACTTTTGTGTTCACCTTGTATTGCTTCTTCATAACATTCAGGCTCTCCCCCATCGGCCAGAAGCACATACTGATGAGGAGGATACATCTTAGAAGGAACACGAGGTCTGTTTGTTCTTCTAAGCGGTTCTTGAGCTTCTGGTGGTGGTAATTGTTGATTATCACCATCTTCCTCTTCTAAAGGACCATCATCATTACCAAGATCAGGCTGATTTTGATTCTCCTCTCCATCTTCAGTTGGACCTTGATCATGAGGAACTATATCCAAGTCACTCAAGTCGCCACTGGGAGTAGGAACTAATCTATCCACCTTCTCAATATCTTTTATGGTTTGATCCTCAACGAACACAACATCTCGACTTCTAACAAGTTTCTTTTCCACTGGATCATAGAATCTGTATCCAAACTCGTCTTGACCATAACCAAGAAACACACATTGTCGAGTCTTCATGTCTAACTTAGATCTTTCATCCTTGGGAATGTGCACAAATGCTTTACATCCAAAGACACGCAAATGATCATAGGAAATATCATTTCCTGACCAAACTCTATCTGGAACATCAAAATCTAAAGGAACACATGGTGTACGATTTAAGACATGTACAACCGTACTCAAGGCCTCACCCCAAAATGATGTAGACAATCCTGCTTCTAAAAGCAAACATCTTACTCTCTCGACCAATGTTGTGTTCATCCTTTCAGCAAGCCCATTCAACTGTGGAGTCTTTGGAGGAGTCTTTTGATGTCTGATGCCTTGCTGCTTGCAATACTCATTAAAAGGACCAATGTATTCACCTCCATTATCTGTCCTGATGCACTTCAGCTTCTTCCCTGTTTGCCTCTCAACTAAGGCATGAAATTGCTTGAACACATCAAACACTTGGTCTTTCGTCTTCAACGAGTAGATCCAAGTCTTTCTCGAGTGATCATCTATAAATGTAACAAAATATAAAGCACCACCAAGAGTTCTAGTTTTCATAGGGCCACAAACATCAGAATATATTAAATCAAGAATACTTGACGCTCTGGAAGGAGTGGACGTCTTGAAAGCAACTCTAGTTTGCTTTCCTGCCAAACAGTGAGCACACTTCTTCAGGGATGCATTCTTCAAATCTGGAATGCGATTTTCTTTCTCCAAAATCTTCAATCCCTTCTCACTGATGTGGCTGAGTCTGCTATGCCACAACTCAATCTTTCCTTCATTCTCAATAGCATTTATGGAGCGATCAAGTAGCTTTGCGTGCATTAAGTACAATGAGGAGTACTTTTGACCTCTTGCAATCACCATTGAGCCTCTTGTTAGTTTCCACTGACCATCAAAGAACAAACTGCAGAAACCTTCATCATCAAGTTTTCCAACAGATATCAAGTTCAAACGAAGTTCAGGTACATGTTTGACATTTTTCAAAACTAGTGTACCACCATAACTAGTCTGCAAACACACATCTCCAACGCCAATGGCTTTAGCTAAGCCATCATCACCCATCTTGATGTTCCCAAAGTCACCCGGCGTGTAGGTTGTGAACATATCTCTTCGAGATGTAGCATGTATGGATGCACCACTATCAACTACCCAACTGCTCTCACTTTGTGCAAGATTGACAACTCCACAATCACGAAAGATAAGAAAGTCACCTGTCACAGCGGACACTCGGTCATCATCTTTCGCTTCTTCATTCCTCTTTTCTTTTCCTTTATCTTTCTTGTCATCTTGCTTGGGCTTTCTACAATTCTTCATTATGTGTCCTAGAGTGCCACAGTTCCAACACTCAACTTTGCCATATCTATTGGATTTGCTTTTGCCTTTCTGTTTGCCTTTTGGACCTCTGCTTTTACTTCTCCCCCTCCTCTCTGTGACCAAAACCTCTGACTGTTGAAAAGAGCCTTGCGATTTTCTCCTCATTTCCTCATTCAAAACGCTGCCCTTAACTAAATCCATGGTAATGGTACCATCTGGGGCAGAATTAGACAACGATGTCCTAAAAGTGTCCCATGAATCCGGCAATGTACCAAGGAGCCATAAACCTTGTACTTCTTCTTCTTCAAACTTGATATTCATTCCTGCCAACTGGTTAATGATACCTTGAAATGAATTCAAGTGATCAGTCATAGGAGTGCCATCTCTGAACTTCAAGTTCATCAACTGCTTGATTAAGAACAACTTATTATTCCCAGTTTTCCTAGCATACAATTGCTCCAACTTTTCCCATAATGCTCGTGCATTAGTTTCTCCACTAACATCGTTCAACACATTATCGTCTACCCACTGCCTAATGTAACCACACACTTGTCGATGCAATATATTCCACTCAGCATCAGTTTTACCATCAGGCTTGTTGGTCTCAAATACGGGAAGATAGAAATCTTTCACATATAGAAGATCCTCCATCTTTCCTTTCCACACATGATAATTTGAACCATTTAGATTCACCATCCTATTAGTATTAGTTTCCATATTCACCACAAGGCACAGAGCAGAAAACCTGGCTCTGATACCACTTTGTTGGGATAAACACACGAATAATAGTACACAATTATTCGTCTACGCAGCGGAATGATCAATTATCCCTGTCTTGTGTGAATCTAGCAGGAAATAATACTAAACAACAATGCACAATAACGCAATCAACACAACAATAACACAAGCAATTTTTACGTGGAAAACCTCCTCAATGTAAGGAGTAAAAACCACGGGACCGTAGTCCACCCAAAAGCTTCACTATGACAAGAATCCAAGTATTACAATTTGTCACAACAGATATTCAACTACAAACTTATCAAGATACACAATACTTGATAACTACAATGAGATAAGAAAGATCTCACCAACAACACCAATCTGCCCGTCACTGTTTCCGACGCTCAAACGCTCGGAATCCGATCTCCACCGTCCAGAATGCACTATGATGCCTCCTGAACGTGCTGTACAATTTACAGCTCGATCCAACGGTTGGTTTGTGAGAAACGGCGTCTTAAACACAGCTGCGCAGAAGTGAATCGCCTAGAAAAACAGACCTTCTTTTCGTGACTTTTCCCGACAATACAGAACTCCAACAACGATCTCCACCGTTCAGAATGTACCTCGACGAGTTCTGAACGTGCTGTCCAAAAATCAGCTCGATCCGACGGTTGAAACTCACAATATTGATTCTGCAAATTTCTCACTCTTGGAATTCTCTCAAAACGTGAATGCCTCATTTTTCTCTATTTTCTTACGCTCTATCCAAATGTCTTTTAGGGTTAGGGTAAGTTATCTCCAAAATGTTGGGCCTACTTGGGCCTCCCAAGTATGTTGGCTATTGGGCTTCTCCACATGTTGGAAACCCAACCCAACAGAATAAACACGAACTATTCTCTGATCTTCCTTCCCTTGGTGTTGGGTGTCGGCCAGTCGAACAACAAATCTGCTGATTAAACCCGGCCAAACTATGTATGGAAGTTACATACATTATATATTTTGCTGCTATGAATTTACAGAAGCTAAATCCATTGAATAAGCCATGACCAAACTCAAAGTAAAACTACAACATGCAACTTGTTTGTATCAGCAATAATGCTCTACTCCACCCAGCTACTCGATCGATCTGCTTGTAATTCGGATCAGACGAATACGAAATGTAAGAATTACTTGCTGATAGAGAATAAACACATTTCCTCCATGAATGGCATTACTCTGGACAATAACATTGTATAAGCAACGTCTATCAGGTTCACAGCCACCTTCCTCCAAGCAAAACTTTTGCCTCCTCCGTTGATCCAGCTTCTCGACCAACAATCATAGTATATATATATTCGAACATTAGGTTGCAGGCCTCTAGAATAACATCTCTTGCAGCTTGAAGTAATCACATTCTTAGGTATTTTATGCTTGGTCATCTCATCTAACAAGTCTCCTACGTCCTCACACAAGCCTTCAATCATTGAACTACATGTAACAACATTGGGTGAAATGCCCTGCTCAATCATTTGGGACAGAAGCTGCATAGCATCATCCACCATCCCACAACCCGTCAATTAATGTGTTGTACGCCTTGACATCAGGTTTCCTTCGAGTTTTGGTGAGCCCGTTAATCACAGTGAGAATCGTAACATCGCTAGGTTCGCAGATTTTGAAGACCAAAAGCTTTTTGAACAATTTCTTTGCTTCTTTGACATTATCATCTAAAAAGTGACCTTTGATGAGTGTGGTGAATGTTGTGACATTGGGTTCGTAACCGCTCTTGAAAATAATGCCCAAGATAGAGTACGCAAAGTGTATACGATTGAGAAGGCAATAACAATTAATAGCAATATTAAACGTGAACTCATTTACAGGGGCACCCATTTGACGCATTTTGTCGAACACATAGAGGGCAAGAGAATGGTGTTTCATGTTGACAAAGACACTCAACAATCTGTTATATACAAGAATAGAAGGTTGTGGCCTCATTGTCCGGATTTCATGAAACAGGGAAATAGCATCATATACATGTTTGATACAGCTGAAATCTACCCTGGGCTTAGGTGAACCGCGCCTATCCAAATTATGTGAATTCGAACGAAAGAAATGCAGATTAAACTTACAAAATTCGTGTTTGAATCAGCTGAATTGCTGCGATTCGGCTCATCTTCATCTTCATCTTCTTTAGGGATGTTTTGTGTGGAAAAATGTTCAGAATCGAAAAATGAGCGAAGCATATACACTAAAGTTGTTGTTTGCTTTGGAATGGAATGGAATGGAATGGACAAGAAGCGTTCTACTAAAGTAGCGATTTCACACGAAAATATTAGTAGAACATTTCATTTGCCTTTTCTATTTTTTTTATTTATTTATTATGGAGTATTTATTTTAAGAGATGTTCATTTTTTTTGGGGTTGCAAGTGATATGAGTCGGCTGCAACTCACAAACTATTCAATTCGATAAACAAGTTGAGCTCGAACCACTTATTTTGCTGCTTGAATTTGAACTCTATAATACCTTAATCTATTTGGCTTTGGTCAAACTAATCTAATTTTAAAATTTTACTACTTAATGTAAATATGGTGTATCTCCATATATGAATTTTACTTTCAACATTTTTTTTAATTTAGACATTTTTACAATGTACACATCAACGAAGCTTTAAAGTCATTTATATTCACTCCGTCCGCCTATAAGTTTTTCATTTTACTACCATTTTGGTCCGTCCGTCTATAAGTTTTCCATACTTTTTTTGGATAAGTACTTTTTCTTACACTTTACTTTATATCTTATTTTTTTTCTCTATCTCTCTCCTCTCTCAATCACATCACTTGTACTATATTTATTATTTAATCACTTTTCTTAATCTTTGTGCTAAAAAGTAACGTGAAGTTTATAGGCGGACGGAGGGAGTATTTTCTAGTATTAAGTTTTATATTTTAAACGATAACATAGTTGGATAAATAAGCATCAACAAATCTTATATAGTAGTAACATTATAAATTTAAATGATTTTTTATATTACTTTATTTAAAATTTCCGTTTACATTGAGAATTTAATAGGGGTATAAGTTTAGCACAAAATTAACCAGAAAATAATACCTCAAGGATTTGAACTCCATTAAGATTTGTTGGATTAACTTTTGTCAAGAGGGGTGATATCATAATCTTAATTAAAAATGAAAGTATTTAGACTTAGGTAGCAAAATAATTTCAAATATTAAATTCAACATAATAAATTAATCAATTATAGGGTCAAATTAGTTTTTAATGGTGCAATCATGAATGACTTGGAACTTAATAATATTATCATTAATAATGGAGTGATGCAATTCTGACTATGATGTTTTTGTTTCTTCGTGTTGGAAGAAAATAATTTTATATTGCACACACTGACACACATATGCCTATGGCTTGATTTCACATTTTCTCTGAAATTTTTTATATTGCACACACTGACACACATATGCATATGGCTGATTTCACATTTTTTTCTGAAAAAACGAATCGATCTTATTAAGTTAAAGATAGAAATATGATGTACATATTTTTACAGTCAATCAAACAAGGTATAATAGTCTAAAAAAACAATGGTAAATATAATTTTTTTACAATTATATATTGGATTATGAATACTACAAAAAAAAAAATCTAATAATATAGAGATTTTAGTACAATTTTTACTATCTTCTATCAAACAAGAAATAGTTTTATACACTTTTTATATACACTTATGTTTTACTAAATTATTGTGAGGGCCACACATATAAGCCTTTTCCGCATAAATTTAGAATTATATCAAACACACCCTTAGGACATGATTGATATGATAGAATGAATTTGAAGCCGAATGGAATGAATTCAAAAATGGAATGAAGGTTTGAATTGAATGAGATCTGAATGACCATTTTCATGATTGGTATTGATTAAGAATGGAAAAACAATTCATTTATTGATTTCATTCTCATGATTGGTATACTAAAATGAAATGCAAATAATGTATATATTTTATTTTAAATGACTAAAATACCCTTCAATATATATTTTATAAAACATATTAAATTAATGAATATTCTATTATTTTAATAACAAAATTTACACAAATAATTGTTTATTTAAATTCGTTGTTCATTCATTAAATATTATTGAATCATTGATCCAACGTATGAAATAATTGCACTATAAAATAATTAATTCTGATTTGAATTAGTCATTAATTAACTAAAAGTAAAAATAATTAAAAATTAAGTAAATTAAATTTTAAAAAAAACACGGGTTCTTTTTCTCTCCCAACTGTAACTGCGCCGTCGTCTCCCAACTTTCTGCCGTCCCCCACTCCCATAGAATTTTTTTTAATGAAAATCAGTTTATATATATAGAGGACATCGATTGTTCAATTAATTTAACAAACATGAACAAGAGTGACGACGTCTTCTCTTTGCACATATATAGAGAGAAAAAACAATACATATTTTATTTTCTCAGCGTCTTCTATCTTGAATTAGGGTTGAAGAATGTTGAATAATAAATGGCGTATTTAATTGTGAATTAGAGTTGGAGAAGTGAGTTAATTGTTGAAAAGGATAATTATGCATGTAAAAATAAAATTGGAGTGATTATTTTAAAAAATAAAATATAATTCGATTTCACACCGAATGGAATAGGGAAAGACAAGGGGATGGAGAGAAATCATAATTATTTATTTATCACCATTCCTTAAGGATTCCGCGTAAAAAAATATATCAATTTGAGATTAGAAATGAGCCCATGAATGCTCATTCCTCTACAATGATTCAAACATATTATAATAAAATAAAGTCATAATATTAAAATATGTACGGTTCTACTAAATTTGACATTCATAAATAATTAAAAATTGTTTTTGGCATTTAATAATGATATTCGTTTTGAAACTCATGAAATTAAAATTATTTTTTCTTGTAAAATTAGAAACTACATAGTACCTAACATATAAAAAAATGAAGAATGACCAAAACATTATTCTAGATTTTATTACGGTTGTTGTCAAAAAAAGATTTTATTACGGTATGTTTGCAAAATCTAGGTGCTTCTACTATCTATTAAAAATACCGGCATCTGTCCAAACATCAAGAATTTAAGTTGTGGATATATCAATAGGTATATTGGTAAATTTTTAAAATTAAAAAAATTTAATAATAAATTTTTAATACATAAATTTAACAATCCCTCCAACGAAAACAAGATTAAATGTAAGAAGAGCGTTGTGCTATAACTATGAAGAGCTCGTCCAATTCAACTACGAGTACTCACCTGCAGGCCACATGGATTTTTGCTGCAGCTAGCTAGGTTGAATGAGTGATGGTGTTCATATTCAGACCCATGCTGTACTGCAGCCACAAGCATCTCTTCTGATCCTGTTAATTACTTCCCTAGCCTAGCCTGCTTATAATAATCATATCTCTAATATATCACTTCCATATCATATATAACAACGGATCAGGAAACAAACTAGTTATGTGTTCCAAATACATATCCACTCTCCAAATTTTTATGCATTCATTTGCAACACATTGAAATTATCATTAACACTAAATTCAGCAAAATTAAACAAACCCTTCACATACCTAATTGTTCAGTATTAATCACAATTTCTTTAGGAACCAGTTTCTTACTCGTTTCCAAAAGTGTAGCATTTTCACCATCTCCATGCAGCTCTTCAATTAATAAGGACATGGTAGTGGCATCCGCCGAAAACCCTCTTTCACACATTTCCTCCATCAATGTCATTGCTTCGGAAACCTCCTTTCTCCATAACAAACTCCGGACAATAACATTGTAGAAGCAACTATTAGGTTCACAACCACCTTCCTCCATTTTCCCAAGCAAAATTTTTGCCTCCTCCATTGATCCTTCTAGAAAAAGCGAACCAACAATCACAGTATACGTTTGAACATCGGGTTGCAGGCCTCTAGAAGGCAGTTCATTAAAAACATCTCTTGCAGCTTGAAGTTGTCCATCTTTGCATAATCCATTAATGAGAGTACCATATGTAATTATATTAGGAACAATGCCTTTTTCTTCCATAGAGTGTAGAAATGAAATTGCTCTAGCAATCTCCCTGTTCTTGCACAAGCCATCCAATAGTATGTTATATGTAACTAAACTGGGACGTACTTGCCGAGCTTCCATATCTTTGAACAGCTTCCAGCCTTCAGCAAATCTACCTTTGTCAAATAATCCACGAATCATGGTGTTGTAGACGATTGTATTATGCTTTAAACCTTTATGAGGAACTTCAAGAAAGAGACGCCAAGCTTTCTCTATTTCTCCCTTGTTGCAATATCCATCCATCAAACTGCCATAGGTGATGATACAAGGTTTAAGGCCCTTCTCAACGATGGAATTAAATACTTTTTCAGCTTTACTCATATTCCCTTCCACACAGTATCCCGTCTATCAGTGCATTGTAAGTGATAATATTAGGACGTATATTTTGTTGCATCATGTCTTCAAGAGCATCCTCAGCATCTTTCAGCCTTCCTTCCTTGCAATATGCATCAACCAATATGCTGAAAGTAAACACATCCTTCGGTATTTTGTGCTTGGTCATTTCATCCAGCAGGCCTCCTACGTCCTCCCCAACATCACACAAGCCTTGAATAATTGAAGTACATGTGACAACATAGGGTGAAATGCCCTTGGCAGTCATTCGTGACAGGATCTGCATAGCATCATCCACCATCCCACGCTTGCACAACCCGTCAATTAATGTGTTATACACCTTGACACCAGGTTTCCATGGAGTTTTTTCCAAAGTATGAAGCATTTCAACGGCAGTGGCAGTTTGCCCAGCTTTGGAGAGCCCATTTATCACAGTGAGAATCATAACATGGTTAGGCTCGCAGATTTTGAAGACCAAAAGCTTTTTGAACAAATTTTCTGCTTCGTGGATGTTATCATCTAAAAAGTGGCCTTTGATGAGTGTGGTGAATGTTGTGAGATTGGGTTCATATCCGCTCTTGAAAATAATGCCTAAGATAGAGTAGGCAGAGTGTAGACGATTGAGAAGGCAATAGCAATTAATTGCAATATTAAACGTGAACTCATTAACAGGGGCACCCATTTGACGCATTTCGTCGAACACATGGAGGGCAAGAGAATAGTGTTTCATGTTGACAATGGCACTCAACAGACTGGTATATACACGAATAGAAGGCTGTGGACGCATTCTTACCATTTCATGAAACAGGGAAATAGCATCATCTTCATCTTTAATAGTGCTGATATCTACCCTGGGCTTAGGCGAACCGCGCCTATCCAAATTATGTGAATTCGAACAGAAGAAATGATTAAAGTTACAAAATTGATGAGAAGATTTAGGCGCAATTCGTGTTTGAATCATCTGAATTGCAGAAGCAGCTGCGATTCGGCTCATCTCTTTAGCGATGTTGTGTGTGAAATGTTCTGAAACGAAAAAATGAGGGAAAAACATACACTAAAGTTGCTTTCTGTAGGTTTGTTTAAGTTTTAACAGTGTAGATAAATGACACGTATAGGGTAAATGAAAGTTTTATGTTTAACAGTGTAGATAAATACACGTAGAGGGTAAATGAAAGAAGCCAAAAGGAATATTTCCTATCTCTAAAAAATAAAAACCCTAGCCGCCCATCTCAACCCCCACAGCCGCATCACCCCTTTCTTCCAACATTCCTTTCCCATCTCTTCTGTGTAAAAAATATGTAGATCGATGGCATTCATCAAGACATGTTCGTCGGCTTCTCGAGATTTACTGTCGTAGCCCATTCGCCGTCCAAATCCGGTCACTGACTAGATCCGTCGCCGTCGAAGCTACTCAGATCTGTCATCGTCCTTCCATTTTTATGTAGATTTTTTCTAGAAATTAGTAGGGATCAATGGACGTTTTATCCAAATGGAGCCACAATGACCGTTTGGGATCAATGGATGTTTTTAGTTTCTTATTATGTTTCTGGTTTTGTTGGCTTTTGAGCCTGTATCATTTTTATTTTATTATGCTTTCAATAGTGTAGTCCTAGTGACGAGGTTGGATAGCTCAAGTGGTTAGAGCACCACTATCTCGATTTTAGATCCTGGGTTCGAGTCATATTGTGGTTTGAAGATCTAAAATTTAGAATTGTACGAAGTATTATCTATCACGTAATTAATCTTGTAAACCTTTAAAAAAACACGTAGAGGGTAAAAAAAAACCAATTGTATACACCACACACATACAATATGTGTTAATAATAAAGCACGGTAAAATACGAAAATTAAAACAATATAGCATATCTTTTATTAAGCTGGAGCCACTTATTTTACAACTTGAGTTTGAACTCTATTATATTTGAATCTATTTAGCTTTGATCAAATTTACGTAATTTTAAGATTTTACTATTTAATGGAAATATTATCTTTTATATATTATTTTTACTTTCGACATTTTTACAATGTTACATCAACGAAGCTTTGAAGTCATTTATATTATAATAACTAGCCCAAATCCGTCCAAATTATGCAAATTTTAAATTATTCCACTACTATTAAGTATTAAATTTTAAAGGGTAATATAGTAGGATAATAAAACATGACTAAGTCTTTATCAAATTGTAAAAAAATAGTAACATTACAAATTTAAATGATATTTTTTATATTAGTTTATTTTAAATTTTTATTTACATCAATAATTTAATATAAATTTGATACATGGATAAATGTTTACAATATATCAACATACCGATAAAATTAACCAAAATACGAGACCTCAACAATTTCAAGTTACCTCGTTGAATTAACTTTGTGAAGATAGTGAAAGTATTTAGACTTAGTTAGGAAAGAAAAAACACAGGAAAATAATTTCAAATATTAAATTCTAACATAATAAATTAATCAATTATAGGGTCAAATTAGTTTTTAATGGTGCAATCATGAATGACTTCGAACTTAATAACATTATCATTAATAATGGAGTGATGCAATTCAGACAATGATGTTTTTGTTTTTTCATGTTCGTAAGAAAATAATACTTTAATCCTATTCAAAATGTATCATTTTAGACTGATGTACATTTATTAAGAAAATTAATGACGTTGTATTATACCTTATTAATTATTTTAGAATTCTACGCCACATTAAAAATTACTACAATTTAAATTATTATTATTAATAATTTTAAAAATAACTTAGAAAAAAACAGTAATTAATCTACATTAAAAATGCAAAACAAAGAAAATGAAAATTCAAAACGTCATATTAGTAAACACTTCTTTAGTGTAAAATGATTCAAACATATTATAATAATATTAAAATGGGTGAGTCTTTTGTTTTGTACACTTAAGTACACGGTATATTTGAGTTGACCGGTCAACGATCCATTTTTTTTATACATAAAATTTACATTTTTCAATAATACTTTCATCTATATTAACACACTTTTCATTTATAATATCATACATTTTTTTTCAATTATAATAAAATACGTTTTTCATTATATAACTTACATTTTTTCATTAATAGAACATACATTTTTCAGTTATAATAACATGCAATTTTCATTAATATATAACTTACATTTCATTAATAGAACACATACACTTTTTCAATTATAATAACATATACTTTTCATTATAATAATTTTAAAGATAATTTAGAAAAAAAAAATGTAATTAATTTACATTAAAAATGCAACACGAAGAAAACTAAAAATCAAGACATTATACTACATCTTAAATATAGTAGACTATTATATTGTAAATATCTTCTTTAGTGTAAAATGATTCAAACATATTGTAATAATAAAGTCAAAATATTAAAATATGTACGGTTCTACTACATTTGACATTCACATCAATCAATAAATTATTAAAAATTGTTTTTGTCATTTAATAATGATATTCGTTTTGAAACTCATGAAATTAAAATTATATTTCCTTGTAAAATTAGAAACTACCTAGTACCTATCCCTCCGATTCAAAAAGTTTGTCGCATTTGGACTTTAAATTTGTTTCAAAAAGTTTGTCGTTTTTCCTAATTTTACCAATGATCTCCCTAAATTGCCCCTATTCTTTTGGAAATATATTAATTACGATTTTTTTTGGAAAGGTCAAAGAAATTGTGGAAGAGGAAGGTGGAAAAATAAAAGGAAAAAGAGAAGAAAGGGGGAGAAAATAATGAGGGGTAAATTTGTCAAAAAAATATGTTCCTTAATTCTATACAAAATGAGAAATGCAACAAACTTTATGAAACGGAGGGAGTAACATATAAAAAAAATGAAGAATGACCAAAACAATATTCTAGATTTTATTACGGTATGTTTTGCAAAATCTAGGTGCTTCTAACTATTGAAAATATCCGCATCAATTCAAATATTAAGATTTTAAATTTATAGATATATCAATCAGTAAATTTTAAAAATCATGAAAATTTAATAACAATACTTAATACAAAAATTTAACAATACGATTTGAACAAGTTATATATATATATATATATATATATATATTACATAAAATATAAACAATACTATTTTATATGATATTTATAAATATTTTTTATTTTTTTAAATATTTTATCAATATTAGGTTCAAATATATTAAAAACATTCTTGATAGGATGTGCAGACTGGAGACAACCCTTTAATTACAAAATATTTTCCAAATCAAGTCCACTTATATTTTACTTATGTTATACATTAAAATAATACGAATTTAACTTGAAAATGATAGTATGATTTTAGTGTCAATATACATAAATAAAAGAATAACACTTATTTAAAATATTTCACACATGAAATATATTTAACTAAAATAATTAAAAAAATGTATTACTACATGTTAAAATATTCTAAAAAATTGACCTAAAAAATAAAGTGTTCAAAATATATTTGAATTTTTAGCAATACACTTTTGGTCTTGTAGCGACAATAATTTGATCTTATAGTAACATAGTTTTAACCTTGTAATAGCATGATATGTTTGACCATATAATAACATATTTTGACTTTTTAATAGCATAAAACATTTTAAGCAAAATATTTTTGGACTTGTATTGACAATATTTTGATTATGTAGTAACATAATTTTGGTCATTTAGTAAAATAATATTTATAAACAAAAAAATATATTTTAGTTATATTTGATTCGCGCTAACTCAGATTTAACTAACAATTTTTTGTTTTAAATTTATCTTAATTAACTATATTTTATATATGAAATATTTTATTAAAAAAAATACGTCAATCGTGTCCGATGATTGTGACATTGCTAAATAAAAGAAAATGATGGCGACATTATTTTAATTATGTCTAATAAAAATGGTGGGCTATAAATTGGAACATATAATTTTATGTACAAAAATTGAAACGTAACTAATCGTGGCCAATGATGAACCAAAGAAATTAAACGAATTTCCTCTTTTTTTTTTTTTAGAGATGAGTAATGGCTACATATTTTCTTTATTTTTAGTATTATTTTTTTAACTGCTAAAATTTTAAGACTATAACAACGTAAAATAAAAATAAAACATACAAAACTTTAACTCGTTTCTAAAAAAAAATGAATTATTTGCTTAATTATTAAAAATATAGAAGAAAAAATATATATATATATATAGTAGAGTCTCATGAAGTTTCCAAATTATTCTTTACGAACAACATTTTCAAATCAGAAGAGATTTTGCGCAATTAATTCCATTTTTTTTTAATTTTAAAATTAAATGTACCCCAGTACACCATTAGTATTGAAATAATTTTCATACGTTGATAAACACTCAAATTAAGAAAGTGTAATAACAAGTAGAGTTTTGAAAGGTAATTATGTAAACGTTTATGAATAAAATAAAGAAAATAATTGACTTGTGTGTATGTGTGTGTTTAAGAGTGAAGTTTTTTAAAAAAAATTATATTTTAAGAGTGTAAAATTATTATGGAATGTCACGAAAAGAATTGTAGAAAGAGGGAGTAGTCAGTTTTTGAGGTACTAAAGATAAAAAGGAAACACTTCACATGAAATATGTCTAATTAAAACAATTTTAAAAAATTCACGTAATAAGGAGCATTTGAGAGCGAAAAAATATTTTAATTAAATTTGGTTTGCGTTTGATCCACGAATTTGGACTCAAATTTAATCCTTGATTAATATTGTAAGTATGTATACAAGTTTTTGTGGGGGATAAAAAGAGAAAAAATAGAGTGATAAAATAGGGAAGAAAAAAAATAGAATGATAGAATTTTTTTTTTTTTGCAAGAGTTACATAGTATTAGTGATATTGCTGATTTTTTTTTTTTAATATTTGACGCTAAAAAAAAAGAAGCAAAATGAGTAATTTTAGAGTTACAATGGTGATTTAATATAAGTGTGGTTTTTATAGTATATTTTTACCATGTTTGTTGTTTATAGAGAGAGATCTTGAGTTGCCTCCTCTTCCGCATCTGGGTTCCTCTTAATTTACCTTGTTTATTCGCAATATTTTCTCAATTTTCAGCAATTTCTAACAGTGATGTAATTAATAATTCTGATAATAACACGGATTACACGCGTATTATGCACGAGCATACGTGTTTGGATGTGCTTAATTCACACACTGCTTTCGGCTTCTTACGGAAGACTCGGGTTTGATTCAATTTCCTCCTTTTTCCAGGTATACAAAGCTTCTTATACTATGATTTCAGATGTGTTTTGCGAGGGACTGATTGTTGTTTATACTCCAATTTTTGGGGATTTTATCAGAATTTGGTTTCGTTTTGCCCTGTTTGTAATTTCATGCCACGTTGAGTAGAAGCTGTTTGTGATATAGATTGATTTTCTTGTAAAATTAGGTTTTTATCATCAACATCTCACCTGAATCTTAAGTAGGTTGTGATTGAGTTTTTGCTGGGGATATTGCTTGTGTCTCTCAATTGCAACTCTCTCTGGTTAATGGGGATTCTTAGATAATTCCAGTGAGGGTGCTTGAATAGAAAGACTTGACAGAAATATATATATTTGGTAGGCTATAAATGAATCGAATAGACATCGAACCTGATGAAGACGGCGGTGAATTGCCGCCACGAAGTTCTGTGAATGAAGGTCAAGGATCAAGCCATCGAAGTGGACAAGATGGGAAACATGGGAGAAGAACATTAACTCCAAAGGTATATATTGTTATTTACTTGTGTTTTTAGCTGAAACGACGTTAATAAATAGCTATCCTCATTCGTGTCTTGAAGTTAATCTCATCTTTTGTGGGCTAAATAAAATAGTTGTTATGAACTGTTATCGAAATCTGGGATTTTCTATTTGCAGGCTTTGATGGGAATGCCAATCTGTCTTGTACTAGCATATCAAAGCTTTGGGGTGGTATATGGAGATCTGAGCACTTCTCCACTTTACGTCTACAGTAGTATATTTTCGGGGAATTTGCGGAATTATCGGACTCCTGATGCAGTATTTGGTGCATTTTCATTAATCTTTTGGACATTAACTTTGATTCCGTTGCTCAAATATATCATTATTATTCTGAGCGCTGATGATAATGGCGAAGGTATGCTGATTAAATTAAACCCTATGAAGAAGTTTGATCATTTTTTTTTATCAGTCGTGACTTATGACAACTTATTCATTCACCTCGATCAGGTGGGACATTTGCTCTTTACTCGTTGCTTTGTAGACATGGAAAGTTTAGTTTACTTCCTAATCAACAAGCAGCTGATGAAGAACTTTCAGCATACAAATATGGTTCCACACCACAGTCTTCAACGTCTTTAGCATTGAAGAGATTCCTCGAGAAACGCAAAAGTATGCGGACTGCTTTGTTGCTTGTAGTCTTATTGGGTGCTGGCATGGTAATAGGTGATGGTGTGGTTACTCCTGCCATGTCAGGTATAGTCGAGTTAACGATATTTTCATATAAGTTGCTTTTGAGTTTCCCTTTTTCAGCATACATGTGGTAACTTGAGATACATTGTAGTCTATCTTGTGAGAGTTTTATCTGGGTATTCCCTATTCAGGTTAAAAAAAAAAACTAATTTGTTGTACAGAAGTTTGTATTCAGAATATTGAAGTGATGTTTGATTTGGGCTTATAGTGGATTTTGAAAACCGATATTCAAAATCAAGTGGATTTTAAAATTCTACTCCATAAATAGTAATGGTGTGAGTTTGTTTTAGGATTTTAAGTAGGGTGATATATAACTTTATGTCAAATCATTGTGTTAGAGTGAATAATGTTGTATTATTATATTGTTGTTGGGTGTGATTGTAATGATTGAATGTTGTGGGTAATGATTTAAATATATTAAAGTGTTATGAGAGAGAATTGATAGTATCAGAAAATGTGATGATATAGGTGTTGTAGTGATGCTTTTTTAAAACTGGATTTCAAAATCCCGAGGTACAACCATATTTGGATCTCCAAATCCCAAATCAAACATCACCTAATGGCTATTATTCTGTATAACGAAACATCCGTATCACCAACTGCAGTCATATATTGGTGCTTTCTTTTAAGGATTATTTTAAAGTCTCATCATCAATCTCTTATCTATTTGCAGTCTTATCAGCGGTATCAGGGCTTGAAGCTGCCCATCAAAAGTTGCCTGAGGGTATGTCAAGTTATTTATATTTTGCCTCTGCCTAGATTTTTTCTGAGTTAAATGCCTATTACTTCTCGATCTTCATTTCTTTTAGTTATTGTCTTGTCCTGATGATGAACAATCTGTTATCCCAGGTATCGTGCGGCTAATCTCTTGCGTCATATTGGTTGGTCTATTTGCGTTGCAGCACAGTGGTACCCATAAGGTTGGCTTCTTGTTTGCCCCGGTTGTTGTCCTTTGGTTGATATCAATTTTCACCATTGGACTATACAATACAATAAAGTGGAACCCAAAAATAGTGTATGCTCTTTCTCCACATTATATCATCAAATACTTTCGTCAAACTGGTAAAGATGGATGGATTTCACTTGGAGGGGTTCTCCTGTCTATAACAGGTAATGGACTCTACTTGTTAGTTCCTTCAATTCCTTTTGGGTATGTTTGATTTGGGATTTAGAGGATTTTGAAATCTTGACAATACTAATGTTGTGTGTTTGCTTTGAGATTTAAATAGAGTAGGGTTTAACTATATATCAAATCGATGTGTAAGAGTATGTCATGTTGTATTATTATATTATTGTTGATTGTATTTGTAATGATTGTGTAATAATTAGTGTGTTTTATTTGAAGTTGCAAAAGTTAGAATAAAAGGCGTGAAAAGTGATAAATAAAAAGACCATATTTGCATGAACGAGTCATTGGAGAGAGTGTGGTGTAGAAAAAAATGGTTTTTATAAAGTTTATAGGTATTCGCAGGGGTGGATGTATTGGGTATTTAAAAATTGGATTTTAATATCCCGATGTAGATTTCGAAATTTCATAAACCGGAATCCCAAATTCGGTTTTCTAATCCCAAATCAAACATACCCTTTGTATTCTTCGTTAAAGTCAATTCACATAAAATATCTTTTTCATCCCCTGAAGTCTTAAGATTAATTTTGCTGCATTTTGTGGGTCACCACTCACTAGGTACTGAAGCAATGTTTGCTGATCTTGGTCATTTCTCTGCAAGCTCAATAAGGGTAAGCTGCCTAGTTCTTTTCAGTTTTAGCAGGCATTAAGGTCAGGCTTCATCTTCTTTTCTAAAAGTTGGACAAATGTTGACTTTTAATTGTACGTAATTAAATCGCAAGCACCTATGTTGACCTTCAAATGGGTGTAATAAAATTGCATGCACCTATGCTTCCATAATATATATTATTTTTTTAACAGTAAAATCAACAATTTCATTGAATAGCGCAATTCTAAAAGCATGCTAAAACAGCAGCAAACTACACACCAATGCATGTTCTAGGCTCTAATCAATCCGAAGCATTTACATTCAGCATGGTTCCTTTGCCAACAACCATGTCCATATTCTGATCTTAATTTCCTCTACCAGTCTGTAACTCCGGGACAGCTCCATTAGATAGAAATTTGTTTCTACACCTCCAAAGTAGGGAGATAGTGTGTAAAGTAAAAAGCTGGAGATAGAATGTTGAGTTGGATTGATAATAATAATTAGAAATGGGAGATAGATGATTGATAGTGTATTGGAAACTATGTTTGAAAAAAAAGAAAGTAAAATAGGTTTATTGTAGGGTATAATTTATAAGATTTGAAATCCTATGCCAAAATCTGGTTTGCCAAATGAGGATTTGGATTTGAAAAAAAAAAAAAAAGAGGCTTGGGGGCCCATAAACAAACACCCACTCAAGCACTATTATGCTCCTAGTTTTACAGCTAGGCCTTGAATCTGAAGTCTGAACTCGGGTTTGTTTAATTTATTTAATATAAAAAAATGAAAATATATTGTTAGCATGCCCCTTCAGCAATGGGCAATATATTTTTCATTTAATAGTGTATAATGCCGATCTTCTGATGTGTATTTTGTCAATAGTTCAATGTGACTTCTGCTGTTTTTCGACAGAATAGATTCTAATCTGCAAATAAATTTATCTGCAGCTTGCATTTATATTCCTTGTCTACCCTTGCTTGGTAATGCAATATATGGGCCAAGCTGCTTTTCTGTCGAAAAACCTATCTTCAGTTCAATATATCTTCTATGATTCAATTCCTGGTTAGTTGCCTCAATTTTTTCTTTGATTTCTATTTTAAAAAAAGGGGGTGGGGGGTGGAGGGGGATACCAATATCAGTGTAGTCCCTAAAGTTTATTATTTTCCCAGACTTGGTCCCTCTGTTTCACTAACTCTCAAAGTTGGTCGTGAAAGTTTACTTTTGCTCCAACTTTTGGTCCTGCCAGCTTGTTGACTTACATAATCAACTATTTGGGGTGATAAATGTAATATTTAGAAGTTTTTTTATTTTAATTTTTGATAATTACATTTAAGCACAAAACTTTTTAACAAAATTACATTTAGCACCCCCAAATAGTTGATTCCATCAGTCAACTAACAATGGGACCAAATGTGGGTGTAGAAGTGTAATTCTAGGACCAAATTTGATAGCGAGGGAGAGGGGGACCAAAAATGGAAAACGGTAAACTTCTGTGACCAAAAATGATATTATCCTTTGAAAGTTTTATACTATGTATAAGTTTTGTTTGCTTCTGTTTTTCAAATATCTATTTTCCTTGCAGGTCCTGTATTTTGGCCCGTCTTTGTTATTGCAACTCTTGCAGCTATTGTTGCTAGTCAGGCTATAATTTCAGCAACATTCTCTATCATTAAGCAATGCCATGCACTTGGTTGCTTCCCACGTGTGAAGGTTGTTCACACCTCGAAACAAATTCAGGGGCAGATTTATATTCCAGAAATTAACTGGATTCTCATGGTTCTAACTCTTGCTGTGGCCATTGGCTTCAATGATATAGGTTCAATTGGAAATGCTTATGGTAAGCCACTAAAAATATAAAAGGGCTGTTTTCTGTCGTGTCCTTTCATAGACAGTTTTGATGGAAATTACCGTTTTGAGAAGATATCTCTGTCATCAAATCTTTGTATATTACTTGATAACCTGCCATTAGCCAGGAAAAAAAAAGATTGTAGCTGAAAACTTCTTCATCATTTAAGATAAGAAAAATATATTAGGTACTTATAATGTCATTCTTTTTTTGGGTAAATGTATTTTTCTACCCTAACTTGAACCAATTTTGATTTTAGTATGCTAACTTATTTCGACTTTGAAATTCGTCCCGTAAGTTTACCAAATTTGATTTTTTCGTCCTTTTTAGCAGGTTAAAAGGACAAAAAGTTGAATTTTATTCACATGTTTTAATCTGTAAATGGACGAAATAACTGAATTTGGTAAACTTAAGGGATATTTTCAAAGTTGAAAAGTTGACTAAAATCAAAATTTGTGGAAGTTAAAGGATTCAAAAATATCTTTACTTTTTTCTTGAATTAAACCTCTTATTTGCAAAAACTGAGTCCCACTTTTAATTAGATTGAAATTTCCCTATAAGATTTTTCTTGAAAGAGAGTGAAATACAAACTGGAAATAGACGAACTGCGGTCTTTGGAATGTCATTTTTAGCATTATGGGAATTGGGAAATATCGGATTCTGTTCACGTTTTCTTTGTACCTTTTAGTTCATTAGTCCATTAATATCATCCTTTTATTAATATCTTTGTTTATATTCTTGATCTCTTTTGCCAGGTCTTGCTGTCATGTCGGTAATGTTTATCACGACTTTTCTCATGGCGCTCGTTATTGTCTTCGTCTGGCAAAAGAGAACACTATTTGCTGCTGCGTTCCTTATTTTCTTTATGTCCATCGAAGCTGTTTACCTCTCAGCGGCATTCATAAAAATCCCTCAAGGAGGATGGATCTCGCTCGGACTCTCTCTCTTCTTCATGTTCATCATGTTCGTTTGGCATTATGGGACCCGCAAGAAGTACAACTTCGATTTACACAACAAGGTACCTTTAAAATGGATCCTCGGCCTAGGCCCCAGCCTCGGCGTTGTTCGTGTGCCTGGGATTGGCCTCATATACTCAGAGCTAGCAACGGGAGTGCCCGCAATCTTCTCACATTTCGTAACGAACCTACCCGCTTTTCATAACGTCTCAGTCTTCGTTTGCGTAAAATATGTGCCCGTGCCGTATGTTTCAGACGAGGAGCGCTTCCTCATTGGCCGCATTTGCCCTAGACCATATCGTATGTATCGATGCATCGTCAGATACGGGTACTGATACTATTCATTTAATGTCTTGTACGGAGTAATTATTATTAGTAATAGTCGTATTATTATTATAACCTTTTAAATTCAAGTCTTTAATAAAAAGCTTGTCAGCTAAGTTAGGGTTAGGGTTTGGGTTTTGAGTCTTATTTATATTTAGTTGTTTTATGTCGTTAGGGCATCTAGAGAGATCATATAATATAATCACATACAAATACAACTATAAAATGGGTGTATTGAGCAAATACTCGAGTGTCAATAGCGGCGTCCTTTGGGAAAAGGGCAATTGTTGCATCAGCAGGAGTTTAATCCTGTAAAACCTTTTATATTATATTTTTTATTATTTTCTTGTTTCTCGACCCTTTACTCCATCAGGTACAAAGATCTGCAGGGCGATGAAGAGCATTTCGAGAACCAGTTGATTAAAAGCATCGCTGAGTTTATTCAAATGGAAGCCGTCGAGCCGCAATTCTCGACTCCCGACTCTTTTGACGGGAGGATGGCGGTGATAAGCAGCGCTCGAACATCTGCGTGTGGATCGACCCTGATGGAGTTGGAGGTGGAGGATATTGGTGGTAGCAATTCGATCCAAAGTAGCAAATCTTTGACGTTGCAAAGTATGAGGTCGGGTTATGATGACGAAAATCCTCAGATCAGGAGACGGCAAGTGCGGTTTCAGCTACCGGAAAGCCCGGGGATGAATGCGGGTGTTCGTGAGGAACTTATGGAGCTGATCGAAGCGAAAGAAGCGGGTGTTGCGTACATAATGGGGCACTCGTATGTGAAGGCTAGGAGATCATCGACGTTTTTGAAGAAACTAGTGATTGATTTCGGGTACTCGTTTCTGCGTAAGAATTGCAGGGGTCCTTCTGTGGCACTTCACATTCCTCACATTAGCCTTATTGAAGTAGGTATGATATATCATGTCTGAACACTGGGAAATAGTGTTCTCCAAATAAGAGGAGTTTAGTTTTATCTACTTTTTCACCTTTGATTCTGGTAATCTCTCATGTACTAGGGTTACTGCATATTTTTCTATGTATATGTATATTGTTAGAAACTTCTTTTTTACTGTCTTTTTGTTAGGATTTGGATCCTATCACTTTTCATTTGGTAAATTTCTTGTAAATTTCGAAAAGAGATAGATCGGTAATAAAAAAAAAAGAGTGAAAATACAAAAGTGTTTGACCTACTTAATTAGCTTATCACTCTTCGAAATTTACAAGAAATTTACCAAAGAGAAATGGGAGGATCCATGTCCTTGTTTTTGTTTTGTTGCATTTTCAACTCTTTACCGATTAATCCCTCTGTTCCAAGGGAATTTGCATCTTTGAGATTGCACGTATTTTAAGAGATGTGTAATAAGTGATGTTTTGAGGGATAGTTTTATAAATTTTTATTAATAAAGTAAAGAAAAGAAAAATTGAGTGTGAGAAAGTAATGACATATGGATAAATATGTGTATATTTTTAAGAAGGTTATGAAGATGTTTCATTTTTCAAAGTAAATTTTTGTGAGATATTTCAATATAACAAGTGTATAAATTTGTGACGAAGTTGGATAGCTCAAGTGGTTAGAGCACCACTACCAAGGCTTTAGATCCTGGGGTTCGAGTCATGGGGAGGGGTATTTAATGTAATTCAAAAAAAAAAGTGTGTAAATTTGTACGGTGCTTGAGTACTTCTTCTAAACAATGTCGCTCTTATAACCGTGATGGAAATGGACATGGATTTGGAATTGCTTTCTCAAAGTCAACTACAAATAACTGAAGCTGTGTGATGTAAATGAAGATGAGAATAATAATGATGAATAATAATTTTTTTTTGAACTAATATATTTTTGGTATTTTTTCTAAATAATTTAGATAATTTTTTTTATATACAAGTGTGTTCGATATACGTTTGCCTCAATAGTTTTAGGGGCTTAGTTTATGAAAATCAGTAAGAAGGAATTCAGATCCATTATCACTTCTTAAAGTCTGAATTTTGACATTAAATTGGGTTAAGACCATGTTATAGAAATTCTGTAATGAGAGTTTGACATCACTTTTGGCAGTTAGGAGGTATATCCAAGTGCATCTACTAAAGTCATCTACAATAGTTAAGAAATATCTATGTCCAGAGGCAGAAATAGTAGAAAAAGGTCCCCAAACATCACAATGAATTAATTGAAAAGCATGTGAAGATACAGAAGAGCTAATAGGAAAAGATTTCTTCTTTTGTTTAGCTAAAGGACAAATGAAGCACTTATCATGAGTGGCACTATCTTTTACATTGAGTTCAGGAATATACAACATGCATTTCTTAGAAGTGTGCCCCAGTCTCTTATGCCACAAAGTAAAGGTACAATCAGTTTTAGCAGAGGAAATAAAAGGAGCAGAAGTAACAGGGGTGCTACAGGGGAGAGCAGTTTGAAGGATGTAAAGGCCCCTAACTTGATCAGCAGTACCAATCACCATCTTGGAGGTGTTGTCCTGTAAAATACAATGTGAGGAAAGAAAACATACAGAGCAATTGGAATACCTAGTTAAGTGGCTGATGGATAAGAGATTAAATGTGAAATCAGGGACATAAAGAACATTATAAAGAGTTAGGTGTTCATTGATCACTATATTACCCATGTGAGTGGCAGTGGAAACAGCATTATTAGGTAAAGATATGTTGACTTTGGCTTTGGATGGGGGAGAAGTAAATAGTGAGAGATCAAAAATCATATGGTCAGTAGCCCCAGTATCCAAAATCCAAGAGGTCAGATTGTGATTAATGGAACAAAAAACAGAAGTCATACCTGAAGCAGTGGAGTGTTTGTGCTCTTCAACATGGGAGGTGGATGCTCCTGCTACAGAATGAGGAATGTCTTTGGGTTCCCCAGTGTGCTGCATCTTAGAAAAACTCAAGAATTTATCATATAAGTCCTGATCAAACAGAGGACTGGAATCCATAGGGGTATCCATGAGGGCCAGATTTGCAGATTTAGGAGGCTCTTTGGGTGGGAAGCCTCTAGGTCCTCTCCAACCAGGAGGGAATCCTATAATGTGGAAGCACCTATCTAAGGTGTGACCAATGCCATCACAATGGGAACACTTAAGAGGTTTTCTCTTATCTCTATAGAACCTAGTATTCCTTGCTGCCATAGCAATAGAGTCAGGGTGAGTAGGGTCAGAGGCAGTATTTAAGGCTCTTTGGGACTCTTCTTGAAGTAAGAGGCCATATATTTTGGAAAGAGGAGGGAAGGGAGATTGCAGCAGGAATTGGCTCCTAAGGGTGCTATAGGAATCATGTAGGCCAATCAAGAACTTCATAACAGCATCTTGTGCTTGAGTGGCAGTCATAAGTTTTGGTAAATCACATGTACAACCATCCATAGCACCACAAGAACACTTAAGAACAGGCCTAAAACTAACATACTCATCCCACAAAGATTTAAATTGATTATAGTAGGCAACTAAGGATTGAGAACCTTGGGTGATGGCACTAAGGGATTTCTCTAAGTGGTAAACCCTAGTTCCATCAGATAAAGCATACCGGATTTTCAATTCATCCCAAACATCCTTAGCTAGACAAAAATATTCAAGAGTCCTTTTAATATCAGGGACAATAGAGTTCAATATCCACATCAAGACTAAATCATTAGCTCTTACCCAAGCAGCATATATGGCTGAATCCTCGTCTTCATCAGGGACAGGTAAAGAACCATCAATCAGCCGGAGTTTGTTCTTGACAGAGAGGCCACGCTTGATCGCATGGCTCCAGGACACGAAATTTGTGCCGTCGAGTGGTTCAAGAACTATGGCGATGGCGGGGTTGTCGTTCTGATGAAGGGCGAGAGGCGAGAATGGATTGAGCGCAGGGTTCAATGAATTCGGATCGGTGACCGTTGGTGCCATTTGGGGAAACGGAAGAAATCGCGATCAGAAGCTCAAGAAGAATTTGGCCAGTAATTGAGGAACAAAGGACCTGGCATGGATTGGAAAAACTGATACCATGTGGAGATAAGAATCAAAACTCCATGTTCTTTATTTCAAAGGAGAAAAGTGTTTCAAGAAGATTACAATTGAAAGAATGAATTTATGTAAAACTTAACTAACCACTTAGCCCTAATAAGATTATATAGGCTAAGCAAGCTTAACTGTTTTAAATAACAAACTAACTACCCCAAAATATAAAAGGGAAGGGTATCTATCAAGTTTAAGAGAAAATGGTGTAAGTTAGGAGGTGTATATATCCTAAATCAATAAAAAAAAATGTGTATTTCAAAATCTTGTCAAATCTATGAAAATTCATATAAATCAATAAAAAAGTTAGTCAAACTTTATATAGAGTCTATGAATTTTTTAAATCCACATACTTTTTAAAGTAAAAAAAAATCCAACAGAATATCAATTAAATACACCCCTTAAAATTCTACTAATTATTACTCCTACCTATAAAAATTATTATGAAAAACTAGGTCATTCAAAGTTAGATTTTTATATAGATATAGTCAAATTTGATTGAGGACATATTTGTAATTCAACCAAAAGCATCTTTGCTGTGTGTTGTATACCATTACCAAACAGCAGCCCTGTTACTCAACCCACCATTAATTAATCGCGTTTTTTCTTGAACAATTTGCAAGGTAATGAATCCAGTGATAATAATTGGGACATTCCAATAATCAGAGTCGACAAAATGGAATATTGTTTGTTGTAAAGTTCCAGATTGAATGTGTTCGATGGATAGCAGGAATGATTTCCGATCAATTCTGCCGTTTTTGCCGCTAATCCAGCGTTCCTCCGCCGTCTTCTGGCCGGCGGCGGTTGTGGAAGTCCTCAAATGTCTTTCCAAGGGACCCAGCCACAGCAATGTGAACTCCGGTCAACGTTTGGCCCTCGCCATTGCCGACCTACGCAATTCTCTTGGCTTTTCTTCTCTCCATCCTTCTGCCTCTCTTGGTTTCTCCGTCTTCTTCGACGATGTAAGTTGAGCACTTTTCTTTTCCCTGTTTTTTTTGTTTTTGTGAAGTTCGAATTGGCATAATTTTCAGAATTTAGTGTATTTCATTTGGTTTATTCGAAAAGTTTAACGAATTCTAGTTGTGATTTGCATTGTATGAGCCTTTTCGATTGTGAATTCTTGTTTGATTCTAGTTCTTAGTGGTTTGAATCTGTTTTCAGTTGTAATATTATCAGTTATTCTTTTACCCTGTATCTGGAAATTTGGATCATTTAAACTTAAAAAGTTTAGCCGTTTATAATTAGTCTAAGTAGATATATAACCTCACTACATTGATATTGTGATATGAAAAAGTTGGAGCTTAGAATTTTTCCATTTATTATCAATATTTAGAGCATGTTTGGTAGTGAAGACGGATTAGACTGACATTATGATGATATCTAAAATTCATAGATTTTAAAGCATAATCGACCCTTAATCTAAGTTATCAAACAATCTATAAGAGTTGAGAACTTGAGATGAAGTTAATCTAGGTTTAATCTAAGTTATCGAACATGGCCTTACTGTCTGCGATGAACTGGAAACTTGTCCACCAATTACTTGCTAAACTAGGAGACTATTAGGTAATAAGAGTTAAAACTTGTCACTATTAATGAGGTTATGATTATGACAGTAGTGGTGAATGGCACTATGCACAGTGTCGCTATCTATTGACTGAAGAAAAGCATTTAGAATGGATTGCTGAGATTTTATTTGTTGGTTCTTTAGTTGATGAGTAAGAATGAGGCTGACAAGTGGTTTGCGGAAGTGGTTCCACGACTTGTTGATTTGCTATTGAGGTTGCCAGCATTGCTTGAGACACACTATCTGAGTGGAGACGTCTTCAACAGAATGGAAACTGGTCTTAGATTATTGGAATCACAACAGCCAGGCATTGTAGTTCTTAGTCAGGCGAGTCTTTTTGTGTTTGTGTAAGAATGATCATGAACTTAAATTATTCATATTCTGCAATCTGGACCTAGTTCTGTGAGGCTGCACCTGAGTGGGTGGTTTTTACTAACCATATTACATATTGGATGCATGATTGTAAATTAAGTAGTTTTCCCCTCTAAAATGCCTGATCTATTTTGTTTGAACTTTGTTTATATTTTATCAACTCTGAGTGATGATTTGAGTAACGGATAGAAGGCTTGAGAAATTCAACATAAAAATGGGTTTCATTTCTTTGAGCTATTCTGAGATATTATAGCGGGTTTTAAATCCATCTAAACTTGGGCCATTTCAAATTCTTCATTCAAATTCCAAACCTTATCCTCAAGTTTGAGTTCTTCTGTCTGAAGTAAACCCATGGGTATTTAGGTTATTTTGCTTGCTAGGACGGCATGGTAATTCTTCTCTTATGAAATACTGCACTATGATTATGTTTTGGTGGTCATCATGAATTTTCAGTTTTCCTTTTAATGAGTTATCCTTGAGATTTGGAAATTAGATTTCTAGGAAATCTAATCTTTCATTAATTCATGGAATTTGTGATTTATCACACTTGTTTGTTTGATTGAATGCTCACTCTCTGTTATTTCCTTGTCTTATGGGTTTTAGCTTCAACCTTACAATCTTATGGTTGGAATATTTGGCTTATCTGTCTGATGTTAGAATATATTTTTTGAATTGGGTCTCGTCCGTCTCGAGCTTCATAGACATTAGAACCCTAGTGAAAGAGGTGCTAGGAATAGAGAAACTGGAAAGTTATCATTTACAACTGAGCAATGATGTGGCTGGTTAAGATACATATAATAGATAGCTATATGCCTATATGATATGTTCTGGAACAGAATTGGAATTTGGAATGCCTCATTACAGTGCGCCCTCACCCCCTCACCCCCTTAGCTGAAGATGGCTTATCAAAAACATTATCAAGTATTTTGCTGCAATATGTTGTATAAAGAAGAAATGACCACAACAAAGGACTAAAGGAGTGATATTGCCATTATTATACTTTGTAAATAATCATGTTTTCCTTCACTCATTAAGAAACTTCTTCTTAAACTCTGGAATGAGGTCAATTCTTTTACTTATTCAGTATGGCTGCATTAATCCACAAATACAATCTCTGAGTTTATGCTTACTTTCAGGAATTGATTGCTGCTCTTCTGGTTTGTGCTCTTTTTTGCTTGTTTCCGACCAGTAATAGAGGCGCCAAACATCTTCCAAATATCAACTTTGATAAATTATTTGTGTATGTTTTTCCCTATTGTTTATATTTCTGCTACTTGTGTCTTTTTTTTAATAGTGGTAGCATTTCATTTTCTCCTTATTGAAGCTTTCTTTATATTCCTCTTTTAGGTGTGTATATGAGTGCTACAGTGTGAATCAGGAACATAAAATAAAGTGCCTGGTTCACTATTTTGAGAGGGTATGTTTGGATATGCCTACAGGGAACGTTTCCTTTGAGCGAAAAGTTCTCCCTTTGAAGAACAACCAATCTTACATTGTTTACCCAGAGCCTGATTTTTGGAGCAAGTCTACTGTTTCTCTCTGTCCGTTAGAGGTATTGATGAGCAACCAACCTGTTACAAATTTTAGGTTAAAATATAAATTCTGCTTGTTCTTGATCATGTTTTTGATCTTATCAAGCATGCTTAGTTCCATTGATCCTTAATATATACAGGGGATAATATTATTTTTGGTCCTTAAAGTTTACTTTTTAAAAAAAAAATTTGGTCCGCCTCTTTCACTCGCTATCAAATTTGATCCTGGAAGTACAACATTGATTTTGCCCTCCTTTTGCTCCCTTTGTGGACTGATTTTGCCCAATGCTCTCACCCAATGCTGGTCCTTTCATCTTCAAATCAGGTCCTTTATGTGGGTACGTATTGTCCAACATTTCTACAACCTCCATTTGGTCTGCCTCCATCTCCTCATCAAGTTCCTCTTCATCCATATTATCGATTTCAGCAATCCCATCTACCTCTTGGTCGCGCAGGACATCAAATCGCCCACTTTTGATCGAATTTGCGTCGTCATTAACTTTCAGCCCATTGGTCATCCTTGTTCCCCTTGTTATTTTTAGGTTTTTTTTTCTAAATTTTCTGCCATAGGGGCTGTGACACTTCGGCCTGGAGCTGGGCCTCCGATATGTGGTTGTTTTCAGTCGGCCGAGAGTGCACCTCAGTAGTTCGGTTTTGTGGTTTCTTTTGTGGCTTAGGCTGGTTTTGATTCGAGCTGTGATCTTGCCACTGATGTAGTGGGTACGGTGAGCATTCTTCGGTTGTGTGGCCAAACTTCTTACAAGTATTGCAATAGCGGGGTTTTGTTTCATACTCCACTTGTTGAACCCAATCCTTCCGATCCCCTAGGTTGATCTCGAGTTCTCTCCGTAGTGGTTTTGAGGCATCTATTTCCATGGTGTGAGATAATTTGTCTGTATACAGAGGTTTCCCCAATCCCGAAGCTATGGTTTCTATTATTCTAGGGTTCCAACAACATGGAGGTAAATTCCATAGCTTTACCCAGACTGGCGTAACACTGATCTCATAATCCCCAAAATCAAACGCCAACGGCATCTCCTTCAACAATAGTGTCCTGTTCCATATGTTATATGGAACCTCTTTGAGTACTTTCTCCATATCCTCCTTTCTCTCAAATCTGAAGATCAACCAACCACTCGCATGAGTCTTAATCTGATGTTGCACCTCCCATCCCTTACAGATTTGGCGAAGAGCTTGAAATCCCGGGAAACGACCCATAAAGTAACCAATAAGCACATGCTCCCAATCGTTCGTAACAAGGTCCATTGGGATATATATTTTTCGTGAAGTAGAGGGAACGTAATTAAGTTTAAATTCATCTTTAAGAATACGATTACCTCGTACGCTATCTGGAATGGTCCCCTTCGTCCAGGTCTTTGGCTTATCACCCTTACTTGCTGCATCTTTTTTCCTTTCTCGATCATCATCACCAGCGTGGAATTGCTCTTCCACATCCTCGGAATCAGTCATGGTATCATCTTTGGGGCTCACAATTGCACTTTCCTTAAATAACTCATTTGACCTTTGTTTCCATATCTGATTTGGACTATTTTCCACAACTTCCTTTGATTGCTCGGTATTTAAGGTAAGTTTGACTGAGGCCAGCGGACTTTCCTTACCAAGCTCGTCTTCTTCCTCAAGACTCTCGCTATTTTTGGGAATTTTCAGTGGGGACAGATTTGTTTCCATAACGAAATCTGCATTGGCCTGCACGAAATCGTCTTCACCGTCGAGGGATACTTCCAGATCGGAATCCGCGCGGCTGCGTACATCGGCGACATGAGCGGCTGCTTCCAGTTCTTGTTGTTCAAAGATATCATCGCGTTCCTTAACAGCCATCGCGATGAGGGCCTTCTGTTTCTCCGCTGCAATAAGAGCGTCGTCAGATTGTTCCTTCGCTTGGTGTGGATTGATGGGCTTCCTGTTCCTCGCGATCTCATAAGAGGCAGATCGCTTCCGTGGGGAAGATGGACGGTGGGCTGCCGGAGTTGCAGCGGCTTTCCCCATCGAAAGCAGATTCCAGGCCTGGGGATCGCCTAAAACCCTGAAACTTGGAGGACAAGTTCCTCGATTTCTTGAAGAAATCGAGGATGGATGCTTCGAAAACAGTAAACTATGGCTTGTTTGTGGACAATCTGTAGTAGTTCACTAGGCAGCAAAAGGCGAATTTCCTCCTTCAATCTTAGCAATCATCGATGGTGATTCAATCCTAAACTACTACAGATTATCCACAAACAAGTCATAGTTTACTGTTTTCGAAGCATCCATCCTCGATTTCTTCAAGAAATCGAGGAACTTGTCCTTCAAGTTTCAGGGTTTTAGGCGATCCCCAGGCCTGGAATCTGCTTTCGATGGGGAAAGCCGCTGCAACTCCGGAAGCGATCTGCCCCTTATGAGATCGCGAGGAACAGGAAGCCCATCAATCCACACCAAGCGAAGGAACAATCTGACGACGCTCTTATTGCAGCGGAGAAACAGAAGGCCCTCATCATCGCGATGGCTGTTAAGGAACGCGATGTTATCTTTGAACAACAAGAACTGGAAGCAGCCGCTCATGTCGCCGATGTACGCAGCCGCGCGGATTCCGATCTGGAAGTATCCCTCGACGGTGAAGACGATTTCGTGCAGGCCAATGCAGATTTCGTTATGGAAACAAATCTGTCCCCACTGAAAATTCCCAAAAATAGCGAGAGTCTTGAGGAAGAAGACGAGCTTGGTAAGGAAAGTTCGCTGGCCTCAGTCAAACTTACCTTAAATACCGAGCAATCAAAGGAAGTTGTGGAAAATAGTCCAAATCAGATATGGAAACAAAGGTCAAATGAGTTATTTAAGGAAAGTGCAATTGTGAGCCCCAAAGATGATACCATGACTGATTCCGAGGATGTGGAAGAGCAATTCCACGCTGGTGATGATGATCGAGAAAGGAAAAAAGATGCAGCAAGTAAGGGTGATAAGCCAAAGACCTGGACGAAGGGGACCATTCCAGATAGCGTACGAGGTAATCGTATTCTTAAAGATGAATTTAAACTTAATTACGTTCCCTCTACTTCACGAAAAATATATATCCCAATGGACCTTGTTACGAACGATTGGGAGCATGTGCTTATTGGTTACTTTATGGGTCGTTTCCCGGGATTTCAAGCTCTTCGCCAAATTTGTAAGGGATGGGAGGTGCAACATCAGATTAAGACTCATGCGAGTGGTTGGTTGATCTTCAGATTTGAGAGAAAGGAGGATATGGAGAAAGTACTCAAAGAGGTTCCATATAACATATGGAACAGGACACTATTGTTGAAGGAGATGCCGTTGGCGTTTGATTTTGGGGATTATGAGATCAGTGTTACGCCAGTCTGGGTAAAGCTATGGAATTTACCTCCATGTTGTTGGAACCCTAGAATAATAGAAACCCTATGTATACAGACAAATTATCTCACACCATGGAAAAGGTTTCGTATGCTCGAGTCTTGGTAAGGATTGGGTTCAACAAGTGGAGTATGAAACAAAACCCCGCTATTGCAATACTTGTAAGAAGTTTGGCCACACAACCGAAGAATGCTCACCGTACCCACTACATCAGTGGCAAGATCACAGCTCGAATCAAAACCAGCCTAAACCACAAAACCGAACTACTGAGGTGCACTCTCGGCCGACTGAAAACAACCACATATCGGAGGCCCAGCTCCAGGCCGAAGTGTCACAGCCCCTATGGCAGAAAATTCAGAAAAAGAAACCTAAAAATAACAAGGGGAACAAGGATGCTAACCGAACCAATGGGCTGAAAGTTAATGACGACGCAAATTCGATCAAAAGTGGGCGATTTGATGTCCTGCGCGACCAAGAGGTAGATGAGAATGCTGAAATCGATAATATGGATGAAGAGGAACTTGATGAGGAGATGGAGGCAGACCAAATGGAGGTTGTAGAAATGCTGGACAATACGTACCCACCTAGAGGACCTGATTTGAAGATGAAAGGACCAGCATTGGGTGAGAGCTCAAAGAAACCTACGGTTCAAGAGATGATTGATAAGGGTGAAAAATTTAAGGAGCAAAAGGAGGGGCAAAATCAGTCCACAAAGGGAGCCAACAAGGGTCGTAACTCAAGGTTAAAATATAAATTCTGCTTGTTCTTGATCATGTTTTTGATCTTATCAAGCATGCTTAGTTCCATTGATCCTTAATATATACAGGGGATAATATTATTTTTGGTCCTTAAAGTTTACTTTTTAAAAAAAAAAAATTGGTCCGCCTCTTTCACTCGCTATCAAATTTACCATCCGTTCATTGGCGGATTCAACTATTTGGAGGGGGGGGGTGCTAAATGTAATTATTTAAATAATTAACACAACTTTTAAATATTACATTTAGCACCCCCAAATAGTTGATTATGTCAGTTAACAGCCAATTAATAAATGGTGGGACCAAAAGTGTACTTTAGCACCAAATTTGACAGTGACTGAAAGAGGGGGACCAAAACTAGAAAATAGTAAACTTTAGGGACCAAAAGTGATATTATCCCCGTATATACCTATCCAATTTCATAAAGAGTTTCCTTGGTCATTATAATAAAATATCCCATTGCTTTCTATGCTAATGGCTTGTAAACGGTCAACACATCTGGGTTGTTGTTGGCTTTGTTTATGTATCTGTTATAGGTCCGTACTTCTGGTATGATTGAAGATCAGTCAACTGAAGCTCTTGAGGTAGATTTCGCAAATAAATATATTGGAGGTGGGGCTCTCAGCCGGGGCTGTGTACAAGAAGAAATCCGTTTCATGATCAATCCAGAATTGATCATCAGCATGCTTTTCTTATCTTCAATGGCTGACAATGAGGCTATTGAGATCGTTGGTGCAGAAAGATTCTCAAATTACACAGGCTATGCTAAATCATTTCGATTTTCTGGCGACCATGTGGACCAAAAGAGTGTCGACACAATGCGAAGGCGTGAAACAAGGATCATTGCAATTGATGCTCTCTGTGACCCTGGAAGGAGACAATACAGACCTGGATGTCTTCTCCGTGAAATTAATAAAGCATTTTGTGGCTTTTACGATCACGAAAAATATGAAATGGGAAATAGTATTTCATCAGATAAAGAAACAAAGATTGGGGTGGCAACAGGGAATTGGGGTTGTGGTGCGTTTGGGGGAGACCCTGAGGTTAAAACCGTAATTCAGTGGTTGGCAGCTTCTCAAGCGCTAAGACCGTTTATTTTATATTATACATTTAATTTGGAACCGTTGCAGAAGCTGGAAATGGTAGTGAAATGGATTGTGTCTCAAGGATGGAGCGTTGGGGAAGTTTGGAATATATTGGTGGAGTATTCGACTCAGAGACTCAACGGAGAAACGAGAGTTGGGTTCTTCACTTGGCTTCTCCCGTCATTGTCATTACAAGATGAAAACGACGACGACGACCCAATGATTCTGGATGGAACTTAAGATAGGTAAAAACATATATATATTCGGACTGTTTTAGTTTCGAAATTCTCCAAATTAGGTTTATGTACTTTGATTCGTAGTTTGTATATGTAAAATTTGATGAGAATTTCGAAATTCTTTAAGTTTTAACTTTACAAGATACATCCTAACTTTAACTTTGATATACATTACAGATTTTCATTTGTTTAGAGGTTTAACTTTCATCTCCCAAATGAACAGAGTATTGTTTTCGATGATGATCCTTGACAATGTTTTTGGAAAATCAACTAGAAAGCAATCAATGTTTCTAGCTTTGATGGAATGCAATAAGAAATACTTCCTTCGTCACAGTCCCAGAAATGTTTGCACCACTTTATAGGCACACAAACTAAAAAAAATGTGTAATGAGTGTGAAGTTTATGAAAGTTTTTTTTTTTTTTAGCATATGTAAATAATTGTGAAACAAAAAAAAGAGTGAATAATTATGGAACCGATGGAGTATTAATTTTTGGGCATCAATACATTTTGTTGGGAATGTATTTGCCATTCTTTTGATATCCATGAATTTTTTAGAAGTAGTTTTTGAGAAAACATGGAAGACTTTACAAAGTCGATTGTTGAATATGCAAGACATTACGTATATAAATTTATAATAAAATCGTTTTTTTTTTTTGCATTAGATAATGACATGTTTTGGAATATCATACACAAATTCTAATTCAATTTTTTATTATAGCATATTTGAACAGGTTGCATTTAGATGGTGATAAATTATCTACTGTATTATTTTCTCACCGTCCCATAACTTGCACTACATATACTCGAAGCAAAAATAATTTTTAGAAAAATTATTGACAAGACTAGGGGTGTAAGTGAGTCGAGCCTACTCGCGAGCTACTCGTGCTCGACTCGAAAAAAGATCGAAATCGACTCGAAGTTAATCGAGTCGAGTCGAGTTTCGAGCTACTCGAGTAGCTACTGAGTTCGAGTTCGAGCTCATAAATACTCGGCTCGAAAGGCTCGCAAGCCTAATTAAGCTTAAACAATATTTACTATTTTGCCATTAATATATAATTTATATTTATATACGAGTAATCGAGCCGAGTCGAGCTCGAGTTTATTTTAGAAAAAAATTAATTTTAAAAATTATGTAGGTGATCGAGTCGAGTCGAGCTCGATCTTTAAAATTTTAGGCTCGACCGAGTCGAGTCGTATTTCGAACTTCGAGTATAACAATCGAGTCGAGTTTTGAGCTCAGCACTACTCGGCTTGACTCGACTCGTTTACACCCCTAGACAAGACGGCGGTTGACTAATTAGATATCTTTGTTTTCCTTTTATGATGTTCCATTGTTTTCTTTTAAAGTAATGTTTTCTAATTCATTTACTAATATAATCCTATGCAAACTAAGGGTTTGTTTTGAAATTCTACAAACTGTAAAGTGATTCTGAAAGCAGTTTGTAGAGTTTCAAAACAACGGACAGTGTATATTAGAAGAAAACACATGAATGCGTGCGCCCCACGTAGATTAACAGACTTCTCTTTTGACTTGAGCTGATTTCTTCCTTTTCTGGAGTTTATAAAATGGGAGATTCATCACAGTTTGTTATTGCTCCAAATTCAATTCTATACTGGATTCTATTTCCATGGAGTTTAGGAACGAAGATTTCCGATCAATTCAGCCGTTCCTGCCGTTAATCTTCCAACCCTCCGCCGTCTTCTGGCAGCCGGTGGTGGTGGAAGCACTCAAATCGTTCTCCGATGGACCCACTCACAGCAATGTCGAATCCGGACAACTATTTGCCCTCGCCATTGCCGATCTCCGCAATTCTCTGGAATTTTCTTCTCTCCACCCCTCCGCCTCTCTCGGCTTCTCCCTCTTCTTCGACGATGTTAGTTGAGACAACAGTTTTCGTTTCCTTTTTACAGCATTAATTCGGATAATTAGTTTTCTAATTCGTTCGATTCATTGGATTTGAATTTACAGTATGTGAAATGGCTTGTTGAGATTTGGTTGTATCTGTAGATGATGAGTAAGGATGAGGCTGAGAAGTGGTTTCGGGAGGTTGTTCCACGACTTGCTGATCTGCTACTGAGGTTGCCGGCGTTGCTAGAGACGCATTATCGCAATGCAGGGATGGAAACTGGTCTTAGATTATTGAGATCTCAACATTCTGGCATTGTAATTCTCAGCCAGGTAAAGCTTTGATCATTGTACATTGGACTAATTCAGGTGTTTGATGCTTCAGTGTAACAGAGTTTTTTTCATATCTTGCAACTTTATTCAATTTATCAATTTTACTTAACGGTATGTTTATCTAATGGATTTCAAAATCTCGACAAATAGTAATTGGAGTGCGTTTGTTTTGAGATTTAAAGTAGGATATCACTTTATCATAAATCGATGCGTAAGAGCGTGTGATTTTGTATTATTATATTTTTGTTTGTTGTAATTGTAATGATCGTGTAATAATTGGTGTGTTTTATTGGAAGTTGCAAAAGTGAGAATAAAAAGTGTAAAAATGATAAATGAAATGAGATTGGGAATAAAAAAACCATATTTGCATTAATGAGTAATTGGAGATAAGTATTTATAGGGGTGGATGTATTGAGTTTAAAAACTCGGATTCTAAAATTCCAAAGTAGAACTGAGTTTAGATTTCCTAATTCCAAATTCGATTTTCTAATCCCAAATCAAACATACCCTGAGGCTCTAGCTGGGTGATGATCTTAGGATAAGGATTTCAAATCCATAGTTGATATTAACATCCATCCAAACATGGGTAGTCTTATGAAATGAGAGATGTTGTCATAGTATACCTTGTTAATAACCATGATTTCCTTCTCACATTTAGAAATCTTTTTTTTTCTCTTTTTGTCTGATTGTCTGAGTTTATAAACTTTCAGGAATTGATTGCTGCTCTTCTGGTTTGTGCTCTTTTTTGCTTGTTTCCAACAACTGATAGAAGCGCCAAACATCTTCAACCTATCAACTTTGAATATTTATTTGTGTATGTTTTTGTTCGTTGTTTATATATGCGTTTCTCATGTTTGGTTTAAGAATTTATATTTGTGAATATACCTAAAATTCAACCTCAAATTAACCACAAAGCTGAGGGGCTTACTCCGTTCATCAAATTCTAAATATGTTAGCATCATAATCAGTGTTTAAGGAATCACTCTTGCCTGGTTTCTGAATCTCTTTTGAGGTTACTTATCATTATAAAATTGTTGGTTGCATGTATGCTGCAGAATCGTAATATGAGAATTCCATTCTCTTATCATCTCTTGCTTCTCTAAAGTGAACTCGATTGCTCTCTTCGCATGTAGATTGTGAGCTGAAGTAATTGCCCAACATCATTACATCAGACAACAAATTTATCTCATATATATATATAGTATAATGTTTCTCTTTCCATAAAACTATTTATTATATGTTTGTTTTGGGGGAAACAAGGCCGTTTCATGCTCTTTTTCCTGTTTTTAGGTGTCTATACGAGCGCAATGAGGTGAGTCAGGAACATAAAATCAAGTGCCTCATTCACTATTTTGAGAAGATATGCTCGGATATGCCCATGGGGAATGTCTCCTTTGAGCGAAAAGTTCTCCCTTTGGAGAACATCCCATCTTGCATTGTTTACCCGGGGCCTGATTTCTGGAAAAATTCTACCGTTGCTCTCTGCCCGTTGGAGGTACGCATGATCAACCAACCTGGCATATAATTTAGTCAAAATATAAACTCAAATGCTCATCATAGATATAGGCCCGTAACTGAAAGGAGGACATTATGTTTACGGGCCTGTTAACTTTATCCGCCATGGTTGTTTCCTTGATCCAAATGATTATCTATGTAATTTGGAGAAAACTGATTTTTAGGCCCGTAACTGAAAGGAGGACATTATGTTTACAGGCCTGTAAATTAAGGACAGTACTTTTTAATTTATGTAATATAGGCCAAATTGGGCCGAATTAGCCCAAATCGGGTTAAAATCACACAAGTCTCACGCGAGGACTGGAAATTGGGCTTTGATCCCTGGCCTACATTTATATAAATAAAAAAAGTAGTGTCCTTAGTTTATAGGCCCGTAAACATAATGCCTTTCTTTTTACAACCTCCAAAGTTACGGGCCTATGTTTTTTTCCTCATGTAATTTGTGAGTGGTCAACACATATAGGATGCCTCAGTTTCTGCTATTTCTCTTAGTTCAGATGTCTGTGTTTGTATATCCATTACAGGTTCGCACTTCTGGTTTAATTGAAGATCACTTAACCGAAGCTGTTGAAGTCGATTTTGCAAATAAATCTATCGGAGGTGGTGCTCTACGTCACGGTTGTGTACAAGAAGAAATCCGTTTCATGATCAATCCAGAACTAATTGCCAGCTTAATCTTTCTGCCCACAATGGCAGATAATGAGGCTATTGAGATTGTTGGTGCAGAAAGATTCTCAAACTACACTGGATATGCTAAATCATTCCGTTTTTCTGGAGACCACGTGGACAGAAAGAGTGTCGACACAATGGGAAGGCGTAAGACGAGGATAATCGCAATGGATGCTCTGTCCAGAGTTGGAAAGAGACAATACACACTTGAATGTCTCCTCCGTGAAACTAACAAGGCCTTTTGTGGCTTTTTTGATCAACGGAAAAGCCAAAAGTACGAAATGCTATTCGCGAAAAATGGATCTTCAGAGGTTAGACAAATATCATTTCAAACTGAAGGCCATGAGATTGGTGTTGCAACAGGTAACTGGGGTTGTGGTGCGTTTGGGGGCGACCCTGAGGTTAAAAGCGTAATTCAGTGGTTGGCAGCTTCTCAAGCGCTGAGACCTTTCGTGGTGTACTACACATTCGGTTTGGAGCCACTGGATAAACTTGAAAAGATAGGGACGTGGATTCAGTCCCAGGGGTGGTGCATTGGCCAAGTTTGGAATTGTTTGGTCGAGTACTCGACTCAGAGACTGAATAAGAAAACCAAAGTTGGCCTCTTCCGTTGGCTTCTTCCCTCGTTGGACGACAAAACAATCGTCTTATGACTCGTGTAAATTGTGATGCTATGTACATTCTGCAGTTCCTATCTGAAAAAACATTGTGATTCTGCAGAATAAGCCGTGATGGGGATTTTGCATTATATGTAGCTTGTTTCGTTGGTATTGATTTTTCTTTGTATATAACTTGTAATAAGGTGTGAATTATGTATTATATTGGCTGTTGTTTGCAATGTAAATGTAGTTTCATGAATAATTTTGCAATTTATATATGATCATCTGAATAAGAAGTAGTCTGTGGATACGGATATAAATGACTCCGTCATCCCCAAGTTATTCGGAGTTTTGTTCGATAAAAATTTGTTTGAGTTCGACTCAGGAAATTGATTTTCTTTTGAACAATCGATTTTCGATTTTCACTAATGGAATCAATTGTCTAAATTACCTCCCTTTGGCTTTATGGTTTTGGGTTCTCACTTCTTAATTCTCATACAATAGTCCTAAGCTCCCTTCACAGTGACAAGCAACTGAAGCAAGTCTGTCATTCTAGGGTTGCTCGCTCTCGAGCAAGCCCGTCGTCGGCCTCTCACACGGATTGCATTTTTTCTATTTGTATTATATTTGTATGTTGAGATTGTATTTTATCTATGTATTAATTCTTGGGTAGAAAAAAAAATGGAAGAATACTTCGATTCGATCAGAACCGACCGAAATATTACACTTTTAAACAGAACGTTTTTTATAAATATGATTTGGTTTTCGTTTTGTAAAATAAATTCAATTTATGGTTCACTATCGTTTTGATTAACCGAACCAACCATTGCAAACCCTATGAATAATTTGGTTTTACATCCCATATTTATGGATAATATTGTTTTACTATATCGAGATATAAACCACCACTAGTTACTCAATCGTTCTTTCAAAAGTTATCCATTTTGTCATTTTTTGTATCTCGTCTATTTCATTTTTAAGCAACACCCACTATTTTTCTATTTTTTTTCCCCTTTTCTATCTTTCTCCGTCTTTTATCTTTCATATTTCTCTACTCTTTCTTTTACTTATTCCTCTCTGTATTAACAATTCACTACACATTTAATACTATATTTCTTAAACAATGCGTAAAAAACAAATGAACAACTTTCGAAAGGGACAAAGAGTGTATTAAAACACAGCATGTGCATATAATAAATCGATATTTTAATTTTTACTCAATAAATTATAGATGTAATGTTAAAAAAATGTTCATGGATAAAAATATGATGGTGAACGTCCAATTGGTACAATGTTTTGTAATGATAACAATGTGTATTTTTCTGTTTATAAATAAACAATAGAAATTCATTTATTTTTGCATTTAATAGAGTTACTATAAACCTTGAGCTAGAACTGAAAATCAAATCAAACTATTCTATACTTGATTCGAGATCGTTGGGTAAAAGCTCGTTTGAGCTCGATTCAACATAAATATCAAATAAGCTTGAACATATATTTATGTCGGTACGGTTTAAAGCTTAGCTCGAGCTCGATAAGTAAAAAAAAGATAAATTTAATGTAAAAATGTCAAACTACTCGAGCTCGATAAGTAAAAAAAAGATAAATTTAGTGTATAACAATGTCAAACTACTCGAGCTCGGCTCGAATAAAGCTCATTTGAGCTCGACTCTTTTAATTATCAAACAAGTTCAAACAATAATTTCAAAGCTCGATAATATTTCAAACAAACTTGAACTACATCGCGTTCGACTGGACTCGGCTCGACTCATTTACAACCCTAGCTTGATCACATGATTGATTTTTACCCGCTTTTTTTTTTTTTTTTGATTACAAGTTAAATACCCATCCCTTTTTTTCCCCTCTCCATGACTCGAACCAGGACCAGCCTAGGTAGTGGTGCTCAAACCACTATCCCACTTTGTCGATTACATATTGATATACGCTCATAAAGTATTACATTATGTACATATAGCTAGGGAGGATTGCTGTATCAGTGGCGACGTGGTATATTTGGGTTTCCCAGAGCTCATTTTCACTAAAGCAGGGAAGATTTTACAGAGAGAGGTGAAGTTTCGTACTGTATTTTTTTAGCCCGTCACGATAAATTTTAATACTCCCACCATTCCACTTTAACTGTCACTCTTGGATTTTCACATATATTCAGTACTAATGATTATTTGTATAGAATGACTAATATGTCCCCTTACATGTTATTAGTATTATGAGTATGATAATTTATCCACCTATTACCAAAATGTGAAAAAACAGACTATTTTCAATTTGTGAAGTTGGACAGAAGGGTAACTTACAGGACTAAAAAAACTATTTTCTTGGTATATTATGTCATCTGAAGTACAGATTTATTACATGTTCAGCAACCTGTTCATTGCAGATACTTCAATCACTCGTTGTACTTGCCACAACAGCAGAACGCTTTGTGGTAATGGAAGCGGAACGCAAACAGCTGGAACGGATTTTTACCGTCGAATTTACAATCAGCTACGCCTACGGTACGTTTCTCCGTCTTTCCTTGAAAAACAGTTAGACATTTTCCTGTACTGCGAGAAACCCAGAATCTGAATTCCCGATGATTCAGCTTCTTCGGTGGATTATACGATTTCCAGTCGGCATCTGCCAAATTGCCAAGATTCTTCAATGCTTCAAGCTTCACTACACCATGTTTGTCAACTGTAAGATAGCTCTTGTCTGAACATTTGACCATATAGTTCCTGAATCTGATTTTCGACGAATAAATAAAGTTTATATGAGCCCCGTTTCAAGTGTGATTATAGGCAGATGTGGTGCTGTTTATATGTGTGTGCATTGCAATTTCAAGAGAAGATCGTTTTTTTTTAGTTACTTCAGTTTCGATTTTAGTCCTGTCGACTTTCGCTGACTGAAAATAGTCCCGTAACTTTCAGTTATTTGACATTTTAGTTCAATGATCGACTGTAAGAGGTGGAACATCTGGTTGATGCTAGCTTGACAGAGTGTGTATTAGTTTGTAGGGGTGTATTGCAATTTCAAGAGAAGATAGTTTTTTTTCAAGTCCGGTAAGTTACTTCAATTTCGATTTCAGCCCTGTCGACTTTCGCTGATTGAAAATAGTCCCGTAACTTTCAGTTGTTTGACATTTTAGTTTAATGATCGACTGTAAGAGGTGAAACATTCCGTTGACACTAACTATGCAGAGTCTGATCCACGTTGAATCAAATGTTTCACCTACTACAGCCCGTCGTAGGACAAAATTGTTGAACAATTGAAAAGTACAAGACTATTTTTAATTTGTGGAAGTCAATAGAATTGAAATCGAAATAAAAGTAACTTACTCTATTATCCCCAATTTTGAATTCGTAATAGTCAACAGGACTGGAATTAAAATAGGAATAACTTACCCGACTAAAAAGAAACTATTTTCCTTATATTTAATTTTAGAAAATTAATGTCTTAGACAAACATGCTGCAAAATACTTCATCAGATTCAGACCCAGGGTATTGCAGCCTTATTATGGTAAGTTTTCTGAGTGGGTGCTGCGATTGTCACCCGAATAATTGCTCTATACACCCTACTTTACAACTATATGTGATGGTACGAAGTGCTAAAAATGTTGTACTTGTACATGTTAGTGTATTGAGCAAAAGTGCGGGTGTGAGTAGCCTATTATGATCATATCGGTTGTATATGATAGGGTGCTAAAAATGTTGTACATGTGAGTGTATTGAGCAAAAGTGCGGGCGTGAGTAGCCTATTATGATCGTATCAGTTGTATATGATAGTATAGGGTGCAAAAAATGTTGTACATATGAGTGTATTGAGCAAAAGTGCGGGTGTGAGTAGCCTATTATGATCGTATCAGTGGTATATGATGGTATACGGTGCTAAAAATGTTGTACATGTGAGTGTATTGAGCAAAAGTGCGGGTGTGAGTAGACTATTATGATCGTATCAATTGTATATGATGGTATACGGTGCTAAAAATATTGTACATGTGAGTGTATTGAGTAAAAGTGCGGGTGTGAGTAGCCTATTATGATCGTATCACTTGTATGTGATGGTACAAAGTGATAAAAATGTTGTACATGTGAGTGTATTAAGCAAAAGTGTGGGTGTGAGTAGCCTATTATGATCGTATTGGTTGTATATGATGGTATAAGGCGCTAAAAATGTTGTACATGTGAGTGTATAGAGTAAAAGTGCGGGTGTGAGTAGCCTATTATGATCGTATCAGTTGTATATGATGGTATACGGTGCTAAAAATGTTGTACATGTGAGTGTATTGAGCAAAAGTGTGTGTATTGAGCAAAAGTGTGGGTGTTAGTAGCCTATTATGATCGTATCAGTTGTACTGGGTGCTAAAAATGTTGTACGTGTGGGTGTATTGAGCGAAAATTTACCTATGATAGCCGGAAGCTGAACCGGAGGTGGATTCCCAACCAAAATAGGAATGATTTTTCGTCGACACGCCACCTATAACATTCGGCACAGAGTAAACTCCTCTGTCGTCTGAAGTGACATAGTCGGACTGTAAGGCGCCTGCAATAAGAGTGTCGTCGAATGCAGTCATGTGGGGATATGCGTCGCTCGTTGGACACTTATCCGTATCACACGCGCTGCATTGGCTGCAAAGGAGATGGCTCTTCATTTGTACAGAGCCCGCGGTGGCTTGAGCAATCGTCATCACCAGGACGATTGCAAGACAAAGACGGAAACTCTCCATGCCTCGATCGATCCTTTTTCGTTTCGCGATCTCTTGTTTACGATTTTACGCCTTATATGCTGCAGCTCGTTCTTGATTTCATCAAATTTTGTTTTCATGATTTGGATTGTAACAAGATCAACGGCTGAGGATTGTTTATTGTTTGGCAGTTTTTTGTTTTTGTTGCATTGGAGTTAACTACGTTAATTAAAAATGTCTTATTCTGTATATTCTGCCGCAGGAATTTTTGGTTTTTTCTGTAATTTATAATATTATTGAAACTATATTTCAGAATAGTATAATTAAAGAGAACAAGGCTTGAATTTGAACTGAGATTCTGCACTTTGTTGAGCTTGAGAAAGAAAACACTTCCTCCGTCGTCCATTCGAGAGTTGTCTATTTACATTTTTTACATTGATTAAAAAATATAATATTATATGTGTAGTCAATTGTTTGTGTAAGGAGAGATAGAAAAAGAAAAATATTACGAAAAACACAGTGAGTTTGCCAAAAAAAAAAACTTTCGATTGGGTATCTAAAATGACAAAATTGATAACTTTTGAAAGGTGGAATGAATACTTTATAGTGAAAAAAATATTTTTTTAATGAAACTACTAATACTATCAAAGTAATACATTTTAGCTGAAATAACTAATGTAGTTTAAAAATACACAAAATAAAAGCCCAGTCAGTAGAAACTCTATAAATTAATACTCGATTAATTAATAAACTCTCTAAGATAATATTTTTGACCTGTCCCGACTCGGGGATAGGGTGCTAAATTAATAAACTCGCTAAAATTATAAGATAATACATTTTTTATACTCGTGGAATATATCAAGTATGACCTTTTAATCCTACCCATGTTTATTTTTTGCCTTCATTCCATTTGACCACTTTTAAATGTAATAAAAATAAAGAAAAAAGAAAAAAAATTCAAATCTCATATTCTTTCATTCTTGTTTTCAATCTCTTTTTCAAATTTCATATTCCCTCTCATTATTCTCTTATTTTCAATCTCTTTTTCAAATTTCATATTCCCTCTCATTATTCTCTTATTCTTCTTTTCAATCTCTTTTTCAAATCTCATATTCCCTCTCATTATTCTCTTATTCTTCTTTTCAATCTCTACACTTAAATTCTCTCATTTTTTTTTCATAATGTAATTGAAAGTTGGATTGAAGGTAAGAAACATATTTCTATTATATTCATTTGTTTGATTTTGTTGGTATTTGATATTTTATCATAGTGAATTCAAGTGTATATTTTTTTTTAGGTTTACACCCAAAATTTTCGTTCAAGTTGTTTAGGGTTGTGTAGGATTGTTTAAGGTTGTTTAGGGTTGTTTACTGGGGTTGTTTAAGGTTGTTTAGGGTTGTTTAGGGTTGTTTAAGGTTGTTTAAAGTTGTTTAGGGTTGTTTACTGGACTTGTTTGGGGTTGTTTAGGGTTGTTTGAGGTTGTTTAGGGTTGTTCACTGGTGTTGTTTGAGGTTGTTTAGAGTTGTTTAAGATTGTTTAGGGTTGTTTATTGGGCTTGTTTGATGTTGTTTAAGGTTGTTTAGGATTGTTTAATATAGTTGTTTAGGGTCGTTTAATGTGATTGTTTATGATTGTTTAATGTGGTTGTTTAGAGTTGTTTAATGTGGTTGTTTATGGTTGTTTTGTATGTTTGTTCTTTTTCTTTTTTTTAATCAATTAAATAAAAGAAGGCCATTTTTGTATATTTTATATAAGTAAGGCAATTTTTGATAAGTAGTAGTTTGACTAGGCCATTTCTGAAATTACCCCTATATACTCTCTATTACATGAATGATTTATGAAGGTTTCTTGAAAAATGACTAAATTGTCTTTTACTCCCTCCGTCCAATTTTATTATGCCCACTTCTCCGGACACGGGTTTTAATGAATATTGATTAATTTATGTATAAAGCAGATAAATTAGGGGTATGATGAGATGTTGTGGGGTCCATTTATATGTAAAGTGATTGTTTATGAATAAAGCTAGTTGCAATTTGAGTAAATAAGTGATGGTTTGAGGGTGGAGATAAAGTAGTGTGAATAGTATTATTTTCAAAAAATGAATGGGCATAATAAAATTGGACAACCAAAAAAGAAAAGTGGGAATAATGAAATTGGACGGAGGGAGTTTTTTTTATTGAAATATCACCTTTTAATCCCGTCTCTAATTTTCCTTATCATTGTAAGAACTTCTGGTGTCATTTTCTCATAGTTCAACAAGAAATTATTCAAGTGAGAGATACTTTAAAGACCTGCTTAATTGTATTTGATATTGTCGATTGACTCATATGCAAACCATAGTTACTAAGAACCCATTCTTGCAATTGTTTTTTAGCGAGACTTGAATTATCCTTGTTGTGCTTGCATAATGCTTTTCGAATCTCTTTGTTATTTTTTTTCACACATGTAAGATGAGAAGTCATGTTGTGTGTATGATTTTGTTTGTGTTAGCATATTTTGATCCTACATATTTATATAGAAAATATTTTTTATTGTCCATAAAAGTGATACAATGAATACAAGAAGCATAATAATGTGGAAGATTGAATGAATATTTCAAATTAGATCATTCATTCGATATACAATAATTAATTATATGTGGAAGTTTGAAAGAGTGTTTATAAATGAAGTATTTTATTACTCCATAAATTAATAAAATATTAATTAATATATAAATTAATAATTATTTAAACTAATAAATTTTGGTGGTTCCAACATTATTAATTTATAGAGTTTCTGTATACAATAAAATTGATTTAAGTTAGATTCTCCTTTTGAAGTTGGTCTAATATAAAGTATGCACTCGCATGTACGGTGCATACTTCAATTTTAAATTTAAATTTTAATTCATCAATTAATTTTAATTTTATCTGCACCCATTCATTTAATGAATTCACCTCCAAATTATTTTTTACTATTATTATTTGCACTCGCTCATTTAATGAGTTCACCCCCAAGTCATTTTTTTATTACGGTTATCTGCACTCGCTCATTTTATGAGTTCACCCCCAAGTCATTTTTTATTACGGTTATCTGCACTCGCTCATTTTATGAGTTCACCCCCAAATCATTTTTTTACCACGGTTATATACACCCGCTTATTTTATGAGTTCACCCCCAAATTATTGTTTTACCACGATTATCTACACCCGCTCATTTAATGAGTTCACCCCAAAATATTTTTAAAAAATAATCACATTTAAAAAACTATATTATCATTTTATTAATTTACACAAAATATAATAAAATAAACTCTAATTTATATATTTACAATATGCAGCCGAGTTACCGTCGATTCACCACCAACTCACCCATATTTAAAAAAAAAATCGTGAAAATATAATTAATAAAAAACTATCGAAATTAGCCACAAATCTCAATTTTTTTTCTTTTTAATTTTTCTTCCTCCTTCTCTTTTCCTTTATTTCTTCCCATTTTCAGTTTATTTTTCAATTTTTTTATTTATTCATTTTTTTTCCTTTTACTTTTTTTATTTTATTTTGATGCCTTTTTTTTCCATTTTTTTCATGTGTATTTTTTAAGTTTTAATACAAAATAATATTATAGGTATGATTTTATTATAGTCGATCGGCGGTGCACCTGAATTTCAATTTTAATTTGATGAGTAAAGGACCTTCCCGAAATTCATGTCGTTCGGCGGGTGACCATGTCACCACCATGCCCGACCACCCCCTCGACGGGGACGGCGACGCTTCCGTCCCGGCCATTGAAGCCCGAGACCCCTCCTCGAATCGCAATGGCGATTCTTCACTTCCATGACAATTGACATCATCTTTCTTCTCGGCAGAAAACCTCTACTCATTTCGACCACCGACGCGACTGCTTCCATCAATCTCCCTTGTGTTCGCGATCCAGGATCTTCTCTGGCATCAATGGCGCTCGCCTACAACACTCGGATTGACGCCGCCTCGCTCTCGTCGTTCATCTCTGTCCAAATCGAAGCTACATTGCTTCGTCTTCTTCACTCTGCTCCTGCACATCCTCTTCCTCCGGCTGACGGTGCATGGCCCGACGAAGGACTGTGAGTATGTTGCTGATGGATCTCTGATCGGCCGACACTCGGAGCCGGTGACCTTGTCGATGAAATCTCAGGCGGCGAGTGCTGACCTAGGGTGTCTTCCCATTGGGCTAAGGTTCCGTTCAATTGAGATTGGTAATGTGCACCCCCTATTTTCTTCAGTACACCTCGATCTGTACTCCCTCAACTTTTTTATGGTATTATTGTTAGTGGTACTAGTATTACTAGTTATTGATTGTGGTATTACTATTAATACACTATTGAATTAATATTAATGATTATTGATTATTAATTGTGGTATTATTGATTATTGTTTGTGGTATTACTGATTATGTGGAATTATTTATTATTGCTTAAGGCATTACTGATTATTATTATTGTTTATGATATTACATATTATTGTTTATGTTATTACTGATAATTATGTTTTGTATTACTGAATATAATTAGATTTGTGAAATTATTTGTTATTGTGTAAGATATTACTGATCAATGTTCATGGTATTACTAATTATTGTTCATGTTATTACTGATAATTATTTTTTGTATTTTTTAATATAATTAGATGTGTGGAATTATTTGTTATTGTATAAAATTTTACTGTAATTAGATGCATGTAATTATTTGTTATTGTAAAGATATTACTAATTATTGTTAATGATATTACTGATTACTGTTTATGGTATTACTGGTTATTACTTATTGTATTACTGACTATAATAAAATAATACATATAATATTATTTTGTATTAAAATTTAAAAAAAAAAAAAACTAATGAAAAAAAAAACAGAAAAAAAAATGAAGAAATAAAAAGTATGGAATAAAAACTGAAAAATGAGAAGAAAAAAAATAGAGATTTATGCCTAATTTCGATAGTTTTTTTTTTAATTATGTTTTTACGATTTTTTTTTCTAAAAATATGGGTGATTTAGTGGTGAATCGACGGTAACTCGGCAATGACTCGACTGCAAGATTGTAAATGTATAAATTAGGGTTGATTTTATTATTATATTTTGTGTAAATTAATAAAAAGATAATATAATATTTTTAATGTAATTATTTTTAAAAAAATATTTGGAGGTGAACTCATAAAATGAGCGGGTGCAGATAATTGTGGTAAAAAAATAATTTTGGGGTGAACTCATAAAATGAGCGAGTGTAGATAACCGTTGTAAAAAAGAAATGATTTGGAGGTGAACTCATAAAATGAGCAGGTGTAGATAACTGTAGTATAAATATGATTTGGGGTGATCTCATATAATGAGCGGGTGCTAATAACTATAGTAAAAAAATAATTTTGGGGTGAACTCATAAAATGAGCGGTTGTAGATAACCGTTGTAAAAAAATGATTTGGGGGTGAACTCATAAAATGAGCGGGTGCAGATACCTGTAGTAAAAAATGATTTGGGGTGAACTCATAAAGTGAGCAGGTGCAGATAACTGTAGTAAAAAATGATTTGGGGTGAACTTATAAAATGAGCGAGTGCAGATAATTGTAGTAAAAATATAATTTGGAGGTGAACTCATTAAATTAGCAGGTGCAGGTAAAATATAAATAAAAAATTAAAATTAAAATTAGGGGGTACGGTGCATACGAGTGTACGCAAGTTTTACCCATTACTTTATAGTAAAACAATTACTCATTCTGTTCTACAAGAAATTACATGTTTTCTTTAATAGAAGGTTTCACAACACATTAAAAAAAATTATTCATAAACTTTATTCTCACTATATTTATATGTTTACATAAAAAAATGTCATTATTTTTATGTTTCACACATTTAATTGCAAAATATTTGTATTTCGTTCCAATTTCACCAATAATATTCCATTTGTAGAAGCTAACATTATTAATATGTGTGATATGTATTGATGAAGTGGTAAAGTGGGTATCTTTATATATGAAAGTAGGTGAAGTCACTGCAAACTTTACCACGTGTTCCTTCGAGATATCTTCTTCTTTCGCTATGTATCAATTTGAAGTAAACTTTTAATTTTTACCATTTCTCATTTTGAAATTGAAAGTTCGAGATTAATGAGTCAATAACTTTTCACGTCAGTTGATTTTTCAGTTGATCTTCCTCTCTCCCTCCCTTTTCTTTGGGTACCATTGTGACGGCCTGACGGGGCATCAATCCACGATGTCGTACATACACGTGTTGTTTTATGGAGTTGAAGACAATGATAGCGAGACAAACTTCAAACTCTTTTTATAAAAGGATTTTAAAATATCTATATAAATCTATATATATGAATACCTATTTTTCTAAGAATCTAGTGTATCAAATAGGAGAATTCAAATGATTTCATTCAAATAATATTGAGAAAATATCACTTTTGGTCACTGAACTTTACCACTTTTTACATTTGATCACCCACATTTCATCACTATCAAAATTGGTCACTCACTTATTCGTCAATATCAAAATTGGTCACTCACTTATTCGTCAATATCAAAATTGGCCACTCACTTATTCTTTCTCTATCAATTTTGATGCCGCTGTTAGAGAATCCATTATTTACTAACGGATAAAAGGTTTTGAGCGCCAACTTTTATTTTTCCTCTTTTAATTCCTTAACCCTAAACCCCCAAACCCATTTTTTTTTAAATTTTACTTCAATTAAATTACTGGTGTATGGTTAAGAATAGATTATCAAACCCGAATAAGTATAAATGGGGAAATGAATTCTAATAAGTATAAATGGGGAAATGAATTCTAATAATTAACTATTTTGAAATAAGTTTCTATTCCCAATCATTATACAAATTCAATATGAAAATCAGTAATTGAAATATTATTCAAAAAAAGTTTGAAAACAGAGTACAAAACCGAATAATTTTCAACCACAGTTAATACAATAATTATAAATACATAACTAGTACATGACCACCACAATTTGACTAATTTGGCTTATAATTATGATGTGTAGTTCGATGGTTTATAATTTTGTGGTTGAAAATTATTCAGACTTGCTTTTGTACTCTATTTTTCAGACTTTTTTGAATAATATTTCAATTATTGATTTTCATATTGAATTTGTATAATGACTGAGAATTAATTGAAGGTAAATTCAGTAAAATTAATTATGGTGTGTAGTTTGATGGTTTATAATTATTGTATTCACTATGGTTGAAAATTGTTCAGACTTGCTTTGCTTTTGTACTCTGTTTTTCAGACTTTTTTGAATAATATTTCAATTATTGATTTTCATATTGAATTTGTATAATGACTGAGAATTAATTAAAGATAAATTCAGTAAAATTTAAAAAAAAAAAAAAGTTTGGGGGTTTAGGGTTAAGGAATTAAACGAGGAAAAATAAGCTCAAAACCTTTTCTTCGTTAGTAAATGACGGATTCTCTAACAGCACATCAAAATTGATAGAGAAAGAATAAGTGAGTGACCAATTTTGATAGTGACGAATAAGTGAGTGACCAATTTTGATAGTGATGAAATGTGGGTGACCAAATGTAAAAAGTGGTAAAGTTCAGTAACCAAAAGTGATATTTTCCCAATAATATTTATGAAATTCTAGTCGTAACGGAAGATAATAACTTCACCTCAAAAAAAAAAAAAAAAAAAAAAAAAAAAAAAAAAAAAAAAAAAAAAACCTCACCTCAAACTTTCCACAAACCAACATAAATATTTAAACATCCGTTTATGTGGATCTTTCCCTCGACCACCTTTTGGTGTGGGATCAGTCGGCGAAGGGAGATTCTCCCCTAAAATTGCCTTCTTTCCCGAAGTAGATGTGACCGTGTTATTTCCACCACCCATTACTCGAACATATAGAAATTCGTGAGAGAATTTTTCAACTCGTTTCCGCAGACGGCGCCAGTTGATGTGCTAAAATTTGCACGGATGGATTGGGGATCCTCGAAGTCGAAGATATGGATTCCTAAACACGTATAAATAGTCCGAGTGCGCTACTGCCTTCAGTATGATCCTCTGGAACCTGCAAAGAACATGTCGGAGGAGATCCGGCGCGGACACTCCGATGCCTAAGTCAGTATAGGGCTTTTTAATATGTCACAAGGACTTCGAAGTCCTCGATTTAACAAATCAAATTCTCAAAGGATCTTGCAGTGTATAATACGAAATATATTCAGTCTTATCATAAGTAAAAAGTCCAACCCCTAAAATATATATACCTTGCCTTACCTATTTATAGAAGACTTCCTCTTAAGAGGAAGTTAGAGATTCCTCTTATCTCGGAGCTGCCCCTGAGACTGAGCCCTGCTGAGTTGACCGAGCCCTCAATTCTCTTCCTTCCCCAAAGAATCGGAATCACTCCCTCTTAGTGGACCGAATCATGGGGGCTCTCCTACATTCTCGGCTTACCAAGTCATACCAAGATTGAGTCTCCTTTATACTTCTCTCCAGGAGGAGCTCTTTCCAGAAGGACCTCCAGAGGAGCCTCTATATCCAGAGAGCCTTCTCCAATCCAATGTTTCATTCTTTATCTTATCTTCTATACACGTGTCGACTTTTCATTAGACGACATTTTTAGGCCGCATCAGAGGTGAACTCATAAAATGAGCAGGTGTAGATAACTGTAGTATAAATATGATTTGGGGTGAACTCATATAATGAGCGGGTGCAAATAACTATAGTAAAAAAATAATTTGGGGGTGGACTCATAAAGTGAGCGGGTGCAGATAACTATAGTAAAAAATGATTTGGGGTGAACTTATAAAATGAGCGAGTGCAGATAACTGTAGTAAAAATATAATTTAGGGGTGAACTCATTAAATTAGCAGGTGCAGGTAAACTATAAATAAAAAATTAAAATTAAAATTAGGGGATACGGTGCATACGAGTATACGCAAGTGTTACCAATTACTTTATAGTAAAACAATTACTCATTCTGTTCTACAAGAAATTACATGTTTTCTTTAATAGAAGGTTTCAAAACACATTAAAAAAAATTATTTATAAACTTTATTCTCAGGCTTTTTTAATAAAATATTGTTATTTTAAATTTGAATTAATATAATGCAGGTGTTTGAAGTAGTGTTAATAAAATACACTAGAGCGCCTTATGAATGGGCGCCCAAGGGAAATCATGTCAGAAGTGTGGCAGGAAAATTCAGATCGAGAGAGTGGCGCCTATAGCATGGGCGCCTATGGAATATTTGTTTGTGGGTGGGTGGGTGGGTGGGTGGGTGGGGTGGGGTGGGGTGCGGGTGCAGGTGGGGGTTGTTTGATTATATTAAATAATACTGTATTTACTTTTTCCCTAATTTTTATTATTATGGAGTATTTTTTTTAGGTGATTTCAAATTTCAATATATATTACTCTCTCTATACACTAAAAAAGTGTGCTTACTTTTTTTTATACATGTTTTTAAAAAAAATCATATTTTAATTATAAAAAATATATTTAGAATAATGAGTAAAATATATACTTCCTCCGTCTAATTTCATTATTTCCATTTTCCTTTTTTTATTATCCAATTTTATTATGCCAATTCCCTTTTTAGAAATAATACTATTCACACTACTTTATATCCACCCTCCAACAATCACTTATTTACTCAAATTGTCACTAACTTTATTCATAAACAACCACTTTACCTATAAATGGACTCCACAACATCTCATCATACCCCCAACTTATTTACTTTATACATAAACTAATCAATATTTATTAAAACCCGTGCCCGAAGAAGTGATATAATAAAATTGGACGGATGGAGTATTTGGTAGATACCCAGTCTTGTTAGTAAAGTAGAAAAAATATTCAAAAGTGAAATATTTAAATAGAATAAGCATATTTTTTGTGAGCCCAAATATTGCATACATACATTCTATTCCAATTAAGTCAAAACCCTAAATCCATTTAGCCCAAAAGTCAAATTAAGACAATTTAAAAAAAAATCGTGGGTCAGAAGCCCGGATTCGGGTTGCCAAAAAATATTTATCACTACAAGATCAAAAGTGTATTACTACATGTCCAAAAATATTATGGACACTTAATTTTTTGGGTGAATTTATCAGAATGTTTTGACACGTAGTATTAAATTTTTGGCCTTGTAGTGGTAATATTTTGGTCATATAGTAAACCACCTATTTGCGTGAATTTTTTGGATAACCCGGATCCGGGCTTCTGATTCGCGATTTTTTTAAAATTGTCTTAATTTAACTTTTGAGATAAATGAATTTAGGGTTTTAATTTGTCTGATTAAATAAAATGCATGTATACAATATTTCACTTAAAATTAGCCAGAAAATTTTATAGAATAATAAAAGTAGTCTAGAAACGTATTAAAAAATTAGAAACATATTTTTTAAAAGGTAAAATAGGTAAAATAAGAAATATATATTGAAATTTGAAACCACCTAAAAAAATAATAATAAAAATTAGGAAAAAATAAATATTATTTAATATAAAAAAATAAAAAATACTCCCAACCCCCACGCCCCACTTTCACCTCCACCCCCTCCACAAAGATTTCATGGGCGCCCATACTATAGGCGCCACCCTCTCCATCTGAATATCCCTGCCAATCTTCTGACATGATTTCCCTTGAGCGCCCATTCATACGGCGCTTTAATGTATATTATTAAAACATTTTTAAACACCTACATTCTATTAATTTAAATTTAAAATAATAATATTTTATTAAAAAAGCCTTATTCTCACTATATTTATATATTTACATAAAAAATGTCATTATTTTTGTGTTTCACACATTTAATTGCAAAATATTTGTATTTCGTTCCCATTTCACCAATAATATTCCATTTGTACAAGCTAACATTATTAATATGTGTGATATGTATTGATGAAGTGGTAAAGTTGGTATCTTTATATATGAAAGTAGGTGAAGTCACTGCAAACTTTGCCACGTGTTCCTTCGAGATATCTCCTTCTTTCGCTATGTGTCAATTTGAAGTAAACTTTTAATTTTTACCATTTCTCATTTTGAAATTGAAAGTTCGAGATTAATGAGTCAATAACTTTTCACGTCAGTTGATTTTCCTATCTCCTAATTAATTTCTCACGTAAGTTGATCTTCCTCTCTCCCTCCCTTTTCTTTGGGTACCATTGTGACGGCCTGACGGGGCATCAATTCACGGTGTCGTACATACACGTGTTGTTTTATGGAGTTGAAGACAATGATAATGAGACAAACTTCAAACTCTTTTTATAAAAAGATTTTAAGATATCTATATAAATCTAGAGATTATTAACACCAGAGTACAAAATCTGCCCCCTAAGTGTGTGCTGATACATCCGCATTTTAAAAAAAAATTATTCCACTTGTCAGTACAAAATCCAAAATAAAAGGTCTCTTCTACCCTTAATTTTTCTTTTTACAAACATTATTATTTCATTGTCTTCTCTCTCTTCCCTCACTCATTAATTTCCTCTCTCTTCTCTCTTCTCTCTCTTCTCCCCTCCAGAAATTGGAGTGGTCTATCAACACGCCTCTTCATTTCCGGCGGCCTTCCAACGACGACGGCGACACGGGTGGTGGGTTCACGGTCTCCATCTTTCTCGGCCCGCTACCGGCTTCGTCTTCTAACAGCGGCGACCATAGCGATGTGGCTTCGTAACGTTTGTTCAAAACCCTCCTCCACGTCGTTGCAGAGCCTGAATGCTCCGTCAAGGGGCTCATCTTCTCCGATCTCGTGGTGGCGGCGTAGATCTAGAGTTTTGTGGGTGGTGTTGACACACTGAGTTGACTCAGTAAGTTTTTATTTTGGTGTCTCCCTCTAAAAATCTCTCTACTTTGTTTACTTTAGGAAATATCGTTAAAATTCAACTTCTGATTTGGGGCTTTTGTTTTAGTTACTCTTCTTTTTGTTTATTCTAGATAAAATTGTGTTACTGGGTGGTTGTGTATATGAACTGTGATATAAAATTGTGATATGAACTGTGATATAAACTGGGTGGATGTGTATATATATATGAAATGTTCAACATAATTGTAAAACAGCTATTATGGATTTCAATCTTTGTGTGCAGCTGCAATTTATAGTTTCTTTGTGTTATGATTAAAGGTATGAGAGGATGAGAATCTTAAGATAGCTTGTAAGAAACTAGGAATTGCACTTTGATTGGCTATGAGGTACTCATAATCTCACATGCGAGGTTTGGGGGTTAAGTATAATCCTTAAACTTTGTTATCCTTGGAGATCCATCATCCATCGAGCTATCTATGCTTTGAATTTGTGTGTTTATGGATGTATTAAAAGAGGAAACTCAAATATTTATTATTTGTTTGTTATAAAACTGAACTCAAGTCTGTGGTCTCTTTAAGACCGATTGTAAGTTGTAACATAGTATGGTAGACTCCTCCTTTCAAACTGGATTTGCTTTTGTTTTTTTGAACCATTTAGTGTGTGGCTAATTCTCCAGAATGAAAGTGTCCACCAGTTCCCTTTTGAGATTTTCCCTTTTTGTACCTAGTGAGAGAACCGGTGGAAACTAATTTGTGTTTTGTTATTAACAGAGCCTCACTCACCCAGCTTTCCTTAGATCTGATCAAACTTTCACTGAAATCCACATTGAAGAGGCTATCCTTGATAAACTGGTGCCCCTTGTAACTTTTTTCTTGTACTTTATATCATCAATAAATGCTTTTGTCTAACAAAAAAAAAAACTTAAGTGGAGTAACATTTTTTTACTTGAAAATCTTGTCGATATTCAATATTTAATATATATGTCTATATTCAATATAGATGTTGATATTCAATTTATATGTCGATATTCAATTTATATATATACATATATATTTTGATGTTCAATAAATATATATATATATATATATATATTTATATTGATATTCAATATTTTAATTATATTCAATGTATATATCGATGTTCAATATAATTTGACATAGTGATTATGTATGAGTTATACATATTATTTTCTAAATCAAATAAATATTTTTATATAAAAAATTGAATAAAGAAAATTGAACTAAATATTTTTTACTTAAATTTCCAAAAAAAAATCAATAAAAATCAGAATTAAAAAAAATTGAATAAATTTTTTAAGTAAAAATTGAATAAAATATAAATAAAAAATTGAATAAAAATAATTCATCTAGTGAGGGAGAAACAAAATTTAAAACCAATTTTGAATAAAAAAATTTAATAAAATATAAATTCAAAAACTAAATTAAAAAAACTTGGTAATAGTGGGAATTGATAATGTGGAAAATGAATTGGAATTGAAAGGGTGGAGTGAGAGGGATCTAGTTGCAGATAGATTGATGTGACTAATTTTTTACATTTGAAATTTTTCTTTATATTAAGGAGAGAGAAAAATATATTATACTAATTAGTTAATATATAATTAAAAATATTTTTTTATATTAAAAATTTTGAATTTAAAAACTGAATAACAAAATTTTAATTAAAAAAAATTGACGTAATTTTTTGAAAAAAAGTTCTGAGCAAAAAAAAATCTGAATAAAAAATTAAAAACTAAAAAAATCAAGTAAATTCTGATTTAAAAAATTAAATTAAATTAAAAAAGAAATTGTGTGGATTAAAATTTTTAAAAAATATGTAATAATTTTAAAATAAAAAATTGGAGTAAAAACAGAATAAAATATAAATAAAAAAATTGAATAAATCTAATTTGAACACAAAATTATGCGGAAGAAAAATAAAAGATGGGTGTCATGCAGGTTGATTGGACAGATGCTTTACTTCTGAAATGGTTTTGGTCATTCCAACACACATTATGCGGAAGGAAAATTAAGGGCAAAATAGTCATTGCCTCCTCAAGAATTGTATCTCCTCACAATTTATTAATCAATTGTATTTGCACACACTTATAGTCTCCCAAATGTACTAGAACAAACTTTGCCCATAAATCTATATATATGAATACCTATTCTTCTAAGAATCTAGTGTATCAAATAGGAGAATTCAAATGATTTCATTCAAATATTATTTATGAAATTCTAGTCGTAACGGAAGATAATAACTTCACCTCAAAAAAAAAAAAAAAAAAAACCTCACCTCAAACTTTCCACAAACCAACATAAATATTTAAACATCCGTTTATGAGTTTTAATAACTTGCAATTTAACAAAAATATAAAATTGCAAAAAGGTCCTTAAAGAAATTAAAATTTTAAAAAAATAATGTAAAAAATTATAAAAATATCGTTTTCACTCATTAAATGATAGAGATTTACAAAAAAAAAAAAAGTTATACATTATAGCAAAGTCACGTGTTTTACTTGAAGCGTCGATTTCACTTAAAAAGGTGTGCTCGATCAAACGAACTTCGACATCAGAAAGTCCAAAAAAAAGAGGCTTAGTTAAAAATCGCTAAACAGTCGTAATAGAGTAAAATTCTAGTCATGTTTAAACATGCTGTTTAATAACCTCAAACTTTATATATATATATATATATATATATATATATTTATTGGGCTAGTCTTGGGGGAGACCGTCTCACATAATGAGATCTGTGAGACGGCTTTTATATATAAAAGGTGATAATGTTTGAGCAAAAAGTGATAGCGTTTAAGTAAAAAGTGATAGTTACTTTTGTTAAAAATATTATCACTTTTTACTTAAATATTATCACTTTTTTTACAAACCAAAATTTAGAAAAAAAATATGGGTTATCCTAACCAAAATTTTGAAATATGGGTTAAAAAGATCCGTCTCACGAAAAAAGATCCGTGAGACGGTCTCACACAAGTTTTTGCCATATTTATTGACGGAATGACACAAAATAATTAAATATTTAAACATCCTGTTTATGAGTTTTATTAACTAGCAATTTGCATAAAAATACATAGTATAAGAACAAAAATCTTTCATTTTTGTCCCATTTCCACTCTTTTCCAAGACAAATTATCCTAATATTTACATAAACAAAACCACCACAATCACAATCACACAAAAAAACATAAAATTAAGGTATAAAAATACCAAAAAAAGAAAAGAAGAGAATTATGCACCCGTGACACATGAGAACATCCTATGACTTGTGAACCTCACAAGCTGCTGCTTCTTTGCCTCCGTCGCAACCGGAACTTCCGAGTTATGGCGACGATGGTGGTGGTGGCGGCCAGAGACCTGATCGGGGCCAGGTGTGAGGTGTTGTTTTGTACTGAAATAACGATGATCATCATCTTTTATGTAGAAATCATCTATGTTGTAATTAGTTGAAGATAAACATTCATATTTTCTTCTTGTCTTGCTTTTCTTCAATGACCTCAAAACCATTGGAATTAATCCTTCCATTCTTGATTTATTATTTATTGAGTAATTGATTTGTAAGATGAAGAAGAAGAATTGTTGGTTTATATGGGGTTGGTGAGTTTTTTTATTTCTTTAAAAAGACAAATAAAAAAACACTTATTTTGGGAAGACTTTGTTTGATCAATTAGATATAAGATGGAAGCACACAACACGCCACCTTAATTTAACTAACTTAGTGTGGCTTTGTTTACCACTTTTTTCAAAATAGTTTTATAATTTACATACTTTCGAATTTTTGGTCCTACGATCTGCTACACTAGATAAACCTAGCTAGTCGATAAATATGACGTGGCATCTTTAGATTTCTCCACCTGATAAAATTTGATTGATTAACGAGATGTTTAACCTTCTATAGTCAATTATAAGACTAAATTAAACATCGAAAAAATGAAGGCTACATAACTATTTTCAAAATTTGAAAATCAATAAAACTAAAATAAAAAAGTGATAAAGTTACAAGAAAAAAAAACTTTGTCCAAAAATTATGTCACATCTAACTATTTTTATTTTAAAAAAATTTATATCACTGCATGCACACGTACAAATAATCCCGGAACGAAAAAAGTATATAGTTTAGTTCTTTAAGATTTTCTATGGATAGCATATTTTTCAGGAAGTTTTATTAAAATAATTTCAATAGTACTTACCTAGAAAAATATTGAGGCTTTCATTTAACAAACAATAGATACCAGTATTGCACACGTGAGATGATATGCACGGTTGACTTCAGTGTTTATCTCAATAATAACATTTTTAACATTTTCAATATCAAGAACTTAAAAAATTAAAGAAGGTGTTAGTTCATACAAAACTTTACTCTGATTTTAATTTAAATGAAATCTTCATAAATGGATGATAGGATTTAATAGTTGATTCAAGGACCGTTATTAAAACTTAAAATAATAAAGAGTAATTAATATATATAATATGTTATTTTAACCTTTTTATTCACCTACATAATTATTTAATGTATATTATTGCAAAACTAAATATAAGAATAAAATTGAAATATGACCCTTTTTTAAAACTCTACTGCAAAAAATACTTATTTTGATATATTATTATTTTTTCAGAAGAATAAATACAATGGGAGTAGAGGGAGTATTATTATAATTAAGAACGATTTTGATATGAAATCAAATAGTGAATTCCTTATGGAATTCACCATCTATATAAAATAGTTAGACGTACATATTTAAATATATAAGTAATTTATTTAGGTGATAAGTAATTTATTTAGGTGATTGTTCAGTTGAATTTCATATCATTACTAGTTATTATAAGAATATGGTTAATTATTAATAAGGATATACTTTTGCAAATGCATAACTTGCACAAATGCTCTTCTATTAAATAAGTAATTGATTTTGTCAAAGGTGGTAGCTTCCAAGATTAAGATTGGCCAACAAATTTTATATATATTAGTGGAAGTCATCTTCCCTGTCTTTTTCAACCCTTCTTTATTGATTATTATACTATTTTATTTTATTTTTGTTATTTCTTGAATAAATGATAGTAGTAGGTGGAATCCAATTGTAACAGAGCCCCGGACTCGAGTAGCCTTTGTGTAAAATATTTTACAAATAAAATATACTCTCCGTTCTATAGGAATTTGCACACTTGAGATGACACACAATTTAAGAAATATAAAAAAAAAAAGTGTAATGAGTGATGTTTTGAGGGGTAGTTTGGTAAAGTTTTATGAATAAAGTAATCTAAAAAGTAGATTCAGTGTGGAAAAGTAATGACATATGTGTAAATAAGAGTATATTTTGAGGGTGGAGGTTATGAAGATATTTCCTTTTATGGGTGTGCAAATTGATATGGAACATCCATTTATAGAAAATGTGCAAATTCCTGTAGAACAGAGGGAGTATTTAATTTAGATAGTTTTTAAAAACTTGCTATTTCACATGTAATTTTTTTTTTGCCTCATTTTACCTTAATTACATAATATTTTATGTATGTATGAAATATTTCGTATAATTTTTTGTGCCACTATCCAGGAACGGATCCAAAACTTGCTATTAGGGGATCAAAACAATTTTAATGATTCAAAAATTAGCATATGTGTATATATTTGTAATATTTGTGTATATTATATTTACATCAAAATACATTAATAGTTAACTTATCTAATACATTAATGTGTCATCTAGTAAAAAATAATGATGTTGAGTTGAAAAAAAAAAAATGTTACACTGTCTTCTAGTACATGATAATTGAAAAATATAATGAACACTCAAATAGTCAAATTATTGGAAAAAATATTTTATTTAATTAATTTATGTTAAATTAAAGAAATTGACAAATTAAACTATCAATTATAATTTCTTCATCAACTCTTTAATTTAGACTAATGTAGGTGATTTCGTGTAAAATTTCCGAGATAATCCACCATTTTAAGCTTCAATGGAAGAAACACCTTCTACTATTTGTAAGTGTGTGTAAAAATCGGAGCTCCTCCAATTAGGGGTGAAAATGAGCCGGGCCTAGGTAGGCTTTACAAAAAAAAAGTGTGGCCTGTTTAATATTTTTTAGGCCTGAGCCTGCCATATGGCCTGTCATAGACTATTTTTTAAGATTTGGTCTGACCTTTTAAATAAATAGACTGGACCCGAAAGCATTTTAAATACCTTTTTAGACTTATTTGTGCATTTTAAAAAATCCTACTATTTCATCAAATCATAAAAAATTGAGGAATTATATTGCTTTAGAAATTATATATATTAGATACTCATATTTAAAATGTTTTCTATATTTACGTATAATTCTATATATATTAGATATTTATTATATAATTGTATATATATTAGATATTTATTATATTTATACATATTAAATTAAATAGGCCTGTCGGTTAGGTTTGAAAGATCTATGAAAAAACTCAAATTCGACCTATTTAATTAAATGAGTTTTTAAAAAAGTTTGAGCCGGCTTGTTTATTAAATGAGTCGAGCCGAACCGAGCCGTAAACCCTTATCGGGTAGCCTGACCCACCTCCACCTCCAGTAGGGGGAGGGTTTCACCCAATCTGCTTGCTTCTTCCTTTTTTTTTTTTTTTTTGAATTACATTAAATACCCATCCATTTTCCCCTCCTCATGACTCGAACCCAGGATCTAAAGTCTAGGTAGTGGTGCTCTAACCACTTGAGCTATCCAACTTCGTCATTGCTTGCTTCCTCCTGACTATTGCGAATTTCTCCTTTTTGTGTTGCGCTAATACTTGGCCTTCATTACTTTTAAATGGGCCCTTTAATTGCTAAAAGTCGTGGGGTTCCTCCAGCTTTGTTTAATGCACACCTCATCCCCTCAAAACACATTTGAGATAAATATACTCCCTTCAAATTATCTATTATACCCCTTTCTTCTAAAATCCTATAAGATAAATATACTCCCACTAAAACCCTAAATCCCCTTCATCTTTCCCCTTCTCCTTCATTCTTCTCTATTTTCAAAATCAATCGCTCCCTCCAACTCTCCCTCCATCTCGCCCGACTCACCCACATACACCCACGCCGCTCGCACAGCGCTGCCGACCGTTGCCGCCAAGGTCGCTCAGGTTATGCGCCTCCCTTTTTTTTTCTTCTCCTCTATATATTCTCACACCATCGCTGTCCCCCTCCCTCCCACGGCGTCACTTCTCCTCCTCCCCTATCGACGCCGCCACCCCATTTTCTTCTTTTTTTTTTCCTCTGAGCGACGCCGCCGCCCCTTCCTCCCCCAGTCAGCCACGCTCCCTCCCACTTTCGTCTCCCTCCTACTTCCAATGCCCATTTTTATGACTTCACCCCTAGATTTTTTTTAAAATTTTTTTTACATGCAATGATAATGTATTATCTTTATCAATTAAATTAAAATACAATTAATTAAATTCATAATTGTACACCCCATTACTTGTCACAGAGTCTTTCAAATTTTTAAAATAATATTGTAAAAATGCAATTTTCAATTTTTTTTCGAGATTAGAAACGAAAAAAAGTCAAAAAACCAGAGCAGACAAAAATACCAAAAAAAAAAAAAATCAATTTTTTTAGATCCAAATTCCAACGAAAAAAATGAAGATTCAGGGCGGCCAAGGAGGATGAGAAGGGCATGTACATGTTGTTTGTTTTCCGACGAGGGAGGATGAGAAGGGCATGTACATGTTGTTTGTTTTCCGACGAGGGAGGATGAGGCGATAAGCGGATGCTCGGAGAAGTAGCGGAGGCTGGCGAGGGGGGTGGTGTTAGGAATTAATATACAAGAATTAATTCCCACCCTCTTTACAAGTTCAGACTTTTAGATGAGACGAAATTTTTTCATGGTATCAGAGCAAACCAGGCAAACGACCTGGGTTCGATTTCTGTTGAAAGCACTCCACCCATTTAAATTGTCCACTCGATGGGCCTCCTCCCCAAAAAGGGTAAGAGGTGTTATTTTGACCCACGAGTGAGGGGAATGTTCGATTTCTGTTGAAAGCAATCCACCCATTTAAATTGTCCACTCGATGGGCCTCCTCCCCAAAAAGGGTAAGAGGTGTTATTCCGACCCACGAGTGAGGGGGAGTGTTAGGAATTAATATACAAGAATTAATTCCCACCCTCTCTACAAGTTCAGACTTTTAGATGAGATATAATTCTTTCATGGTATCAGAGCAAACCGGGCAAAACGACCTGAGTTCGATTCTTGTTGAAAACACTCCACCCATTTAAATTGTCCACTCGATGGGCCTCCTCCCAAAAAGGGTAAGAGGTGTTAATCCGACTCACGAGTGAGGGAGAGTCTTAGGAATTAATATACAAGGATTAATTCCTCACCTCTCTACAAGTTCAGACTTTTAGATGAGACGGCAGCTGAGAGAGAAAGATGGTGATCGAGAAAGGAGGGGTGGCGGTTGAGAGAGGAGGTGAGGCGGCATGAGAGAGAAAGATGACGATCGAGAAAGGAGGGGCGGCGGTTGAGTGTCACGCCCCAAATTTAAAAATAGTGACATTTTAAAAAGTAGTTAAAATAACTAATTTTAACGTGCCAAAAATTGAATCTTAAATTTATAACGTTAAAATAAAGGGACGTAATGACTATAAAAATTACTTTAAGTATTGCAGCGAAAACAGTTATAATAAAATCAAGAAGTTCACGACTAACTTGTTAACAAAATATCCATAATAAAAACCATAACTTAATTTTAATAGACATGTGTGCAAATAGTCTTTTATTCTTAAATAGACCATCGTCTCCCATCACCACTCCTCGCCATCCAACTCTTAAACCTGAAATTGTAAATTGTTGGGGGTGAGCATGCAAGCACACTCAGTGAGATTAAGTCATTCAATAGTTAATGCTAAAATTAAATAATCAAGTAATCGCAACTTAGTAAATAACATTCACATTGCCACATATACTTTGCCATTGATACTTCATCGCATGTTTGTGGACATTCCCAAAGCCAAATTAATGACTAAGGTATTCCCACACGTAGACTTCGCATGTTTGTGGACCTTCCCAAAGTCAAATTAGTGACTAAGGTATTCCCACACGTAGACATCGCATGTTTGTGGACCTTCCCAAAGCCAAATTAATGACTAAGGTATTCCCACACGTAGTGAGCACGGCGGGTCGCGCCCGAAGACCCGTCGGTCCCGGACCCCATTTGGAGCCCCTGGCTATTAGATAACTTTGCCAATAGAATAATATACTTTGCCACAAACTTTGCCAATAGAATAATATACTTTGCCATAAACTTTGTCAATAGAATAACAATAGAAATGAAATCACATAGTAGACAAAATTAACTTAAACATTTATCTAAAACATTAAATAATGAATAACATTGCAATAGAGCTCTACCAACCACTGTAGAGATTAAAGCATTTAAAAATTCACCTCGACAAATAAATGTACACGTAATACGTGGAAGCCTCGTATAAAAATAGTTCTTGTAATTATCATCGCCTTGACGTGTTAAATAGAATAATATAGACATACATTTTCTTTTAAGCTATACTCAAACCCTAAATAATACCTAAAAATAATTGAAAGAATGAAAATGGACAGATGATGTTGATCTCACCAATACCGGCCACCAAGCAATATATATAACATTTGTTGTGTCATGATGGGAGTTAATCGAAATTAACGTGGGAGGGTTACAATGATTAACATATAATTAAATTTTAGTAAATAGGGTTTTCAATTTGGCCGTTTTTTCCATTATTGGGAGGGAGGTTACTGAAATGAAATGTGTAATTAAATTGCATAAAGAAAGTTTTTTATTTCTATTAATTAAAATTTATTTAAAATAATTATTACTCATAAAATATAAAGAAAATTACAGGGTATTACATTGAGAGAGGAGGGGAGGCGGCATGTAGAGGCTCGAAGAGATAGAGGAGAGTAAGGTTGAAGAAATTTAGAAATGAGGAAGGAGGCGGCAAAAAATTAGGATTTTATGAGAAATGGTAGTTATGGAAAATAAGTGGGGGTGAACTCAACATAGGTGGTGATATCATTCCAGAGGTGAACACATAACAAATGGGGCCATTTAGCCGTGGCCAAATGCAATTCATCAGGGCTGCCGAATGGGGCTTTAAATTAAGTAAATGGGCTGAAAAATTTCATCCATAAAGACACAGTAATGGGCCACCAATACATAATTGAATGGGTCCAAATGATTTCTTGAATTTATTTGGTCCATAACTCAATGTCTCTCTTCGTTGACTTCACTAAACATTAGACACGTGTTGTGCTTCTAAAAATACTCATTTTGTCTCTAAAAACAGCAAACCACCACCTTTCTCATAATGACGTGCAATTAGCGAAAAAATGAGTAAACATAACATGAAATTCTATTAAATTAAGATTAAAATGTTCAAGAAAATCATGCAATTTTCACCAGAATCACCCTTTATAAACTTCACCCTCACAATATCCTCAATTTTACACAAAATGACATTACTTTTGACTCACACATACACACAAGTCAACTCCTTTCTTTACTTTATACATAAAAGTTTACAAAATTACTCCTCAAAATTTTACTAATTATTACACCTTCTTAATTTACGTGTCCACCTACATGTAAAAGTAATACTAAAAAAATGCATCGATTAGAGACCGCAGTTTTGAGACCGCCATAAAACGATCTCAAATAGAGACTGATTTGAGATCGATTTGAAAAAATTATTAATTTGTAGACCATTTTCAATCTGGTCTTTAATATTATGTACTCCCTCCGTCCCATGATTTTTTACACACTTTCCTTAATGGGCGTCCCAACATTTTTACACACTCCAAAAAAGGAAACAACTTACATAATGAATTACCAATAATACCCCTCTTTTATTTTACTTTTCCTTCCCTTTAGTCAAATCACTCCACTTTAATCAATGAATTACCAATAATACATCTCCTTTATTTTACTTTACACATCACTTTATTTCATTTTCTTAGTTTCCGTGCCCGTCAAAGTGTGTAAAAAATCTTGGGACGGAGGGAGTACATTTTTAGACCGTTTTGAGACCAAACTTGCGGTCTCTAAATTGAAATTAAATGTCTGATTTTGAATTTTGTTTAGAGACCGCATTACCGGTCTTTAATTGGTATAAAAAATTCAAATTCTCAAATTTTTAGTTTGACCGCTCGTTTAGAGACCGTTTTGAGAATACGGCCTGTAAACCCTAGAATATAGAACGTTCATACCCATTTGTATTTCATTTCACTCTCTCACACGCCTTCTCTCTCAACCCACTTTCTCTTCTCTGTTAGTCGACACTTTGTTTGAAGTCGTCGCCTCTCCCACCTAATGTCGATGGTAACGACATCACCCTCTGCTCACGATCTATTCTCGAAAACAATCAAATTTTTTCCATTCTAAAAAAACATAATGTCGTCCTCTGCTCACACTACCCTCTCTCACGATGACGCCACAACTTGAAATTACTTGGGGTATTTATTTTTTGATAGTTTTGGTACCTAAACTTAAGAATTCTTTTGGTGTTTATCTTTTGTCGTTTTCGCATCAACTACATTGAATAAAGGGAGAACTTTATGTCTTATATTCATGACAATTCAATAAAAGCATGAGTCTGATCAGGGTTATAACTTGGTTGGGTTAGAGATCAGAGTTTTGAGACCGCCATAAAACGGTCTCAAATATATAAAGATTGATTTGTGACCGATTTAAAAAAATTACGAATTTTGAGACTTTTTTCAATCCGATCTTTAATTTTATAGATTCAGACAGTTTAGAGACCGGATTGACGGTCTCTGACCCGAAATTAAAATTTTAATTTTGAATTTTGTTTAGAGACCGCATCGACGGACTTTAATTGGTATCAATAATTTCAATTCCGGAACGGATGGAGTCATATATTCTAATTTGATTAGGGGTAGGATGAATATCCCAACATCATCCACTAAACATTTCACACCCAGAGCAATTTAAGGTTTAACTAATGATACTAATGGAAAATACAATCAAAACAATAACATAAATCATCAACATCATAATAGAATGCAAAAAATGAAGAATTTACCAAATTAAAATTGCAATAAAAATACATATCACCTTAATTCTTGATTTAAAACCACAACTTGAAGTAAACCATATGGTCTACACCTATAAAAAGAGGTCTCATTCCACTCATTTGAGATATAAAAAATCATAAGCATTAAAGGCTCTAAAATTCTCCGCATTAGAGTGTTCTTCAACATTCAGATGAGCTTCAAATGCATTCTTCGTGCAAAGCGGCCAAAAGCAGCGTTCGATTCGAGATCAATGTGGTAAGACCCTCAATTCGGCGTTTCTTCAAGAAAGTTCTTCGTGGATCTTCAACGATCTTCAAAGGCGTTCTACATGCAAAGTGGCAAAAAACAACGCTTGATTCGAGATCAAGTTGTTAAGCCCCTCAAATTCGGCATTTCTTCAAGAAATTCCTTCGTGGATCTTCAACGATCTTCAAATGCGTTCTTTGTGCAAAGCGGTCAAAAGAAACATTCAATTCTATATCAAGGCGTTAAGCCCCTCATTTCGGCGTTTATTCAAGAAAGTTCTTCGTAGATATTCAACGATCTTCAACGACTTTCATCCCAAAGCCCCTAAAATCAATGCATGTTTAATCCAAAATAAGGCGTCGAGCCCTTGGATTAACGTTATAAAATCCCAAGTTCAAGATCGGATAGAATTCGGCTATGGATCCAACTTAAAAAATCTCAAGAAATTCAAGTCAAGTTTATGAAGTGAGGATCAGATGAGTAAATTAGAGATTGTAACCCGCAAAAGTATCAATTTAATCCGAAAATAAATATTCCATCTGTCCATATATGAAATGTAGTCCCATTAGAGTGGGGCACATGTTTTAAGAAAAAAAGTAGATAAAGTAAGGGTATTGTAGGGTATTGTGGGGTCCATTGTGAATAAAGTGATTGTTTGTAAATAAAGTCACTACTACACATTTAAGCTTGGAGAACCCTTTTTTCAAACAGCTCTCCAAGATATAGCTTGGAGAGCGGTTTTATAAAAAAAATAAAAAATAATAACATAGACAACGGTTCAAAACCGTTGTCCAAGTGAAACACTTGAAGAGCGGTTTAGAACCGCTTTGCAAAGAAGCATAGAGAGCGGTTTAGAACCGCTGTCCAAGTAAACACTTGGAGAGCGGTTCGTTGAGATGACAATTATATTATATACTTGGTTATGTTGATGTTGGAAATGTGGAAAGAGTTATATTATATACTTGGTTCGTTGAGATGACAATTTAGTGGCCTAATTATGTTGGAGAAATTAATATATAGGGCCTGATCGAATATGGAGTAGTAAGTAGTAGTACTTTTGAAAGCAAATTAAATAAATGTTGTTTATATTAATTCAACTCATGATTAAAGCTGTTTAAATTAATTAAAAGATGCAATTTATGTCATTCAATTGTACAAGCAATTAATTAATAAGATAAAATTAAAATACAAGCAATTAATTCAACTGATCGAATATTGAAGACTTGTGGTATATGGATCTTGACTCATTGACTCAGTCATGAGCAATAATGTCAACTTCGGAGTATTAATTCTCATTTTTTATTTGTTATAGGTTACCTCGTAAATGAATTTGTTAGTGAGTGTATACGTCAACCCTAGCTATTTGTTTAAGGAAAATGATACTACGTCTCAAATAGCTTAGATAGATAAATAAATAATAATTTGAGTGTAATTAAAAAGTAGTACTCCAGTAATTAATTTTATAATAGTATTGAAGATATTAATTATAGAAAAATAAATTGCTATTTTTAAATTTAAAAACTTGTCTAATTCATCAACTAAATTAGTTTCTAGGAGACCTATATATGATATCTTTTCATATAATTAGTATTCGGATTCAAATCGATTAATTTAGTTACTTATTATATTAATTAATTTATACATTAGGATTGTAATACTTTTAAGTTTAATACTTTAGGTTTAATACGTACATTAGGATACATTGTCTTGAGAAACACTTCATATTGTCTTTCCTATAGACATCAATAGTTCTATATGGATCGAAAGTGGGTTCGGGCCGATCGATTATCAGAGGAGTATAGGAATGAGGTGGAAGAGTTTTGTAATCATGCAATTAGACACTGCACCGACCATCGGTACATTCCATGTCCTTGTTGGAAATGTATGAATGGAAAAAATGTTAGAGATCGAGAAAATTTGTTCACCCACTTGATGATTCACGGTATTGATAAAACATATACCGTTTGGACATCTCATGGTGAGACAAGAGATAGATGTAGCTCAAGTAACCTAGGAACTGACTTTAGGTTTGAAGATACAGTGGATGCGGATAGTTTAGATCGATGTACCCATTGTTGATACATCGAGTGAGGATGACGATGAGCTGCGAGATCACCCGTATATGTTAGAGAAGTTAAGGGATTCAGCTGGATTACCCCTTTGGCCCGGGTGTAAGAAGGCAACAAAACTATCATCTGTGTTGATATTGTTGAACTTAAAAGCAGCTCACGAATTATCTGATGCGTGCTTCACAAATATGCTGGAAGCAATTAGTGGTCTATTGCATGATGGAAATGTACTGCCTAAGAGAGCATATGAGGCTAAACAAATGCTCAAGTCCATCGGGTTAACACATCAGAAAATTCATGCTTGTCCGGATGATTTATCTTATTTCGGAAGGAGTATGTAGACCTCGATGAATGTCCTAAGTGTGGGAAGAAGTGATATAGGAAAAATAAATCTCCCGCTAAGGTGATGTGGTACTTTCCAATAATACCAAGATTTAGGAGAATGTATAGTAGCGATGTGGATGCTAGAAAAATAACTTGGCATCATGATGATAGGATCAAAAATGGAATGCTAAGACACCCTGTTGATTCACCCCAGTGGAAGACATTCGATGTCAGGCATCCATAATTTGGCAACGAGCCACGACACTTGCGTCTTGCACTCTCAACTGACGGAATGAATTCGTTCGGTATTCAAAGTACCAACCACAGTACATGGCTAGTGATTATGTTAGTTTATAACCTTTCACCCGAGTTGTGCATGAAGCGCACTTACATGATGTTGTCTATGTTGATATCGGGACCCAAACAACCTGGTAACGACATAGATGTATATCTAGCTCCTTTGATAGAGGACTTGAAGCTCCTGTGGGATGAGGGTGTTGATGTGTCGATACCCTCACAGTTCCGATGAGTGCTCACTTTCATCAGCATTATTATGAAGAATACATTGTTCTGGACAATATGCTTGAAGTATTGAACGACCAGTGGTTGAGTGCATACACCATAGCCTTTTACCTCAAGTATGTGTTTATTAATTATCAGTATTTACTTTCTATACAGTTTAATTTTCTTTTTAAATTTTAATTAGCGTATATATGTTGGTTAAAGATATTTGGGTGAGTTATATCTCTATAGAGATAACCGAGCATGTGGAATGTATTCCTTTGTCTCCCCCCCAAGTGTCTTGCGTAGAGGGTGATAGGACACAGGGCATGGAAGGGATAATCGAACATATGCTGAGGAGTAATGGGAGAGAACATCTCATTTTTCGGCCAACAAATTTGGGGTGAGTACAATAAAAATTTCGTTAAAAATTGTATGCATAATATGTTATTTGCACATTTGCAGTTAATTTTAATATTCTTAATATAATATAGGAACCATTGGGTGTTGGTCGCCATAAATATGAAAACATTAAGTGTCTTTTTTATAGACCCAGCTGTGGATGGGGTGGTTGCAAATCGTCGTGATCTAATGTCATACATGGAAGCGTAAGTTCATTTTTAATATTCTAATATAATGATTTGTTTTAATTTTAAAATTATGCATATTTAATCTATTTTTTTTCTAATTATAATAATAATAGTGTGATGACGATGTATCAGAGTCGCCTTCACAATCAAGGCTCAAGATCTAATTTCAATAGAGTGAGCTGGATAGATGTTAAGGTAATTTAATTTAGTAAGTTATCAAATTAATAGAAAATAATCATAATTGCAATACACACGTGCTTATAATTGCTAATCATAACATGATGGTAACCATTGTGGACATTTTGTATGTTGTTATATTGATGATATAATCCATTCTTATCAATTGATGATTCCTAACACTGTAAGTCAATTTATCGATTTATTTAAATTATTATTGATTGAATAAAAATTCATATACTATATATCTAACTATATTGATTGATCGTTGTTTGCAGTTTGTCTATGACCGTCCGCTCAAGACTTACAGCGATAAAAGAATGGACATATGAAAAAACGATTGGACAGGGTACATTTACAATCGATTTTTGTATATGTATAATTAAAGTAGTATAACTTTTGGTAGCATGTAATATATTAACTTATACATTTGTGATAATATTTCATGTTTTTGGTGTATATTGGACGTATGTTTGTGTACGTTTATTTATATGATTTTTTGGTATTTGACGTATAATTAAATTTTGGTTTTGTATAAATAGAATTTTTAAAATATAAAATAATTATTAAAAAAAATATATAATTTTTTTTTACTTAAACAGCGGTTCATAACCGCTGTCCAAGTGAAACGAAAAAAAAAAAATTACTTAGACAGCGGTTAATAACCGCTGTCCAAGTTAAATCGGATAAAAAAAATTATTTAGACAGCGGTTCATAACCGCTGTCCAAGTGCAAGGAATTAAAAAAAAACATAGAAAACAGTTATGAACCGCTGTCCAAGTGTTTTTACGTAGACAGCGGTTTATAACCACTGTCTAAGCTCCCCACCTGCAATGCTGTTAAAAACCGCTGTCTAAGTGTAAGCAATTAGACAACGGTTTTTAACAGCTCTCTAAGCTTAGACAGTTGTCACTTGGAGAGCTGTTTTAAAAGCTCTCCGAGATACTTTTTAAGAGCTATGCAAAGCCAAATATGTATTAGTGAGTTGATGGCAATTTGAGTAATTAACTGATGGTTGAAGAATGATAGTTTCCATAAAGGATATGGGACTAGGAGTGTGCAAAATAAAACCGGACCGGAAAAAAGACCGGAACCGGATCGGTCCGGTCCGGTCCTCGGTCCGAAATTTTTTAAGATTCCGGGTTCCGGTACGGTCCGGTCTAAAACCAGAATTTACCGGTCCAGGACCGGAAACCCGGATTTACAATTTATTATTATTTGAATTTTAGAAATTACAAATCTCATTCCTCTGGCTCTGACTTCTTCTTCTGGCTCTTCGACTTTTTTAAACCCAATTCCCTATTTTACCATTCTCAAAATTTTTCAACCGCGCTCACCAGCCTCACCCAACCGACAAGGGCAACAACCCTTCTCCAATCTCCACTCCTTGACTCACCCATTTTGATTTTGAGAAGGTAATAGAGCCGGCGCAACGGAATAATCCACCCAATCTTCTTGCAATGTAAGTTTTCTTGAGTTATTGAGAAGGTTTAATCTATTTTACAGCTTATAATCGTAATAATTATTTTTAATTTCTTGTTTCAAAATTTTAGATGGATAGTACTCAGTCACAATCTCAATAAAAAAGAATACCTGTGACATGGAAGATAATTTGCGTGATTTGCGAGTTAGAAGAAATTGAGAATGGTAATGGTTTATACTTATCAAATATTTTTTAGCATGTTTATTTATTAGTTGTACCCATTTAAAAAATTTAACATCTTTATATGTTATTATAGATTTGATGAAGTGCATCATTTCATTCTGGACTACTGTTTTTTCATTTTGGACTTGAATTTTAATATTTTGGACTACTATTTTTTTCATTTTAGACTACTGCCTTCTCATTTTGAACTTTAATTTATATGAACATTTGCTATAAATTAAGTTTTCAAGTATATATATATTCTTGGACAATTGTGATCAACTTGATCTAAGGACATAACTTATTCTTTAGGATATTAAAAAGGAATTTATTATAAAGGTAAATATGAAGAAATTTCTAGATCTTCAAAAAAATATGATCCACTCTCCACTTCTTCTTGATTCGGGTGGAATTTACACGTTTTAGGAGCACATGTGAAGCATGTTTTGATGTGGATTTCATTGAATTATGCATTGAATATGATTGTTTAAGCCGAAATGAGAGAAAGGTTGTGTTTTGTCGATTTTGTAGGAAATACGAGGGAATTTGGAGCAAAACACCAACCATACTTTACTGGATCAGGAAGAGGAGTACACCGTTGGATTCGTCTCGAAAAACGGAGTGGAATGAAAAAAAGAATCGAGTCAATCGGAGGTTGGAAGCTCGAGATATGAAGAGACGAAAAAGCATGCCCGGGTAGAATCGACCCGGGCGGGTCAAAACCACCCGGGCAAGGGCAGATTTTCATCACTTTCGTATTTGGCCCGGGTGAAACCCACCCAGCCGGGTGGATTCCACCCGGGCAAGGCAACATTTCCAAGAGGTTCGAATTTTGGCCGGGTGGCATGCCCGGGTGGGAGCCACCCGGCCGGGTCACATCAATTTCGGGGTGTTTTGGCCATTTTCTCCATTTTCGAGGGACCTAAGTGCAAATTTCGTCCAAGACTTCTACCCCAACTATAAATAGCTCCAATTTGAGTTTTAGAAGAGAGTCTTACTCCTTTTCCAAGCATTTTTCTCACACACAAACACATAGTTAGTAGTGTTCTTCATTTTTAGTTTAATTTCTTCAATAGATTAGATAGAATAGTGGTTTTTACTTCAAATCAAGCTACGATTATCATCGGGCATCGTCTATTACATCGTTTTGTAGCTAAATTCGCATGATTAAGGTGATATTACTCTATTTTGCAATCCAATTTGGTATTTTCTTAATTTCTTCAATCTCTTGTTATTTTATTATGAGTTTGATGTTATTTGTTGTTGTAGCCATGGGATTCTCTTCTAGAACCATGGGCTAATCCTCAATTGCCTTGGGTGTGGATGTTTTGATGAGAATTTAGTGTAATTGTGGATTAATTGCATGATTAGCTTATAATTTGGGTTCTTATGTTTCTAGAGTTGTACTTTGATTGATTCATTTGGTTGATTAACCCTATTAGCGAGCATGTTCGATTATGTTTATTGCAACGAGAGTTGGGTAGCATGATTGGGAGTGTGAGTGTGAGCTTTGGTCAATTGAATAGAAGTTAATTAGTAATTAGCTCACCCGAGAGGGGTGTTAATGGCTAGACCGACAACCTTAGACACTAAACAAATAGAGGTCGTCTAGGAGTTTGGTGAGAGGGCGTTTCATAAGCATTAGTAACCGTGTTGAAAGTGCTTATGCAACACTATCTTAGGAGCTTATGGTATTTGGTTAGATCCTATAATTGCTAATCAATGCACGATGTTTACCTATGCCTTTCGAGGGGGTTTGCACACTTATGTGATAGCCTTTAGCTTGACCCAAATTTGTCGTAAAATCATGTAATTGGTTCACTAGTTCACTTAATTGTTCACAAAACGGAAACACCCGAGGCAATACACTTATCTTGCACTTTCAATCGAAAGTTAGATAGCTAGTTATTTCTTATCACTAGTTCTCATTACTTTAGTTAATATAGTTTACTACTTTTGTGCTTATTCCCGAAAATCCAAACAACATAATCATTTAGTTACTACAATAGCATGATAACTTGCAACTTTAGGGACTCATTCTCACTCAATTAAGTCCTTGGAACGAAATTTTACTTGGTATACTTATCTTACTACTAACGAACCCATACGCTTGTGGGGATCGTATAGTTGTAAAAAGTGCAAAAATTCGATACAAGTCACTTCTCATACACTAAGGAATTGTAATAAATTAAAAAAAAACCGGTCTGAAACGGTCCAAACCCGGACCGGACCGGTTACATTCCGGTCCAGTCCTCGATCCGTAAAATTTTAAGATTCCGGTCCCGGTCCAAACCGGTCCCGGTCCGGTCCCGGTCCAAACCGGTCCCGATCCGGTTCTGGACCGGTGCACACCCCTATATGGGACTACATTTTGTGGATAAAGAATATAAGACAAATGAGACTACTTTTCGTGGACGGAGGGAGTAGCTTGTATCACATTTCGTGTTTTTATATTTAATTCACAAAAATTGTATTTACAACATGTACTATTTGCATGCACACCCTTAAACAATCCGAACATTCAAATTTATAGATTGAGACTTTATATTCTCCAACGAATAGTTTCTCACACCTATAAATAAGGTAGAACTTGAATCTTTTCAAGTTTACGGGAACATACACAAGTTAGCTGAAGTTATTGCAAGAATTCTACAAGTATTTTTCAAATGCATTCATACACTCATCGCATTCGAATTAAGCTTTTAATTAAGCATTTACTTGAGTGATTTCATTAGTCCCTTCTATACAGAAGCTAATTGTTAATGTTAAGTCTAATAAGTGATATCCTAGCGTTTACACTGTTCTGAATTGAAGAATATCACATTAGTTTGAAAGAATAAAACCATACTTTCTACTTGAGAGAATTGTTTGAGTTCGAGTTGAGAGTAGCATTACAAAAAGTGTTAGTTGTAAGAAATAAAAAAAAGATAAGAAGAAAAGAGTGCGCCATGACACTATAAAATAAGTTAAGAAATTATCCTATTAAATTAGGGAAAATGGACGTAGGAACAATTTAACCTCTGAACCACTATACGTTCTTGTGTTATTGATCTTTACTTAATTGTTTATTACTCGATTGATCATTGTCTGATACTTAATTGATATTGCATAAACTAGTTTTGATCATTCACGTATGCATTTACACAAGAAAACCTGTTTTCATAGTTGTTAGACAAAATTTCTATTTTTTAGTGTGAGTAAAATTCTAATTCTTACTTAGTTATTTTCAAGGAGAATATATAATTAAAAGTAGGGGTGAGCAACACAACCGAACCGAACCAAAAATGAAAAATTGAAACCGAACCGAATTCTATTATAATTAATCGAAATCGAACCAAAGAAGGGTAAAACCGAAAATAACCGAACCGAATTATTCGGTTCGGTTTCGGTACTAAACCGAAAACCGAAATTAAAACCGAAACAATTATAAAAATTCAAATAATAGTCCAAATAATTCGAATTATCCAAATATCGTGTCCAAATAATGTTTGAGTTTGTCATTTGACTGCAATGACTGGTGCGTCGGACGACTTGAAGGTGGGTGGTAGCCGATGTGCGTGAGGGGCCTAGGGGTTGGCTGCGCCGTCGATTCGTGACTCGTGAGTGGCCGAGACGCCGTCGCCGAGTGTGTAGAACGGTGGCTGTGCGCCTGTGCTTGTGTGCGTCAGTCGCCGCGTGTGCGTAAGAGCGTTAGTGTCGTTCGCCGAGTGTGCCACGTGTGCCATGTACCTGTCGCCGAGTGTGAGGGCGTGAGGCGCCGGCCGCCGGACGGTGGGTGAGAGAGTGAGGAGTTGGAGTGTTGGACAGTGTTTCACTGTGTGTGGGTGCGCCGCGCGGAGGGAGAGGTTGGACAGCAGAATGCGAGAATGGAATTAGGGCTTAGGAAATTAGGGCTATGTATTTATATGGGCCCATTTCGGTTCGGTTTTCGGTTAACCGAAATATTACTTAATAAAACCGAAACCGAATCGAATACCAAAATATATAAAAAATGTTAACCGAACCGAAACCAAAAAACCGAAAAACCAAACCGAATTCATATTTCGGTTCGGTTCGGTTCGATTTTTCAGTTTTTTTCGGTTTTTGCTCAGCCATAATTAAAAGGGTCTATCATTATTTCTGCATATAGAGTATTTATTTGTTTAAGTCTGGTCAAAATACTTCTTAAGTATTTTTTATAGGACTTGACCATGCATTTGGACATCTGATCACTTGACTTTGATAATTTGTGTTGTCTTTGTTCAAAAGTTCGAAAAATGCACACACGTGTATCTCATTCTCCACCCTCATATACGTGTCACACTCCTTTTGAGATCAACATAAACATGTGAGAATAGTCATATACACACACATTAAAGTAATACCCTTATTATAAGAAAAAATGTCTTATGCCATACGCTTTTTATCACACTATAAAATAAATGTTGTAAAAAATATTATTTAGTCACATTAAATTTTTTAGTGTGTTAATATGTGTTCTTATAAAGACATTGAATAATAAGTGTATGTATATATACTCAATAATCACACACGATAATAAACATTGTTTATTGTCATAACTCTTTTAACACACTAAAAATATATGTGTTTATTGTGACACGAATCTTTATTTTATGTTTGGTGTGTATTATATTTTGGAATTAATGTGGGATTAATTGGGTTTTGATACCCTTGTCTAATTAATTAATCAGATGGATTAAAAGTTAATTATAAAATAATTAAACATAACATAGTCGATCTACTCGCGGAGTAGATGAACGTGGTATATTTAATATCTCAAAACCGAGTTAAGGTGAGTGAGAAATTAATTGATGAAGTTGAATGTTTCAACTTAAGTGTGGGAATGTGAAGGGTCACATGTCCCACATAGAAAGTCTACAAAACATTTAAAGGCTTTAAAGGTATTGAAGTAGGAATGAAGTTCAACCATGTATTAGGGGTACACTCCCCAAAGGGCCACACGCGCCCGCCCGTCCGGTCGGCCGGCCGGCTCGGCTCGACTTCGGCAATTAGTCTTTGGTGGTCTTTGGGGCCCGCCTATCTTTTTGCAGACCCAAAAACTCTGAATGCCCAATACAGGAATTGGATCGACCCATTCAAGGTTACAGGTTTGACCCATTTCAAAATGCTTCGAGAACCTTCCAAAACTATCTGAAATCCTCAAACTTGGTCTCCAAGACTTTCTCCATGTTTTGCGATTTTTTCGCACCTCAACCCACGAGCTGGGCCTAGGCCCACGCACGAATTCAGCAACCACCTAAGGTTTCGTCTGCCTATAAATACCAGCCTCTCCCCTCATTATTTCCTACGCTGAAATTTGCCCCTCTTCTGCTCTGCTCTCCTCTCTCTGCCGGAATTAGTTCCGTGTGTTGCCGGAATATTTTTCCGTGTGTGTTCATTTCGTACCTAGTACATTCGTTGAGGCTTCGTATACAGTGGTGCTACTGTATTCGAAGTAGAAGTCATTTTACCTTTGGGAACAGAGCGCCGTACCAGTCGAGCACGACCTGGGCGTATTCTGTTCTGTGGGAAAAGGGATTCCCTTGACTCGACTGGTTATCAGATTCTTCGATATTGCAGTATACCCTATCAGACGTATAGTTTCCTACAATCGCAGAACATAATATTATTAATCTACTTTCGGACTTAATTAATTAAATTAATTTTCGGACCTAATTAATACCCTGCAATATCGAAATCGAATGATAACATGGATGTTGACCCCACTGATACAGAGGTCGTTCACGGTGCTGAGAATATTGGCAACGATGCCAATAAGGAAACGTCTCCTGATCGATCAGTTTCACACAACTCTGGTGTGAAATCTCAAGGAAGACAGAACGACCATGCTGAAAAGGTCAGAAACAAAAGCAATCCTTTTGTAGGAATTCCTCCTTTCGAGAATCCTATATTTACTTTCTCTGCACCTGGGCCGAGGCCGATGGTCGTACAAGGAGAAAAACCTGAGAAATTCTCAGGGACTGAATTCAAAAGATGGCAGAGTAAGATGTTGTTCTATCTGACCATGCTTGGAATAGATAGGTTTCTGACTGAAGATAAACCTACACAGCCTGAGGCAAATGCCAGTCAGCAGGAAAGGATCTTCTACGATCAATAGTCAAGTGGTGATTATCTGTGCAGAAATCATATAATTGGAGGACTTTCTGATGCCCTCTACAGTGTCTACTGTGACATAAAATCTGCCAAGGAGCTGTGGGAGTCCTTGGAGAAGAAGTACAGAACTGAAGGTGCTGGACTGAAGAAATTCGTCGTTGCACAGTTGTACGATTTTAAGATGGAGGATAACAAATATGTAGTGGATCAAGTCCAGAAACTGCAGATTATTTTCCACAAGATAGCTGCTGAAGATATGGTTCTGCATGATGTCTTTCAGGTAGCTACTCTAGTTGAGAAATTGCCTTCATCTTGGAAGGATTTCAAGTCATATCTCAAGCACATACGGAAGCTTATGAGCTTGGAGGATCTCATTATCCGTCTCAGAATTGAGGAGGACAATAGAAGAAGAGAAGGCAAGGGACCTGCCCTCCAGATTGAAGCCAAGGCTAACTTGATGGAATAAGAGGGTCCATCAAATAAAAGGAAACGTCCCAACGAGTCTGCTGCCAACACAACGAAGTTTGTGAAGGGGAAGGGTCGTGCCCCAAAGCAAAAATTCACTAGAAATTGCTACAGGTGTGGGAAACCAAACCACAAGTCCAGTGAGTGTCGTCAACCGCGTCGTGACAACAAGGGAAAAGGCAAGCAGAAAGTACAAGATCCTGTGAACCTTACTGACTTGAACATATCTGCAGTGGTGACGGAGGTCAACATGGTGGACAATAAGAAAGAGTGGTTTGTGGACACTGGTGCCACCTGCCACGTTTGCTCGGAGAGGTCTGCATTCTCCAACTATTCTCCTACTGATGGAAGAAAGTTGTTCATGGTAAACCAAGCCTCATCTGAAGTGGCTGGAATTGGATCAGTGGTGCTGAAGCTGACATCTAGAAAAGAGCTAACCTTGAAGAACGTGCTGCATGTCCCAGACATCCGGAAGAATCTGATTTTGGGGTCTCTTCTAGTTAGCAGTCAATTTAGACTAGTTTTTGAGTCTGATAAGATAGTTCTAAGTAAGTTTGGTCACTTTCTCGGGAAGGGTTATCTCGAGAATGATTTATTTAAGTTAAGCACAATGGTTGTAAGCCCCAAAGGCAAACAAGTTGTTAATGAAATTGCTTCTACTTCTACTTATATCGTTGAGTGTTCCTCTTTATGGCATTTTAGATTAGGACATGTGAATTTAAAATCCATAAAACGATTAGTAAATCTCAATTTACTTAAGATTGACAACGTTGATACATCCAAACGATGTGAAATATGCACGAAAGCAAAAATGACCAAACCACCATTTAAACCTGTTGAAAGGAACACTGCCCCTCTAGAACTAATTCACACGGATGTATGTGATTTGAAGTTTGTACAAACTAGAGGAGGGAAAAAGTATTTTATTACTTTTATAGACGACTGTACAAGATTCTGCTACGTTTATCTTTTAAGAAGTAAAGACGAAGTTATAGAAGCTTTTAAACGTTATAAAAATGAAGCAGAGAATCAGTTAGACACTCGAATCAAATCGATTCGCAGTGATAGAGGTGGAGAGTACGTAGCTCCGTTTGAACAACTATGTGCTGAAACAAGAATAATTCATCAAACGACAGCCCCTTATTCACCTCAGTCTAATGGTGTTGCGGAAAGGAAAAACCGAACACTAAAGGAGATGATGAACGTTATGTTAATCAGCTCTGGTCTACCTCAGAACTTGTGGGAGGAAGTCATTCTGTCGGCTAACCACATTCTGAATAAGATACCACATAAAACTAAGGAGCAAACTCCATATGAAGTATGGAGGAAACAAAAACCTTCATACAAATACCTCAAAGTGTGGGGGTGTTTGGCAAAGGTCTAAGTACCACTTCCTAAACAAGTTAAAATCGGCCCTAAAACAGTCAATTGTATCTTTATAGGATATGCTTCAAACAGTAGTGCCTATCGATTTCTGATTCACAAATCTGAAATACCTGATATGACAGAAGGTACTACAATTGAGTCAAGGAACGCATTGTTCTTTGAAAATATTTTTCCGTTTAAGGAAAAAGAGGAAGTGAGTTCGAATAAAAGAACTCATGAAGCAACAGATGACACTGTTGGTCCTTCCACTCAAGAGAGTGAAGAACCAAGACGCAGTAAATGTAATACCCTGTAAATTTATTTACCTTTTAATAATAATAATAATTATTATTATTATTTTTACTAAATCCTAATTAATAGAAATAAAACCTAATTTACTTGCATGTTTAATTTCTGTAACTCAAGCCCATGAGCAAGCCCACTTTAAAATACATTATATAAGATTTTTGCCCTAATCTACATAACCTCAAATCTAGAATCCGAATTCGTCTCCAAGAAATATACGGTACGTTTACTTTCACTATTTTGTTCTAGGTTTAGTTCGTTGTTTCCTATTCAAAGAGTAATTATGCAGAATTGTCATTGTATTTTATTCTTGTTACGTATGTGATTGTTCTCGAAAACAAGATAGTTGTTTTAAATTTATTCTTGTACCAAAGTTCATGTGTTTTCTTCTATTTTTCAAAACGGGGTTCAAGTATGTTTATTTTATTAATTATATTTCCTAAACCTTCGGTAGCTGTATCGTCTTTCATTCGAAATATCAAATTATAGCAATAGTTTTATGTATCAAAGATGGTTAGTGCCCCGATTCTTTTCAAAAAAAAAAAACCCAATTAGTCTCTTTTATAATTTTTAATAATCCAAATATTATATTATAGCTACTGTTTCGAAAAGACTAGTAATTCCTTTCTTTAAAATTTCTGATATGTTACGTACTAATTAGTTAGAACTGTTTCTTTAAAATTTCAATCAGGATTTACATTATTTTCTTTTGATTTGACGAATTATTTTTAAACAAAATTAATTATATGTTAGGTGAAGGTAATTGCTGAGGAGTAAGCTTTAGGACTATTGCATCAACGACATTCTTTTAGGTGGGGATTTCTATCTTTCTGTTTGTCATTATTAAATGTGATATTTAATTATTTTGATATTCATGTGAAGTATGATTTCTAACTTATTATGTTTGTCAATATTAAATTTCATATGTGATTATTCTGATGTTCATTTGACCTTTATAAACGAGGATAGGTCATTTGACCTTTATAAACGAGGTGATGATATTGAACTATTACATATTGAGTTATACATATTTAATGTGATTTATCGAATTGATTACTTGTTATATTTAGTTTTGACAAGCATGTCTCCACTGAGCTGTGGTTTGCTCACCCCTTCATTTAATATTTCAGATCGAGGAGCTGGTGGCGAGGAGGAGCGGTGGATGACAATTGATTGAGACATTGTGGCTTCCTAGATATCTTTATAAAATTCTTTTAAGTTGCTATTTATTCGAAGCTTCCGCTAAGTAAATTTTTAATTATTTTTATTGTAAAAGAAACTTGTAAGCTTCATTTCTTAAGTGTAAATTTTGGTTCATGCCCTTAAAATTTTAAACTGTTAATTATATTCATAAAAAATATTTTTTATGAAAATTGGGGTGTGACAGTAAAAGAGCTAGAATTGATAAGGATTTTGGTTCAAACTTCATTACTTATGTTTTGGAGGAAGATGAACCTAAAATTATCAAAGAAGCTATGGCAAGACCAGATGCACACCTCTGGAAGGAAGCCATAAAAAGTGAATACGAGTCTATTCTGCTAAATCACACATGGGAGTTGGTTGATCTCCCTAAAGGTTGTAAGCCCTTAGGATGCAAGTGGATCCTTAGAAGAAAGTACAAAACAGATGGATATGTTGACAAGTACAAAGCTCGTCTAGTTGCAAAGGGTTTTAAACAAAAGAAAGGATATGACTTCTTCGATACATACTCACCAGTGACTAGAATCACCTCTATTCGTGTATTAGTCGCTATTGCTGCATTGCACAATCTCGAAATACACCAAATGAACGTTAAAACAACGTTTCTTAATGGTGAGATGGATGCTGAAATATACATGGATCAACCTGAAGGATATGTTGCTCCTGGAAACGAGAAAAAGTGTGCAAACTCGTTCGATCACTGTATGGACTTAAGCAAGCTCCAAAACAGTGGCATCTGAAATTTGACAATACGATGTTGTCAAATGGGTTTCGAATTAACGAATGTGATAAGTGTGTATATGTGAAAGATACACCAAATGGATTTGTTATCGTATGCTTATATGCGGATGACATGTTAATCATGAGTAACAATCACAACATCATAGTTAATACGAAGAACATGTTAAGTAGAAACTTTGACATGAAAGACATGGGATTAGCAGATGTGATTCTTAGAATCAAGATAGAGAAAACGTCTGATGGAATTTCCTTGACATAATCTCACTATGTGGAAAAGGTACTAAAGCAATTTAATACCTTTGATGATCCACCTGCTAAGACGCCTCTAGAACTGAATGTTCACTTGAAAAATAATAGAGGAGAACCAGTAGCTCAATTGGAATACGCAAGGATCATTAGGAGTGTGATGTACATTACGAACTGTACATACCCTGATCTTGCATGTTCGGTAAACAAGCTGAGTCAATACACGAACAATCCAAGTCAAGAGCATTGGAAAGCACTGAAAAGGGTTCTAAGATACTTGAAGTACACCCTTGAATATGGACTTCACTACACGAGACATCCAGTTGTAGTCGAAGGATACAGTGATGCAAATTGGATATCAGACACTAAAGATTCGTTATCCACTAGTGGATATGTATTCACTATTGGAGGAGCAGCAGTGTCGTGGAGGTCCAAGAAACAAACGTGTATTGCCCTTTCCACATTGGAATCAGAATTTATCGCTTTAGACCTAGCCGCTGCAGAGGCTGAATGGCTGCGTAACTTTCTGGAAGATATTCCATGTTGGAACAAACCAGTACCTTCTGTGACGGTACACTGTGACAGTCAAACTGCCATTGGCAGAGCTATGAATGTCATGTACAACAGAAAGTCGAGACACATACGTCGTCGACACAACTCCGTTAGAGAATTGATCTCAACTGGAGTAATGTCCATTGATTATGTGAAATCAAAGGACAATATAGCGGATCCGCTCACGAAGAGCATAACCCGAGATCAATTGAACAAGATGGTAGAAGGAATGGGTCTAAAACCCACAAGAAAAACCAAAACAGTGGAAACCCAACCATGATGACTGGAGATCCCAAGAACTTGGTTCAATGGGAAAACGAAACTGTGGAAGTTAGTGATACAACACTTGAAAAACTTGACTATTCCTAACAACACTATTTCAAGTGTTAACGACCCGTAAGATGTGGTAAAGGGTGAGTCATTGACTCTTAATGATTCCTAGAGTATAACGGGATACTTGAAAGGAGATTACCCATATAAATGAGAAGTGAGGGCCGCTTCGACCAAACATTTACGAACACAAAAGACGTCCATGGCCAAAACGGATAAAAACGTGAGAACGTTACGAAGATGAGATTGAAGTGTGCTGACACTGTTGATTAGGTATACACTATGGAGGATTAGTTCAAGGCACTGCGTCTACTAAGCCGCCGGTGTACCCGATAGTGTTTGGCTACGGAAAGTTCAAAGCCAAAAACTACTTTTCCGGATGCACAGAGATCTCAATCGAACTGAACACTGAGCCTGATATTGTATAGACACGATTTTCACTCATGTAGGGGATTGTTGGAATTAATGTGGGATTAATTGGGTTTTGAAACCCTTGTCTAATTAATTAATTAGATGGACTAAACGTTAATTATAAAATAATTAAACGTGACATAGTCGATCTACTCGCGGAGTAGATGAACGTGGTATATTTAATATCTCAAAACCGAGTTAAGGTGAGTGAGAAATTAATTGATAAAGTTGAATGTTTCAACTTAAGTTTGAGGTGTGGGAATGTGAAGGGTCACATGTCCCACATAGAAAGTCTACAAAACATTTAAAGGCTTTAAAGGTATTGAAGTCGAAATGGATTTCAACCATGTATTAGGGGTACACTCCCCAAAGGGCCACACGCGCGCCTGCCCGTCCGCTCGGCTTCGAATTTGTCAATTGGTCTTTGGTGGTCTTTGGGGCCTGCCTATCTTTTTGCAGACCCAAAAACTCCGAAAGCCCAATACAGGAATTGAAATTGGATCGACCCATTCAGAAATTAAATTAAATTTTAATGAAATATAATATATTAATAATAATAATGTATTAAATTAAATTTTAATAATGTATTAAATTAAATTTTAATATGTCTTAATAAAAATATCATTCATTATGTTTTAAATTCATCATAATTTAAATTGTTATATATTTCAAATCGTTTTATATTGTTTGTTGTCTTTTTCTATTAATTATTATTTTAAAAAAATTATCATTTTAATTATTTTAATTATTTTTATTAATTTTTAACAAAAATTGAAATAATTTCTTCCATTATTTTTGTTACAGTAAGTTAGAGCATTGATATTTTTGCGGATTGATAGATGATTAGTCAATTCAGTGGACCTTGCAACTTGGCAATAGTACCACGTTCTTTTTTCTATACCCACATAAAATATACGGTATTTAATTAAAATATTTAAAAAAAAAAGGTGAATTGTTCTACAAAGTGTCGGCAACTCATGCTCTATTTAATTAATACATTTAAAAAAAAAAAACTGTGAATCAAAAGTCTGAATCTGAATTGTTCAGAATATTCACGAGTAGATGATTTACTATATGATCTATTATATAGAATTATACATGAAATATATTTAATTTTTTCTCTCTACCTACTTCTCTCTCAATCAACCATCAACAAGTTAAAATGAATAATGATAATGGGAAGACATTAGTTACAATTAGTACATAGAGACTTACCATAATTATTGAGAAGAGTAAATGAATGGTCAGGATTATGATCAAAAAAAGTAATCAACAGACTATGCGAAATTTCATAACAAGAAGAAATTGGATAGAGTGCATATTGAGAGAATTTAGAAATATATATAGAAGAATTACATTGAAATTATATGATCAAATGATTATCATCTCTCCTCTTATATAGAAGAAGATTTACAAAAGAGGAGTTACAACTAACAAATGAGTTATAACTAACAAAATGAACTACTCATCTAACTACTCTAACTAATAATCTTTTATTTGTTGACTTGACTTATTGTTATTTTTCACAGACTAAATAGTTTCCGTCTAAATTATAAAAGAAAACACATTGGTGTATTAGATATCAAGCCGGACCGAGGCACACCTCTGGAATGGCCATGAGGCCCATGATCCCTCAGTTTATTTTTTAAAGAATAATAAAAAAAAAAAATATATATATATATATATAGAAGTATAAATTAATTATTAAATTAATTGGTTTTTTTTATAAACAAGCTTATTTCATAATTATTAGTTGGACTATTAAGTAAATTTTCTCCACTTTTTAAGTTACACCTCTTACCCAAATACTAATATTAAAATATACTTTAATTATACAAGTTAATAATTTTTTAAAAGGCCACTATCAAATATTAATATATATATATATATATTTTGATAAATTCTTATATATAATTGAGTGCATGGCTTAGAATCAATAGTTCATTATCTAATCTAATGGAACGCTATTGAATCAAATGATAAAGACATTGTTAAGAAAAAGATGACTTTTTCCGAATGAAATGAAAATTGGATTCATGGAATAGGAAAAAGATTAGCTCTCATTTCAGTGTCAATAATGAATCCACCCCTAATTTGTTTTTTTCAAGTCTGCCAGTTATTGTCAATTATTGGAGGGGTCTGCAATGAAGGCATATTGATCTTTATCTGCTTGGCTAAATCTATCTATTTCACACCAATGATTATTATGTATGTGATTTGAATATAGTTTTTTTTTTAATTAAATTAAAATACTACAATTTATTAAAATCTTAATTATATATCCACATCGAATTATGGTCGAATCATTTATTGAGTTACACACATTATACTATTTTTTAAATTTTTGAAAAAAAAATACCGAAAAATATAATGAATTTTTAAAAAAGAATTACCAGAAAAACTATTAATATCGAAATAAAAATTTTAGATCTTTTTTTTTCCGAAAAATGACCAATATTTCCGCAGAAATTTAAGAAAAAAACAATCTAGAGGATATTGTCTTGTTCAATCATATATATTGTAGGAAAATGGGTTTTGGAAACATGTTGTAAATTCAAAACTATGTTTTCAAAAAAATAATACTTCATTCGTCCCCTACTTGTTGACACAAAACTATTGGACCCGAATTTTAACAAATAAATAGTTTACTAGTATTATGAAAAATAAAGTGAGAGTAGTAAAGATTTTTCAACTTTATAAATAATAATAAAATTACTACATTTATTGTAATATTGTGATGTATTATTAATAGCGGAGAAATTTCAGAAATGGCCTAATCGTCTACTACTACTTATCAAAAATGGTCTTACTTATATAAAATATACAAAAAATGACCTTTTTTTTTATTTAATTGATTAAAAAAAAAGAAAAAAAAAGAACAATCACACTAAACAACCTTAGACAACCCTAAACAACTACAAACAACCACATTAAACAATCACATTAAACGACCCTAAACATTCTCAAATAAGCCCAGTAAACAACCCTAAACTACCTCATTAAATAACCTGAACGAGAATTTTGGGTGTAAACCTAAAAAAAAATCCACTTGAATTCACTATGATAAAACATCAAATACCAACAAAATCAAACAAAAAAAATATAATAGAAATATACTCCCTCCGTCCCGTGATTACTTGCACACTTTCCTTATTGAGACGTCCCAAAATTTATTGCACACTCTTAATATGGAAATACCCCACAAAATTAATAACCTCACAACATCATTTTATTTTAAAATTTGACACTCATTTTTTCCATGCATTTCACTTTACACATCATCATATCCACTTTACACATTGAAAGTGTGTGTGCGTGCGATATCATAGATTTTGTCTGTCGTGTTGACACTGTCCAGACAACAGTAGGGGTGGGAATGGGCCAGGCCAGGCCTTAAGAAAAAAAGTCTGGGCCTGGTATATAATATTTGGGCCCAAGCCTGGCCTGGCCTTTTTAATAAATAGGCCTGGCCCGAAAGCCTTTTAAAGGCCTTTTTAAGTGTATTTCAAAATAAAATAAAATACATAAATTGAATTATCAAATTATCAATACCACCGTTCAAAAAAAAAAAAAAAAACAGAATGTTCTTTTTAACAATTACAAAGAAAAATAAATCAATTCTTAAAGATAATCTCATCTTCAATTCTTCAAGATAATCTCAACGTGAATACTCTCATCTTCAATTCTTCAAGATAATCTCATCTTCACGTTGAGCCACCTAAAATAAATAAGAAAAAAAATGATTATAAAACATGCTGAAATTTTATAATGAATGAACAAAAAATTTAAAATTATTACTGTACCTTTTTCTTCTTCAAATTATATTTTTTGCGCAACCAATCGAGTGTGCAACGAGCGTACAAAAAGTGTGCGGAGAGTTTTTTTTTTGGTTATAATTTATAAACGATTGAACGTGTTTGAGATCGGAATGAAATTTTGTAGATTTTCTCCTGATTTTAAAAGCGGCGCACAAACCACATATTGCTTTTAGGATTTCTTTAAGGTAAGCGGCGCTATCTCATATATTATATTATATTTTTATAAATTATAAATTATATATTAATAATATTATATATATATATATATATTAATTTAAATAGGCCGGCCTGTTGGGCCTAAAAGGCCTATAAAAAAGCTTAGGCCTGGCCTCTTTAATTAAATGGGCTTTTAAAAAAGCTTGAGCCCGGCTTGTTTATTAAACGAGCCGAGCCGAGCCGAGCTTTAGTAGGCCGAGCCGTAGGCCCCTGTCGGGTAGCCTGGCCCATTCCCACCCCTATGCAGAGGAAATTAAAATGCACGTACTGAAAATAGAAGTATTCAAAATTTGCATAGATTATAAAATAATCTATGTTGTTCACTATATTAAAAATATGTGAAACGAGTACAACCTCTTTGAGGTGTATAATAACACTACGAAAGTGTAAATGATTTACTAAGTTCTATGAAACTATCTCCCTCATAGATCTATACACACAACCTAGTAAATAAGACTATAATCTAACACACTACTAATCGGGTTTACAATAGTATGAAGATCTACAAGAAGAAACAATAATTTTCCTAACTAGAAGCGTATATAGCGTTCAATAGTGTAGTAGTCGAATTCAACTTTCCTTCTTGTGTATCTTGTGTTGAGGCAGCTTCTGTATTTATAGGCGTCAAGGACTAACTGCCATCAACTCCCATGTTCATCACAGCCGTGAGATCATGCGGTAAGTAACTTCTCTCCACCACTCCTAGAATTTAGGGACTTGTTATATCATGTCTAATAACTTCTCACTCACACGCAATGGCATGACTTGGGTGTTGCCCACGTCTTCTAACTGTTCTGGGGACATCATTAGACAACAAGCGTAAGATCGGAGTTAGTGAGAAAAGGAAGGACAAATTCTGATGTTGTCATAAGTGTTGGGAACATTAAACACAACACTCGGCTGTTAGTGTTGGATCATTCAACAAAACACTTATATCAACATCAACACACATCATCAAATTACCTAAAATACCCCTCCTTTATCTTACATCATCAACCACTAAATCCACTTTTCTTAAACAACGTGCTGGTCAAACTATGCAAGTAATTTCGGGACGGGGGGAGTATATGTTTCTTATATTTTTTCGGAGGGATGTGCTGGTCAAACTATTACTTTATGAGAAAAAAAGAGAGAATTTAAGTGTAGAGATTGAAAAGAAAAATGAGAGAATATGAGATTTAAGGAAGGAATTCTTTTTTCTCTTAAATATTTTTTTCTTGTTTAATTATTTTTATTACATTCAAAAGTGATGAAAAGGAATGAAGGTAAAAAAATAAACGTGGATAGAATTAAAAGGGATAATTGATATATTCCACTATTAATAACTAATGAGATGCAAGCAACTTTTTGGCAACCTTCTTACATTTTCTCTCCAATGCCTAGGGTTCAATTCTACTTGTCAACCATACAATTTAATAATAATAAAAAAAATCATTTAATTTGCATTGGTTAATTAATACTTTCATTCGGGCCTTCATATTTTAATTACTTTATTTTAGTTTTTAATGAACACAACTTTGTATATTATATTAGTACATTAATGATTTGTTATTTAAAAAAAAATTCTGAACTTAATTTGTTTAAAGTCTAATAAAATTCATTTTACCTCATTTTACATTTATATTTTTAATCACTTTATTTTAATTTTTAATGAATATAATTTATAGTTTATTAGTGTTATGATATCAGTGGATAAATATTGTTATGATCTCTGTTGCAAAAATTGGTCTAGGCGGTCCCTAGTCGACTCGATTTGCCTCTCTAGACATTTTTTTTTTTTGAAAAATCGGCCTAGACAATCGCCTAGGCACCCACATTTTAATTTTTTTATTTATTTGTTACTTTTTTATTTTTAGTTTAGGAGTCTGATTTAGACAATCATGCACATTTTTTAAGGAAAGATTTGGTTCTAAGCAATACTTATGGTTTTTCCATGATGTATGATATATATATTTTTTAATTCTATCGATTAAGGGGTAAAAATAAATCTGCCCAATTTTCGGACTTCTACAACCTTGATTATGGTACTATACATTATAATATTAGTTCGTATATAATATAGTATAAGTTCATATATTGGTATAAACTATATTGCTTACGAGTTTCGAAGTATAATATGATACAATATATGCTATAATAAAACTTGAAAAATGTATAGTATTTGATCAAATACAATATATAGTTCACACAATATATAATAGATTATATATAAGTATAAGCTCTAATGTTTTTGAGAGTTCAAAGTATAATATAATATATATGCTATAAAACTAAGCTTGGAAAATGTATTGTATTGTTCACGTACAATATTATAGTATCACTTCATGTACAATATATTATTAGTTTACATACATTGTATTATTAGTTTATATATTTCTTTTTCAATCACTCCGCTTAGTTGAAGAAGTTTTCTCATTTAATGGTAAAATATTTTGTTTCTATATTTGCAATCTAAGTTCATTTTTTCTTACAACATTTTACCTCAATTATTTATTTTTTCATTTAGACCCTTGAAAATTACACTTTATGTTACCTCGATTAATTACTTCTTCATCTGGAACTCTTAAATTTTATTTCATGTTACTTTATTTAATTAATTTTTCATCTAAACTTTCATTTATTTAAAAATTATTTAGACATATTTTAGTTTGATATATGAATATTACCTTTTAAATTATACGTGGTGTGATATTTATTATTAAGTGTTATGGTATACAGTTAAAAAAGTTTGCATACCCTTAAATGGACAATAAAAGGTAGATCAAATAAAAGAAGAAAACCTAGGACCATAAGCTCATAGGCCGAGCTAGAGGCCGGAGCGCCATTAAAACCTCGCCTGCAGGGAAAACCCTCCTTAGGGACAAAACCCAGGTCAAGGGAAAAAGGTACACTCCTTTAGAGATCAATGTCTATAAAAAAACTGAATACAAATCATTGTGTAGAAATGAGAGTAAAAAATTTGGGGGGTAACCCCTCCAGACACAGTCAAGGCCAGTCTTGGCCACAGCATCAGCAGCCTGATTGGCCTCTCTGAAGACGTGCGTGTATCGGATTTGCATTTCCTGGCGTAAGAGGGTGGATCTAGCTCCAAAGACCTTGCAGACGCCAAGGAATGAAAGGTTTGGAGCTCATAAAGTGTCAACCGTGAGTACTGAATCCGACTTTATCCAGAGGAAGTGCCAACCCTGATCATGTGCATACTTGATGGCCATAAGTACCGCTGCCAACTCAGCCTCAAGAGGGAGGCCCCAACCTACCTTAGTAGCAACCGCAGTCACGAAAAAACTCATGAACGTCCTGAAAATCGCCCCAGCATGCAGACTACTCGGGGAAGAAGAGGCACTTCCGTCCGTGTTAACCTTGTACCAACCCGGATCAGGCGGGAACCAAATCACAGATGAACCGTGTCTCGTCGGCTTGTGTCTGTTCGAAATGCCAAGAGCCCTAGCAATTAGTAGATCCCAAACTGTGCCGTCCGAATATCCCTTAGCTATGTTGTTGGCCTCCCTGATGCCCGAAATGATCTGAGCCATACATCTCCTAACAGAGGGTGAAACCCCATCGAATACCCTTAAATGGAAACAATCATCACCCTCACAATATACACATATTTACAATTCATGTCATTACTTTTGGGGTCCACCATACACTCAATCCAACTATTTTATTTACTTTATATATAAAAGTTTACAAAATTACTCTTCAACACTCTAATCATTACACTTTTTCCTTTAACTCCGTATCCCAAAAGTACCGCATGCTTTTCAGGGACGGAAGGAGTATTATATATGTGATACGACCAAAATATGTCGTCTCACGAGGAGACGACACGTGGCTAGACGAGAAGTTATCCTTATTAAATATGTATATCTAATCTTGTGATATGATTAATACAACCTCAGTTATAGGTTGTGCATATAGTCCGATGAGCTTCTTAGGAGCCCAATTATATGGAGAGCGGGCCCATGGAGCGGCCCAAAGTAATAAGCTGTATATGAAGAGGGCTCGAGCCCTGAGGAGATAATTAGAGAAGATGTAAGTCCTAGAATGTCTCTCGGCCCATATCCTTAGCCTAGATGCAAGACCAAGTAGACTAAATCTTAGTCAAGAGGAGGCCCCGATATAGGAGGGAAGTTGAAGTTGGGAGGTAGCGGATGAGGCCAAGAATCTAGGATAGTGGGCTGGCATGAAGGGAAAAACGGCTAGATCGAGTCTAAGGGAAGACGGTTGAGAGAAAGGGGGGAAAATACTACATTTTCCCTAAGGTATGTTTTTAAGTAAGTTTTAAGTCAATTAACAGGACAAACAATAATTATCATCAATGCAACACAATCTTTACATTCTTAACACAAGATAATACACAAAATACCTAGAAATTACAATGTTCTTGCGAGAGCTCTCCCTCTAATCTTAGGGAAGCTCCTCTTTGATTCATCTGAGAACATATCTGACTTGAGCGTCGGAGATTCCGCGCCTAAATCCTTTCCGGCGTGTTTGTTGCAGGTTTTTTGGGAGCGTGGAAGAGGATTATTCGCAAGGACTCTTATCTGGAAGTGATAAGTCAAGCTCGAAGAACCTTTAACTTGAACTCTCGAATTCGATATCACATTGCGCTATTTTTTGGCGCAACAATATGTATAAGCTCTAATATCTTCCAATTTTAAAGTATATATTATATGCTATAAGATCTAAGCTCGAAAAATGTATAATATTGGTTCATATACAATAGTACTAGTTCGCATACAATATAATATTAATTTATATTATATTTTTCAATCACACATCCAACTACTAAATCATTAAAATACACATTTATTTTCTACAATTAGAAGTAAATGAACAAATTATACACAAGAAATGTAAGAGATCACAATAATTTATTTGTGAACTAATATATTATATAATACTATATATGAAATAATATTATATCGTATATGAATTTATATATATACTATACTGTATATAAATTAAAATGCTACTACTGTACTGTATATAAACTAAAATACATATACTCCCTCCGTCCCATATCGTGATGTTTTAATGAATGAATTGTTTATTAATATTGTGTAAGATAAAGTGGAGGTAGTAAAGACTTTTCAACTTTATAAATAGTACTCTCTCCGTCCGTCTATAAGCTTCCCATTACTTTTTGACACATAGATTAAGAAAAGTGATTAAATAATATATATAGTACAAGTGATGTGATTGAAAGAAGGAGAGAGACAGAGAGAAAAAGTAAAACATAAAGTGATGTGTAAGAAAAAATACTTACCAAAAAAGGTATGGGAAGCTTATAGGCGGACGGACCAAAATGGTAAAATGGGAAGCTTATAGGTGGACGGAGAGAGTAATAAAGTTACTTTTTAGTATAATGAAGTAGTGACATTTGTTGTAATATTGTGATGTTTTAAGGAGAGTGTTTAAAAGTGTTTTTGTTATTTTAGGTACTGTGTATTTAAGTATAGAACACCAAAAATGGTAAAATGTGCCTTCAAGTATGACACGGAGGGAGTATATATTTTTTTAACATAAAAAAGAAATTACGTGAAAAGACTTGACTCACTACTTGCATTATCAGAAATAATTGAAGTACAACTTTCAAGAATGTTCTCAACCCAAATTTGCTCACATCCGACAAAACACCCTAGGTGGGCTAACTGCTTTATTTGCTGCTTTTTTTTAGAAATAAAGCAGTGTCTATTAGAGCTTCTAGACATTTTCTGAATATCATCCATTATTAGCACCACATGAATTTTCAACATACAAAAAAAAGATTGAAATTCAATAACCAAAATATATTTTTTCAAACCATTGTATTTGGGTGCTCTTCACAATATTAATTTAATTATAATTTTTTTTGATATTCATAAAATTATCCAATAATTTTTTTAAAAAATTAAAAAATAATATAATATGTAACTCAGTGATAACTCAGTTGTGATTCATTGATAACTGGTGGGTGTATAATTATATTTTTAATGAGTTCTAATTTAATTTAATTGATTAAAGTGTAATATAATTAAAAAAAAAATGAAAATGAACTCCTACAAAAAAAAAAAAAGAGGATAAATAACTGTGAAAACTCAATTCATACTACACTAGTCATATCCTTGGGACCACAAAAAAATATTTCTAAATGGGGGTTATTCCTAAATAGAGTTATAAGGTTTTTTTTTAAATGCATGTATATTATATAATTGTATAATTAGTAGATACATGTACATGATGTAATGTGTTGAACTTAATTGAACTAATTTACTCACGTAATATGAAAAGACAATACTCAAGAGTCACCCACCATAGATGCATGTACTTGCTTTTGATTGCTTTAATTTTTTCATCTATAAATACTATGTATAATACATTTTTTTTTTATATCAAATCAACATTTTCTTCACGCATATAATGGGACCAAAAATAGAAAAGTGAAGGATAAGGTTACAACACAAAAGATTAAATCATTGTCACAATCAACCTTGAACAAGTATTTTAAATCAACTTAAATCTATTGTAAAATTATGGAGTATATATTATTATGATTTATTTCTAAATTGAGGTGTATTTCTTTATGTTGGGACTTGAAAAAATATGAATTATGACAATATGGAGTTTATTCCAAATTATAACTGGTCTCAAGTTGGGACTATGAATTTTTATTCTTTAAAGAGAGTTTATTCCTTTAATAGAGTATTTTTTTTGAGAGATTTTACTGTATAATTCAATTCATATAAAAATTTAATTACATGTATATAACTAGTATAACCGTAACTATTTCCATAAAGTAACTGGTGTAAAAAAGAGGGTACACCCCTAATTAATTGGTTTTTTTTCCTTTTAAATCTGACAGTTATTGTAAGTTATTGGAGGGAGGGGCCGGTCTGCAGTGAAGTGATATTGATCTTATCTGCTTGGCTAAATCTATCTATTCACACCAATGATTATTATATGTATATGATTTGAATATGATTTTTTTAAAAATAAAATTAAAATACTATAACTCATTAAAATACTAATTATATATCCACAGTTCGTCGAGTCACCTATTGAGTCACACACATTATACTATTTTTTAAATTTTTGGAAAAAAAAAATACCAAAAAATATAATGAATATCGAAATAAAATTTTCAGGCTTCTTTTTTCGAAAAATGACCAATATTTCCGCAGAAATGTAGGGAAAAAACAAAAAGTAAAAAATCTAGTGGATGTTGGGGTTAGTCTTATGTGAAATATTGCATACATGCATTTCATCCCAATTAGGCAAGTCAAAACCCTAAGTTCAAAAGTTAAATTAAGTCAATTTTAAAAAATTCGCGGGTCATAGGTCTGGATCCGGATTGCCCAGAAAATTCGCGGGTTGCAAACAAGTGGTTTACTACATGACCAAAATATTGTTACTACAAGGCCAAAATATTATCACTACAAGGCCAAAAATTTAATACTACATGTCAAAACATTTTGAAAAATTCACCAAAAAATAAAGTCTCCAGAATATTTTTGAACATGTAGTAATACACTTTTGACCTTGTAGTGATAAAATTTTGGTCTTGTAGTAACATTGTTTTAGTCATGTAGTAGCCGAATAAGTCAAAATTATTTTAGTAATTTTGCCCCCAAAAAATAAGTGTTCAGAATATTTTTGGATTTGTAGTAATACACTTTTGACCTTGTAGTGACGAAATTTAGTTCTTGTAGTAACATAATTTTGATCATGTAGTAAAATAATAATATATTAGAGTGAAAATAAATATTTTAATTAAGGTTGACCCGCTTTGACCCGTGTTGACCCGCGTTGACCCACGAATTTTGACATAATTACCTTAATTAATCATATTGCATGTATGCAATATTGCATATAAGTTTTTGCGTGGATGTTGTCGTGTTAAATCATGCAGGTTGGAAAATGGGTATTGAAAACATGTTGTAAATTCAAAACTATGTTTTTTAAAAATTAATAATTTGTATATGAACTAATCCTACTCCCTTCTATTCAAAATGTACGTCACTTTACACTTATACATATATTAAAAAAATTAATGACTTTTAATAATATACCCCTACTTAATGGCCCTAGAAGTCTCCCTATATACATTAAAAACTATTACTATCTAATTAAATTATTATTAATTAGTTTGAAGGTAATTTAAAAAAAAATGTAATTAATTTACATTGAAAAGTGGAAAACTGTCATATAAATTGTAAAGAAAATGAAAGGTCAAAACATCAGACTCCTCCGTTCCACAATAACTTTCACACTTTCATTTTCGGACGTCCCACAATAACTTTCACACTCTTAAAATAAATTTTATTTTATAAACTCCACCCTCACAATATCCTCAATTTTACACAAATTTTATTACTTTTTCTCCACACATACACAAAAGTCAACTTATTTTTTACTTTATAAATAAAGTTTTACAAAATTATCCTTCAAAACTCTACTCATTATTACACTTTCTTAATTTACGTGTCCACCTACCTATGAAAGTTATTCCGGGACAAAGGAAGTATATTATAAATAGGAGGAAGTACACTTTTCGAGTTTAGAATTTATAACTTTTCATATTATACTTCAAATTCGAAGACATTATAGTTTATAGTTGCACTGAATTTATATTATACTATATGTGAGCGTATATTTTATAATATGTGAACTAATATTATACTGTGTATGAACAAATACTACACAAAACAAAAATTAATTATACTCTGCATGTAACTGCTAGATTTTCAAAAAATATAGGAGTATATGTGTATATTTTAATTTTTCTTTTCATTCTTCTATATGTTTGTTTAAGTTTGTGGGTAACAAACTAACAAAATGACAGTTTGACACTAAGGACAATTTTGTTTTGAACTCACACGTTCGAACGTGGGACGTAAAGTTTCCTGTCTTGTTCTAGTTCAAAATTTCACATTCGAATTTCAACATTCAATTACATACACTTTTAAAAATATATATCTATATATTTGACTATTATATATAATAATACAATATCACTCATTTTTACTAATTGATTTGACATAAAGTTGCATCCTATAATACAACATCACACACTCTTGCACAATTAATTTGACGTAAAGTTACATCCTATCCTACTTAACATCCAAAAACAAACATACACAATCACTATTCATCAAGATTTCTCCATCCAAGATTTTTCCATCCGGCCATCCTACATAATCCTAAAACAAACACTCCCTAACTATAAAATGTAAAAAGAGGCATGAATAAGAAAATATAAAGAGAGATAGTGAATTTTGTCATGTAATTAAATTTAAAACTTATGACGAAAAGTCCAAAATATATAAATGAAAAACTTATGGTGGAATAGAAGATATATATTATTACTCTTATCAAATTAAAACAAAAGTAAGAATAATGTCTAAATTAAATCTAACATGCATATTATGATTAAGACTTCGAACAAAAGCTTTCAAGAATCTTTCTTCTCTCAATTAACACGCGTGATTGATAATGGGGCGGGACAGTACCCACAAATCGGGTCAATATTTTTTTTTTTTAAAGGAAAAGGGTATTGTATTAATTATAGAGTACAAGATGTACTTAGAGGAGCATCAAGCTCAGTTATAAATTCGACCACTTTTCTTAATTGGTGTACTATTGCATACAGTGTGACGAAGTTATAAATTATAGATTGGGGTTTGATTTATATTACTAAGACAAAATAAAATTATCCTTAAAATAAAGTTATTATAAAATTTTCAATAAATTTATTTCATTAATTTAAATTTAACAACATTTTTTGTTATGTTTCTAATAAAATTAATATTTGTTATGACTCATAATAGATAAAACAACATTAAAATTTAATGTGTGCAACCCTGCTAAGACATTAATCACTATTAGAAAAATGTAAAAGTTAAAATATACTTTTTCCGTGTCCCGTGATAATTTGCATACCTTGACAAGCTTACTTTTTAAAAAATGTGAATTTAGTTAGGTATGAAGTAAAATAAATGAAGAATATTTTTGGTGATTTGGTGAGGTGTAAATGAAATTTAGTGAGGTGCAAAAAAGAATTTAATGAGGTGTAGGGAAGAATGTCGTGGATCCAAAATAAGTGACAATTAAAAAAAATATTGTGAGATTATTGATTTTGTGGATTATTTACATATTAGGAGTGTACAAATAATCTTGAGACATTTTAATAAAGAAAGTGTGCAGTGGTCATGTAGTCTTAAGACTTAGGAGTGTGTTCCTCTTTAGGTCTCAGGTTTGAAACCCTAAGGTGTGAACAATTCCTATCAGGCCATGTTCATATAGAACGTAAAGTTCTGACTTTAAACGGGGCCCCCGCAAATGGACTGTGGAATTGGTTCCCTCGGATTAGTCGGTTTTTGGATCGAATACCGCGACATAAAAAAAAGTGCAAATAATCACATATAAAAGAGAAAAAAAATGTTAGTGGGGAGGCCCATTGCCTCCGCAGGGCCCTACATGGCTCCGTGCAGACATGCAAATAATATGGGGAAGGACCTATAAATTGGAGCATGAATTCGATCATAATTCCATATCACAAAGCATAAAACAAGTGTAGTGTTATATACTTATAAATTGTGAGTGGTCGATATGGAGAAATGTGGTTCAAATATGGTAAGAGATATCCGGCCACCCATGACCAAATACACCCCCAGCATGTGGGGTGATATTTTCTCCACCCATGACCAAATACACCCATGACCAAATACATTACTCCTTCCAGCATGTGGATGATCAGGTATATTAATTTATATATTTCCTTCGTTTCAATTTAGATTGTGCATTTTCTTATTTGACAATAAAACATTTTTTCACTTTAAATACTACACCCTTCAAACATCTCAAAATTACATCACAATATTTTATTATAATGTAGATGCAAGAAACATATGAGAGATCCATTGAAGCAGGGAAGAAACAAGTGAGAAGCATGTTAGCAGATGCATCATCTGGCACCAAACTAATATTTCTCTTGGACACAATCGAGCGTTTGGGATTAGCATATCATTTTGAAATAGAAATGAAACTAAAACTTGATGAAATTTCTAATTTTCATCAACAATTTGACTTGTTTACTACTGCACTCCGCTTTCGTTTGCTCAGACAACATCAGTATCTTGTTTCTTGCGGTACGTAACGTATATCCTTAATTTAGTACTCTCTCCGTCTGTCTATAAGTTTTTCGTTATTTTTTGACACATAGATTAAGAAAAATTATTAAATAAAAGATATAGTACAAGGGATGTGATTAATAGAAGAAGTGATCAGATAGAAAGAAAAAGTAAGATATAAAGTGAAGTATAAGAATAAAAAATTAAAGGTATATATATATATACCAAAAATATAGTATGGAAACTTATAGACGAACAGACCAAAATGGTAAAATGAAAAATTTATAGGCGGATGGAAGGAGTAATGTATAGCTGGTTAATTTAATGGAGAGTGCACGTATGCAGATGTTTTTGACAAATTTATTGGCCAAGACAAAAAGTTTGAAGATATTCATACTAGTGATGTGGAGGGGCTACTAAGTTTGTACGAAGCAAGTCATGTTCGATTTGATGGAGAAGGTGTTTTAGACGAGGCAGTGGCTTTTACAACCGATCATCTGACTCGTTTGGAACGAGAGTTACTAGACCCTAGTGTCACTAAAGACAAACTAAAACATGCTCTTCAACACCCGCTCCACAAGAGTGTTCCCATTTTCAATACCCGACGTTACATTTCAATGTACGAAAGAGACGAGTCGAGGATCCAACTACTTGTGGAGCTTGCCAAAATTCATTTCAACTATTTGCAGAACATCTACAAGAACGAGCTCTGCCAACTTACAAAGTAATATTTAATCGTCATTCGTTGTTTCATTAAAAAGTATCAGTTAATTATACGTTTAACTGACAATCGTCGTCTTTATGATTTTGTAAAGATGGTGGAACAAATTTGAGCTCAAGTCGAAATTGATTTATGCAAGAGATAGAATCGTAGAGTGCTATCATTGGGGCTTGGCTGCCAATTTTGAACCTCAATACTCTGTTGCTCGAATAGCGTATGCCAAGAGTATAAAATTAGCTACAATCCTAAATGACACGATGGATAATTATGCAACACTTGTGGAAGCTCAACTTTTTACTCAACATATAAAAAGGTATGTATATTCTTTAAATACAAAAATCATGTTATTATTATCGCTCATCCTTTAACCAAAAAAAGTAGTTATTAGAGAATATAATAGAATAATATATTATAGAATTAGTATAATGTATTATAGGAATAGTATAATATATTATATGTAGCAATCTTTTAGGAGTTGTTTGTTTTGGGACTTAAACATCCGAACGTGGAACGTAGCATCTTCCGTCTCGTTTTAGTTCGAGATTTCACCATTCAACTACATTCTTCTTCCTATACAATAAAGATGTACTTCCTCCGTTCATCAAAAGTGTGCTTAGTTCTAGTTTTAGGTCCACAAAAAATATGTTTATTTTATTTAAATAGTTAACTTTTGAGTATTTTTTCTACTATACCAACAATATTATTTACTTGTTACCCCACATATCTTTTTTTATAATTAAAATGTAATTTTTTAAAAACATGTATAAAAAAAAGTGAGCACACTTTTGGTGTACCAAGGCGTATTTTAAAGTTCCAATAGTTCAAGGGTTTGATTGAAAATGAATGTGCGAACTAATATTATTCAATAAATATGTATTTTTAATTTTAATGAGATTCAGGTTTTTATACACGCCGAAAATCTGGAAAAAAATGATTGAGACAAAAATCGTTAACAATTGACTAACCTTGGGACCAAAAGAAAAAAATGTGGGACCAAAATCATGACCAGGGGTCGTGGTTGCTAGGAACAAAACTACATTTTTTTTTCTAAACTATACTCTTACACAATTGATTTGACATAAAGTTACAAATTATCGGAATTTTCCCAAAACTGCAGATGGAATATGGATAATATTGAGGAGCTCCCAGATTACATGCAAGTTGTATATCGATTTGTTATGAGTATATATGAAGATTTCGAACGTGACGCAGCAACACATGATAAGTCATTTGCAGCTCCTTATTTCAAACAAACAGTAAGGCCCCACATTTTTATTTTTTTTGAGTACCTATTTCATTTATTTTATTGTTTGATTGTTTTCAATTAATTCAGGATTCCTTCGAATGCTAAGTTATTAAACGGGTTTGAATTATTGATCCAACGTATATAATTATTTGTATATGATTGCACTTCGCAATAGTGCGTTTACCTTTTGCAATGTGCAATCACACAGTTTCGTTTTATTAATAAATTAAATTAATAAATATAAAATATCAACAATATTCTTTTAAATTTAATTAAATAAGTTAAAATATTTAATAATAAAATAACATATACAATTATAAGTATTAAACATGTCGGATCCGGCCACACTTTTCAGGTCGGGTCGGTCTGGTACAATACGGGCCCACCGGGCTTTGGACGGTTTGTCGGGCCATCGAGTTAAAATGACCCAATTTTTTATAATTAAAAAAATAAATAAATGTTAACATTTATAATTAAAAAAGACTTAAAATGAAAAAATAAATATTTAAAGGACATAAACTAAATTAGGTCTAAATTACGGGACGTAAATGAAATTATTCATTTATAAATTTTGGGGTTTTTAAAAGAAATATTATAAGGATATTTTTTTAATTTTATATATTTATTTAAAAATTTAATTATTTTAGCATATGACAAAGTTAGATCGCACTATGACTAAGGTTAGGGATGGGTAAATATACCGAAATTTCGGTATACCGAGCTTTTCATACCGAAAAAATAACGAAATTTTCGGTATACCGAGATTTTCGGTATGGTATGATATCATACCGAAATTTTCGGTACGACAACGGTATGGAAAATGACCATACCGCGGTATTTCGATATACCGAAAAATTTTCGGTATTCGGTATGAAACGGTATATCGATATACCGAAATACCGAAACTTTAATAAAATAATAATTTTATATTATTTTTAAATTAAAATAACTTTAATTATTAAAACATAAATAAAATAAACCTTAAATAATTAATTTCGGTATAAATTATGCTTCAATATTTTCGGTATGAATTGGTATACCGGTATTTCGATATGAAATGATGGTTCAATATTTTCGATATGAATCGGTATACCGATATGGTACGGTATACCGATATACCGTACCGAAAATTCGGTATACCGAAATTACGGTACGGTATCAGTATGAATTTTTACATACCGAAAATTTCGGTATACCGAGATTACGATATACCGAAATTTCGGCACGGTAACGGTATGAATTTTTTCAATATCGAAATTTTCGGTATGATAACAGTATAGTTCGGTATGATCGGTATACCGTACCGAACCACCCCTAACTAAGGTGGATGACGTGTCACCTCTTAATTGGTTTCCTATTATCAGAAAGTGCGAACCCCATCATAGAAAATCCAAAGAAGATTGTGTTAGCTAGAACGTTTTAGAAATAATATATTTGGCAAAAACTTGAGTGAGACCGTCTCACGGATAAAGTCCGTGAGACGAATCCCACCCATATTTTAAAAAAATGCCCATACTTTTCATTAAATGCTTGTTTTGAACAGACCCCAACATCACGTATTCAACTGTGATCGTTATCGACTCACGGGACGAGCATAGATTCTTTTGTTTTTCAATATACTAAGTTAATGGGACGCTCGTAGTTGGAGTTACTTTATCTACTTGTTCTTGGTCGTTGCTCATCTTGGATTGGTACTGGGTGACCAACTTTCCTTGTGATATTATCTTCTCCCTGTTGTTTTCTCTCTTCCTCTTTCTTAAGTTTGACTAATCTCTCTTGCATCTTCATCGCTGCGACTGATCCTTACTGACTTAGGCGAGCATAGACATTGCTTGTCGAAGTTCTTTAAAATGTAAATAAGTTCCATTGACTCTAATTGAGGTAACAATGGGTTCCTGCAAACCACAAACAACTACTTGATCATTACCAATATCATATCAATAGTTGTACCATGTCCTTTAATTATTTTAACCTCCAAAACAATACACTGCACTTGCTCGACGCATGATAGGTGGTCACAACTACATCATATCTTCTTGCTGGCACATAGATCTTTCTTTAACTTGTTGACTAGTTGTTACTAACTTTATTCGCTCATTGGTGGGTCTTCGTCCTCGTTGATGACTAGGACTATGACTTTGACTATTCTCCGTGAAATTTGTGATTATTGACTTTTTGATACAAAATCCAACTTCCCCCCACAATATAATACAACCCCTTTTAAATGTGAAATGTTTGTTTGTAAATGTGAAATGTGAAATGTGAATGTGAAATATTTGCCGTAAATGTGAATTGTTTGTTTGTAAATGTGAAATGTACTAGAAAGTGATTGTACTACATTGTAGTAAGGAATCCCAAATATACTAGTGATTTTCCTGTTGAATTTTTGACTGGTTAAGAGTCTTTGACCACATGTAACACACAATAAATATATTTTTTTTAACTATGTATGTATGTGTATGTTGGTTGTGGAATAGGTGATACAAATTGTTGAAGCTTACAACAAAGTGCAGACATGGACAATGGAACGACAGATGCCCTCCTTTGAAGAGTATATGAACAATTCAGTGATTACCAGTTGCATCTACATTGCTCTTGCAGCCGCTATCCTTGGTATCAAAAAATCCTCAACCAAACAAGACATTGATTGGCTACAAAGTGAACCCAAAATACTTATATCCACAGCAAAGATGGGTCGACACCTCCATAACCTCTGTAGCTATCAAGTAAGTATACTACTCCCTCCGTTTCAATTTAGATTGTGGATTTACTGTTTACGCGTAGTTTAATGTGGTAGTTGTTTATTAGTATTAAAGGGATCGATAAAAGTAGAGCGTATAATAAATAATAAAATATTGTGAGTAATAAAGTAGAGTGATAAAGTAATGTCATGTGATGTAATTTTAAAATGTTTGAAGTGAATTTTTTTTTATTGCCAAATAAGAAAAAGCAAAATCTAAATTGGGACATTCATTTTTTACAAATGCACAATCTAAGTAGCTGTGACGGAGGGAGTATTAATTTTTCTATATATTATATTAAAAAGCTATTGAGATTTTGAGAAAAATCAAGATTTAATTATTATTATTATTATTGAAAAAGATGACTATCCAAAATCTGGATAGCCTGAATTGATTTTTAAAAAAATATGATTTTATCGTAATACCCTCGTTCAAGAAACTATTACTCCCACATATTCTTTACTCTTACCCCCACATAAATTTTTTATAATTAAAATATATATATATTTTTAAAAAGCATGTACAAAAAAAAGTGAGTACACTTTTGGTGGCGGAACAAAGTGAGTATAATAATATTCAGTTATGGATATTTTCGACATTTTACTAGATTTTTTGGATATCCAGAATCTGGATGTTTAGCGTCGTCCTATTATTATTATTGAGTATAATTGACAATGATTATCGTCGTCCTGTGTTATATACGTACGTTGGGGTTGTAGCGCGAGAATCGAGGAGGAAAATTGGTAACGGTGGTGGATTGGTACATGAAAGATCAGAATGTTTCACAGGAAGAGGCACTTGCAAAGTTTGCAGAGTTAGCGGAGGACGAGTGGAAGAATGTGAACAAAGAATGGTGTATGCAAAGCAGTAATTCATCAGTACCCAAGGAAATGGTGAAGCTACTTGTTAACTATGCACGGGTAGCTGATGACACTTACAACAACACTATGGATGGTTATACTTCTCCACAGAACTGTTTGGGACCTCAAATTGTTGCTCTATTTCTCGATCCCATTCTCATTTGATCGAGTTATCTTTGTCGAGGAACATTTTGGCGAGGGAATATTTCCCTCGCTGAATTCATTGGCGAGCGTTTTTTCCTCACTAAATCCCTCGCGATTTGGAGCGAATTTTGTAGTGTTACTAGCCAACTGTTTGCCAAGCTATATATATTTACAATTTCTTGCTTAATTTGTATCCCCTGTAAAACTAATAATACAGTTTGTGTGTGTGTGGAATGGTCTTTTTAAATACTATAAATGAGCTTTGTATAAGCTAATAAAATGGTGTAACCATTCTTTCCGTTTCAAGCGCCTTATAGCTTCATGCCCACGTACAACACCAGATTGGTGATCAGCTGCTCATACAGTATTTTTATGAGGGACTCACCCTCACATATCGTAATATGATTGATGCATGCTTTGAAGAATAAAACACCAACAGTTGCACGTGAGTTGATATCTAATACGGCAGCGAACACTCAACAGTTTGGTGCAAGAGATTCCATGTCTAGGACAGTTGATAAGTCAAAAGATGATACATTGGAAAAAATTACAAGTATGATGCAAATGATGATGAAGGGAAAGACTCCAGAAGTCGGACCGTATGGGCTTTGCTCCACCGCAAAACATATCACTTATGACTGTCGAGTTTAAAATGATGAAATAGAACTGCATGTCAATGCAATTAATTTTAGAAATTCTCAAGATCGAAGATATGACCCACATTTCAACATTTATAATTTGGGATGGAGATATTGTCCTAATATTCAATATGGAAACCAACAAAACTATATATGAGCAAGGGAAAAATCAAATGCCTCAATATCAGGATCGAAAGTTCCAAATTTTTAGAGGGGGTTGTCGGGATAAGATTTATATAAATAAATTGATTTTGATTACATACTAAATTTTAAAAACCCCAAGTATATATATATATATATAGTATATATATGATGCATTGCCTAAGTTAGATTTTTTTAATTAGAAAGTTCATACATGTTAAGGGCCTTAATTTTACTTAGAATGTGAACAGAGAATGGAGAATGCAAAGCGGTACTTCATCACCCAAGGAAATAGTGAAACTACTTCTTAACTATGCACGGATGACTAACGACACTTGCAAGAACAGTATCGATGGTTATACTTCTCCAGAAAAGTATGTGGGACCTCAAATTATTGCTCTATGTGTGGATCCCATTCCCATTTGATCATAAGCTTTTTCCTAGCCAACGGTTTGTCAGGCTAAGCTAGATCGAGCTCAATTCATCTATATTTATAATTTCTTGCTTAATTTGTTTCCCTTGTAAAACTAATAATATAGTTTGTGTGTATGGGTGGAATGGTCTTTTTAAATACTATGAGTGAGCTTGTATAAGCTACTATTTCTATGCCTTGGAGATAAGGTCTTGAGGGAGGTTGCTAAAGAGAAGTCAGCGAAGGAGGTTTGGGATAAGCTTGAGAAGTTATATATGTTGAAAACTCTTGCTAACCGACTCTATTCGAAACAAAAGTTGTATGCCTTTAGAATGGGAGATGACAAACCCATTACGGAGCAGTTAGATGAGTTCAACAAGATTCTTGATGATCTAGAGAATTTGGATGTCAAGTTAGAGGAAGAGGATAAGACTCTGATCTTGTTGAGTTCTCTTCCTAAGTCCTTTGAAATCTTAAAGGACACCAACTTGTATGGTAGAAAGGAGGCAATCACATTGGAGGATGTGATCTTGGCTGTCAAGTCCAAGTTGTTGCATAATAAGACATCCCAAGGGGATAAAAGTAGCAGTGGAGAAGGATTGACAATCAAGGGAGGTCAGAAGAGGCATGTCTCCAAGAAGGGGTCTAGTCAACCCAAGAGAGCTGATAAGGGAAAATCAGCAGTGTCAAATCAAGGGGAAGTAGTGTGCCACCACTGCAACAAACCTGGGCACTACAAGAGTGCTTGTTTCAAGTACATGCTGCTTATGAGAAAATCTGGTGCCAAGAACCCTGTTGATAAGAATCAAGCAAATCAAACCCAAGAAGATAAGGAGCAGAAGAGCTATGAGTCAGCTCAGTCACTTTCCATTACCACCACTAAAGAACAGCAAGATTGGATTTTAGATTCAGGGTGCTCCTTCCACATGACTCCAAGAAGAGACTGGTTTCATGATTTTAAGCATCAGAATGGAGGTTCTGTGTTGTTGGGGAATGATCACACTTGCAAAGTTAAAGGTGAAGGTACAGTACACTTGAAGATGTATGATGGAGCAGTGAGGATTCTCAAGAGGGTCATGTATGTTCCTGAACTCAAGAGAAATTTGATATCTCTTGGTATGCTGGATTCAATGGGCTACAAATTCCAGTCAGAAGATGGAGAGCTCAGAGTTTCAAAGGGGAAGCTTACTGTTCTTAAAGGTGAGAGAATGAATGATCTCTACTTTCTTAAGGGAGGTAAAATAATTGGCAGATCAGATGTGGAAAGAGTGCAAGACAACTCAATGTTGTGGCACATAAGACTAGGTCATGTAGGAGAGAAGGGCCTACTTGAGCTAAGTAAGTAAGGATTGCTAGGTGGTGACAAGATCACAAGGCTTGATTTGTGTGAGCACTGCATTCTTGGGAAATTCAAGAGATTGAAGTTTGGAAAGAGTTCACACTCTACCAAAGGAGTTTTGGACTATGTCCATTCAGATTTATGGGGGCCAGCTAGGAATCAGACCAGAAGTGGTGGGAGATACTTCATGTTTATCATAGATGACTACTCAAGAAAGGTATGGATCACTATCCTGAAATTCAAGTCAGAAGCATTTGAAAAGTTCAAGGAATGGCTCACTGAGGTTGAGAATGTCTCTGGAAAGAAGCTCAAGCATTTGAGAACTGATAATGGGCTGGAGTTCATATCAGAAGAGTTCAATGTTTTCTGCAAGAAGAAGGGTATAGTGAGGCATAGAACAGTACCAGGTACACCTCAGCAGAATGGAGTAGCTGAGAGAATGAACCAGACTTTGCTTGAGAGGGTCAGGTGTATGTTGAGCAACTCTGGATTGCCTAAAGAATTTTGGGGAGAAGCAGTGTCAACAGCAGCCTATTTGATAAACAGAAGCCCTTCCTCAGGTGTGCAATTTAAAACCCCAGAAGAGTTATGGTCTGGCCATGCAGTTGAGTATAGTAAATTGAAGGTTTATGGTTGTTTAGCATATGCCCATGTCAAGCAAGATAAGCTTGAGCCTCGAGACTTGAAATGTGTATTCGTAGGGTATCCTTTAGGAGTGAAAGGGTATAAGTTGTGGTGCCTTGAAGCTGGGATGCAGAAGTGTATTATCAGCAAAGATGTAACTTTTGATGAAAGTAGAATGCCATTGAAAGAAGAGGCAAGTTCAAGTGCAGCACACAACAAACCAGATGAGACACGAGTTGAGGTGGAGACACACCCTAACTGAAGATCAGATTGATCCAAATGAGGAGGAGACTACTCATAGTGATATTGAGCTTCATGACTATCAGCTGACTAGGGACAGAAGCAAAAGAGAAGTCCACCCACCTCAAAGGTATGGTCAAGCTGACATAGTATCATTTGCTTTATGTGCAGCTCTTGAGGTGGAGTCTCTGGAGCCTAAAACTTACACAGAAGCCATCAACTTCCATGACAAAGAGAAGTGGTTAGTTGCTATGGAGGAAGATTTGTTATCTCTTAACAAGAACCAGACTTGGGAGATTGTTGAGAGGCCTAAGAACAAGAAACTTTTTGGGTGTAAGTGGATCTACAAGAAGAAGGTGGAGGCTCAGAGAGGTGGCAAGATTAGGTACAAGGCAAGACTTGTAGCTAAAGGATTTACACAGAAAGAAGGTATTGACTTTAATGAAATCTTCTCACCTGTTGTAAAGCATTGTAGCATCAGAATCTTGTTGGCTACGGTTGCTCAGTATGAACTGGAGCTGCATCAGATGGATGTGACCACAACATTTCTTCATGGGACCTTAGATGAGAGAATCTACATGAAAATACCAGAAGAGTTGGACATAGAAGATGGAGAAGACAAAGTGTGCTTACTCAGAAAATCACTCTATGGACTTAAACAAAGCCCTAGATAATGGTACTTAAGGTTTGATGAGTACATTTGCTCAGCTGGTTTTGCAAGAAGCTTGTATGACAGCTGTGTTTACTTCAGAAGAGTTGGGAGTTCAGTTACCTATCTTCTGATGTATATAGATGATATGTTAATAACAGGAGAGTCTATTAACAATATCAATCAGGTGAAAGAGATTCTCAAAAGGGAATTTGAGATGAAAGATCTTGGTGAAGCTAAAGTGATTCTTGGGATGGAGATCAGTAAAGTTGAGGGAGCAATTCAGCTTAGTCAGCCTACCTATCTAAAGAAGGTGTTAGAGAGATTTGGTTAAGGGACCAACAAGTCATCTGATTTTCAGAAATTCGTCTGATGCATACCCCATATTAAGGGACCAACAACGTTAACATTTGGTTTCCCATGTTGCGTATTTTATTATCTTGTTATCATACTATTTTTAGAGATATTTTCAAAATAAGTTTCTGCAATATATTTTTCATAATTTCGAATTTGATCTCTATAAATTAGATTCAACTTAATTTGTCACTCTCCCAAATTCAACATAACTTTTAGATCCTTTTACAATTAGCAGCACTTCTTCTATTTGTAATAACTAATTTTCTAAATGGATGATATAAATTATATTTATACTAACTCATTTTCTAAATGAATGATATAATTTTTTTAATCTAAGAAGTATGGGAACTTTTTAAAAAATCTTATGAAAAATTCTTTAATTTTCTAAATGGATGATAGAAATTCTATCTATACCAACATGTTTTTTAAATGGATGATATAATTTTTTTTAATCTTAAAACTATGAGAACTTTTTAAAAAATCTTATACAAAATTCTTTACAAGTCTTTTATAAATATATTTAAAAAATTGATATATTATAATAAAGGTTTGATACTTTATAGAATATTAATTTGTGATTCCTAGATATTTTAAATTAAATATTTTAACGTATGTTTAATACGTAAAAAATACTTCTCGTGGGGGGTCCACTAGTGACTTACGAGGACGGTCGTGTCGTTGTTCCCTAGACCTCCAATTGAGGATCCTCGAGTACACTACCTCCTTCTTTCGTGTCGCCGCAGCCGTCCTCGTTGCCCTATCCTTCGTCTTTAGTGTTTATTGCATATTATTTTTTTCTAAACATATTTGTAGTTTGAAGTGAACCAGAAGATAGCGGAGGCTCAAGCTCACCCGAATCCGGGAGGCGGTAAATTTGTTTTAGGTTGCATGAACACTTTATTTTATTTTAAGTTTGTTTTAGCTTGAATAATTTAATGATTTTTTATGTTTATTTTAATTTAAACAATTTAAAACTTTAGGTACAATATATAATTAATAAAATATGTATTTAAAAAACCATTCAATTTTTCAAGCTAAAACAAGTAAAAGACTCTTTTACAAAAAATCGTATACAAAATTTTTTACAGGTCATAATAGTTTTATAAATATATTTAGAAACTTTAGACTCTTTTACATTTTTTTTTTAAATATCACCGATTTAATTTTACAAAACATTTAATATTATCATTCTAATAAAATTGATGTAATATCCATTTTATAAATGAAATCAAATGTTAATTGAAATAAAAACCGGAATCAAAATAAACAAAATATATATTCTTTAGTGGTGACATTTTAAACAACACAAATACTGAACTATTATGTAAGACCTTTCAAATAACACAAATAAGACCTTTCAAACAACGCAAGTAATGGAATGTTAGAACATTAGTCTAAAACACCTAGAATCCAAATTGAATCACACTTAACATAAAATTGACGCAATTTAGGGCTCGTTGGGTAAATTAGGGTTGTATTTGGGTAAATTAAGGTGTGTACTTTTATATATATATATTATATTATTAAATAGTAAATAATAATTAAATTAAAAAGGTTTTAATTTTATTTTTTATTTAATTTTACCTTTTGAGTAATTAGATACAGATTAGAGAAGGATAGATTTTGTATAGATCTCAAATTCAAATTTTGTGTACCACCTTATCTCGTTTTATATCGGGGAGAATAAATTGACTGTTTAGAGACGGTGGTATTCGTATCTAATCTGTATCTAAAACTCTTGAAACTAAAAGTCGTATCTAATCCGATTATAATGAGAGACGGTTTTATTTTCGGTTTCAAATCATAATTTTTAACAAATTCGTATCTAATCCTTACCTATTAGAGACGAATTAGGTGTCCATCTCAAAATTTTAGTATTAAAATTAGACTTTTTTTGCAGTGAATATTGACAACATACAAAATTGTCACTAATGAGCACACTTTACGGTATTTTGTAACAGTGGGAAAAAATTGTCACTACATGTGTGTTTTTAGTGATAAAAATTCAAATGTCACTAAATTTTGTCACTAAACATGATTTTTTTTGTAGTGATATAAATATATGACTTTATAACTGGATTCGATTATGTGTATATCAAATGAAAAAAAAACGCACTATGTACAATTCAATGTGAATTCGTTGAAATATTCAAACTAATCATAAATAACTCAAAATATTTACTAAATGAACTCTTAATTAAGAGTGAACCATCTATATACTACGGAGTAATATAATACACCTACAATTCCCTTTTTTAGTTTCGGCGGGAAATCATTTGGTCCGTTGATCTCTTTTATTGATCATCATCACGACCGTTCATTTTTTCCCCTTGATAATTATGGTAATTTTATATACTAATTATAATTAATGTCTTCTTTTTATTATTCTTAATTTTAACCGTTGATTTATCTTGATCAAATTTTATCCTTTGGATCAAATGCTTAAATTTAGGAACGGTTACAATTTTTTTTCCTATTTATACCTCTCTTTTGTAGGTCATTCTCATCATTTCAATTTTTTTTTTCGGTAAGTTTAATTGTACTATACTACTGTTTTGTAATTTTTTTTTAATGCATTTTTCTAGATGTGTTGAAGACATTTCAAGATTTTGGTATTAATCATTGTTGATTGAAGGGGTCTTGAAGTTTTACTCGAAGATTTGTTGAAGATGTTTGAAGATTTATGAAAATTTTGTTGTTATTCGTTTGTAATGTAATTATATTTTTTTTTTCGTATGTATATTCTATGATATAATTGTCTTTTTTTTTTTTTTTTTTTTTTGTAGATTTGTGGTGTAGTTATTCATTTTATTTTATTTTTAGTCAAAACTCGAATTATGGATTTTTTTTTTTTTTAAGAAATCTTAAAGGTTTAAAGATGTTCTATTAGGTTAATGATATAAAGTTAATTTGTTAAATATTTTTTGTATTTGATGTAGTCTTTTTTGTAAATCTATAAATATCTTTTGTATTCTAAATTTTTTATGAATGAGAAGATCATTGTATATTTTAGTATCATCAAAAAAATTGTCACAATTATTTATACATTTTTACATATTGTTGTATACTGTTATGATAGGTGTTATGAATTATTTTATTTCCATATTGAAATTTATATAGTGGAGTATATGTTTCATTCACCATGCATTAATATATTTAAGTGCAATGAATTAATGTAAACATGTACAATGAATATATTTAATTAGTTATAAAAAATTGATTGATGAATTAATATAATTAATGAAACATATATGAATTCATTTATTTTGAATACATATGAACTAAATTTACTGAATTTAAAAAAAGTCACTCATTTAATTAATAAATATTAATTTATTGATAAATTAATACCTCTTTAAATTAATAAAATTTCATGGTCGTTATTAATTTATAGAGGTTTTACTGTAATTACAAAATATTAATTTAATATTCAGAAAATTGTTGTTATTCTTCAGCGAAATTGGAGACATTGAATTTGTAAGTTTTCATTCGATCTAACAAAATCATTCCCGGTGTCATATGTATTTCCAAACATTTTTGGTGTCACATAATCTTATCTTAATATTATCAGCTAAAATAGGGGAAGTTTTCGAAAAACAATTCTGAATTTTTTAGAAAATTTCTAAAATTAAATCCGAAATTTAGTCTAATTTTCTACTCCCTCCGTTCCGGAGGAACTTGCACCATTTGACCGGCACACATTTTAAGAAATGTGTAAGAAAAAGTGTAATGATAAATGTTTTGAGAGGTAATTTTGTAAATTTTTATGAATAAAGTAAAGTAAAAAGTAGATTGAGTGTGGAAATGTAATGGCATATGGGTAAATATGAGTATATTTCAAGGGTGAGAGTTGTAAAGATATTTTCTTTTATTGAGTGTTCAAATTGGTATGGGACATCCATATATGGAAAGTGTGCAAATTCCTGTGGGACGGAGGAAGTATAATGTTTCGGAAATTTTGTCAAATTTTCGAAATTAATTTCCAGAAAATGGTTAATTTTTCGAAAGAGAGTTCTGAAATTATCAAAATTTATTTCAATATTTTTTGAAATAGTTCGGTATATTTTCCGAATTTCTGTCAACTATTCGAAACATATTCCCAAAATTTCGTCAAATTTCGAAAAATATTTCTAAAATTTTGCAAATTTTCAATTGAGGTTTCTAAAAGTTTGAACAAATCACGAAACTTATTTCCGAATATTTATGATATTTTCGAAATATATTACCGAATTACTGTCAAATAATCGAAATTAAATTTCTGAATAATTTGAAATGTTTTGCTATATATTTCCGAATTTCTGTCAATTAATCAAAATATATTCCCAATATTTTATAAACTTTTCGAAATATATTTCTGAACTTTTGTCAAACTTTCGATAGAAAATTCTTAAAGTTTGAACAAATCTGGAAAACTATTTCCAAAAATTTGTGAAACTTTTGAAATTTATTTCCGAATATTTTGGAATTTTTCAAAATATATTTCCAAATTTCTGTCAAATAATCTAAATTCCTTTCGGAATTATTTGAAATATTTCCGTTTACATTTTCCGAATTTCTGTCAATTTAGAAGTTTAGAAACATATTCCCGAAATTTTGTCAATTCTTCTAAAATTAGTTTCAAAATTCCGTCAAATATTCGGTAGTTTGTTTTGAAGTTTTGAACAAATCACGAAGATTATTTCCGAACATTATTTAAATTTTCGAAATTATTTCCGAATTTTTCGAAATATATTACGGAATTACTGTCAAGTAATATAAAATTATTTTGAATTATTTGAAAAATTTCGCTATATATTTCTGGATTTCTGTCCATTAATTGAAATATATTTCCAATATTTTGTCAAATTTTCAAAAAATATTTCTGAAATTTGGTCAAACTTTGGATAGAGAATTCTTAAAGTTTGAACAAATCTGGAAAACTATTTCCAAAAATTTGTGAAACTTTTGAAATTTATTTCCGGATTGTTTGGAACTTTTCAAAATATATTTCCTAATTTCTGTCAAATAATCGAAATTTCTTTCCGAATTATTTTAAATATTTCCGTTTACATTTCCGAATTTCTGTCAATTAATAGAAACATATTCCCAAAATTAAGTCAAGTTTTCGAAAGTTAGTTTCGAAATTTCGTCAAATATTTGGTAGATGTTTTTAAAATTCTGAACAAATATCGTAGCCGTTTTCCGAATATTTGTGAAACTTTAGAAAATTTATTTTCGAATTATTTGTAATATATTTCAGAATTTCTGTCAAAATTCGAATAATGTTTTCGGAATTTGTCACATTTTCGAAAATGTTTTCAAGTTTCCAAAATTTGGTACAAATCATGAAAAGTATTTCCGAAATATTTTCGAATTTACGAAAACTATTTCCTAAAGTTGGTGAAGTTTTGAAAAACAATTCGAATACTTTGGATAATTTCGAAAAATGTTACCGAAGTTTCTTTTTTAAATAATTTAATAAATAACTAATTTTCTTAAATGAAAGAAGTTAAAATTTTGAATACAAAGTTTAGTTTAATGAAATCTCAGTTAACATTACACCTTTTTTTAAGTAAATTAATTAATCTATTGTATTTTGTTAAAAGATTTGAAAGTGAATTTCGAACAAAAATATGGAGTATATAATTTCAATTTTTTTTAAGTGAATATTGTTATACAAAAGATACAATCAAATCTTTTTTTGACTAATCTTAAATATTTATTAAAAATATAAATTTTATAATTTATACCATGTACTATAAATTTATCAATAATATAATAAATTCAAAAAAAGATAACGATTAATAATCTCACATATGAGATTTCACGATCACATATTAGATTATAGCTGAGCTCCGTCACTAAAAGGCTTCAACATCTGCAAATAACCCGCCGGAGGGATGGCGCGAGTCCTCCGACGCTCAAGTCAGAACCGACGATCTCAAGGAAAAAGTAAAGGGCAATCTATATTAAATATTATTTTATTATTTATTGCTTACATTTTATTTTTTATAGTATGAATAAATATTTTGTTAACTATTGTTGTATCACAATGCACTTTTTAATTTATTTATAAAATATTTTTTCTAATTATATTTAAAATGTAATTAAATTTTATCATTTTTAATTTAACTAACATTCTTTAAGATTTATAATATATAAAATATAAAATATTTTCATATAATCATTTATTTTTATTTTTTCTATTTACATCTTATTAAAACTTAGTTTTTTGTTTTTTTTTTTTAAATACTCATTTAATAATTTTTTAAGTTATTCTTTCATAAGTATACATGGATATATATTTTGTAAACTATTATTGTAGTGTAAACTAAGACATTCTTTAATTTATTAATAACTACGTTGTCTAATTCATTTTTAATGATATATAAATTTTGTCTTTTGTTATTTTAAATGATTTTTGTATGACTTTCAATATTATCTTTTCATATAATCCTATCATTTATTTTATAATTTTTCATTTTATTATATAATTAATAATTATATATTACTATTATTTTATCATTCTTATTGTATAATTTAATAAATAAATAACTATTATTTTCTTATTTTTATTTATTTATTAATAAGGTATGTTTAACAACTTATTGTCATTAATTATGTCTTTTTATATTTCTTTATTTTTATAGTTAATTTCTTAATCTTATTAAATTTTGTAATTAATTAAAATCAGATTTATGTCATTTAATTTATTATTTTAAGTAGTATTTATTATAACTTTATTGTTTATAATCATAACATTAAGTGTGCAAAAAATGATCGGACCGGAAAAAAGATCGAAATCGATCCGGATCAACGGATTAATTTTTTGGTGCATCAAAATTTAGAATTTTGGGTTCCGATCTGGTCTAAAATCGAAAATTTTATTTTATTTTTTATATTATTAGACTTTCTAAAAATAAATTATAACACTAATATATTTATTGAATTTGTATAACACTAATATATTTATTTTTCTTCATGTTAGTATCTAAAATATTTTTCTTTAAACTTTTATTAATTTCTATGAAACGTGTATTAGTGAATATGAGTATATTTCAAGGATGAGGGTTGTAAAGATATTTCCTTTTATGGAGTGTTCAAATTGGTATGGGACATCCATATATGAAAAGTGTGCAAATTCCCGTGGGACAGAGGAAGTATAATGTTTCGGATATTTTGTCAAATTTTCGAAATTAATTTCCAGAAAATGGTTAATTTTTCGAAAGAGAGTTCTGAAATTATCAAAATTTATTTCAATATTTTTAGAAATAGTTCTGTATATTTTCCGAATTTCTGTCAACTATACGAAACATATTCACAAAATTTCGTCAAATTTCGAAAAATATTTCTAAAATTTTGCAAATTTTCAATTGAGGTTTCTAAAAGTTTGAACGAATCACGAAACTTATTTCCAAATATTTATGAACTTTTCGAAATATATTACCGAATTACTGTCAAATAATTGAAATTAAATTTCTGAATAATTTGAAATGTTTTGCTATATATTTCCAAATTTCTGTCAATTAATCAAAATATATTCCCAATATTTTATAAAATTTTCGAAATATATTTCTGAACTTTTGTCAAACTTTCGATAGAAAATTCTTAAAGTTTGAACAAATCTGGAAAACTATTTCCGAAATTTTGTGAAACTTTTGAAATTTATTTCCGAATATATTGGTATTTTTCAAAATATATTTCCAAATTTCTGTCAAATAATCTAAATTTCTTTCGGAATTATTTGAAATATTTCCGTTTACATTTTCCGAATTTCTGTCAATTTAGAAGTTTAGAAACATATTCCCGAAATTTTGCCAATTCTTCTAAAATTAGTTTCGAAATTCCGTCAAATATTCGGTAGTTGGTTTTGTAGTTTTGAACAAATCATGAAGATTATTCCCGGACATTTTTGAAATTTTCGAAATGTTTTCCGAATTTTTCGAAATATATTACGGAATTACTGTCAAGTAATCGAAAATTATTTCTGAATTATTTGAAATATTTCGCTATATATTTCTGAATTTCTGTCAATTAATTGAAATATATTTCCAATATTTTGTCAAATTTTCAAAAAATATTTCTGAAATTTTGTCAAACTTTGGATAGAGAATTCTTAAAGTTTGAACAAATCTGGAAAACTATTTCCTAAAATTTGTGAAACTTTTGAAATTTATTTCCGAATTGTTTGGAACTTTTCAAAATATATTACCTAATTTCTGTCAAATAAACGAAATTTCTCTCCGAATTATTTTAAATATTTCCGTTTACATTTCCGAATTTCTGTCAATTAATAGAAACATATTTCCAAAATTAAGTCAAGTTTTCGAAATTTCGTCAAATATTTGGTAGATGTTTTTAAAATTCTGAACAAATATCGAAACCGTTTTCCGAATATTTGTGAAACTTTAGAAAATTTATTTTCGAATTATTTGTAATATATTTCAGAATTTCTGTCAAATTCGAATAATGTTTTCGAAATTTGTCACATTTTCGAAAATGTTTTCAAGTTTCCAAAATTTGGTACAAATCTTGAAAACTATTTCCGAAATGTTTTCGAATTTACGAAAACTATTTCCTAAAATTGGTGAAGTTTTGAAAAACAATTCGAATACTTTGGATAATTTCGAAATATGTTACCGAAGTTTTTTTTTAAAATAATTTAATAAATAACTAATTTTCTTAAATGAAAGAAGTTAAAATTTTGAATACAAATTTTAGTTTAATGAAATCTCAGTTAACATTACACCTTTTTTAAAGTAAATTAATTAATATATTGTATTTTGTTAAAAGATTTGAAAGTGAATTTCGAACAAAAATATGGAGTATATAATTTCAATTTTTTTTAAGTGAATATTGTTATACAAAAATACAATCAAATCTTTTTTTTGACTAATCTTAAATATTTATTAAAAATATTAATTTTATAATTTATACCATGTACAATAAATTTATAAATAATATCAATAAATTCAAAAAAAGACAACGATTAATAATCTCACATATGAGATTTCACGATCACAGATTGGATTGGATTATAGTTGAGCTCCGTCACTAAAAGGCTTCAACATCTGCAAATAACCCGCTGGAGAGATGGCGCGAGTCCTCCGACGCTCAAGTCATATTAAATATTATTTTATTATTTATTGCTTACTTTTTTTTTATTGTGATGTAGATAAATATGTCGCCCTTGGAGGAGTCGACACGTGGAAACGGGATAAGTTATGATAGTTGCAATTAGGTTAATATATTGAAGAAACAGGATTAATACACCCCCCGGGTTCGAGTAGAGGAATTAGAGGAATCAGAGAAATTGGGCCTTTGGCCCATATGTGGAGAAATTAATAGGTCTTGGGCTGGGGAAGATTTGGCCCAAGAATGGAATTATAACCTGTCTTCCTTGGCTAAGTCCTGGGAATTGTTCAAACCCACGAAAAGAGGACTGGATAAGCTGAAGAGCCGAGTCTTCAGGGGGATCAGCCGAGTCCTTGGGGATTTGAGGCCGAATTCCTAGATATACGCCGAGAATTCAGGGAGAATAGGTCTCTCCCTCTCCGCAGAGAGGGGCCAGGTATATAAAGAAGGTTATTTCCATATTCTTAATTAAGTTATTATTACGATACATACATTTTACTGATTACACACACTGCCATACAAAATATACGCTAATAGTGAAGAGAGACTTCACGATATTCGCCGGAATTCCCCTAGATACACAGGGGAATTTCTCTTTGATTTCGCCTACGATAAGTTCTGACTTGAGCGTCGGAGCTTCTACGCCGGAGGCCCCCTCCGGTGTACTTTTGCAGGTTATCTTTGGATTTACGAGAAGATTGTCGAGGACAAATTGACGATTTACATTCTTGATCAACAGTGCTCGCAAAGGAACGGCTGATATCCGAGTGCGTTCTTTTTCGACGCATCAACTGGCGCCGTCTGTGGGAACATTTCAAGCTAAGGCGTGAGAAAAGTTTCATACTATATGGGTGGAGGACAAGATCCAACAAAGCAGACGAAGGAGAAAGGAGATTCCACTCCTCCGCCTCCTCTTCCTCCGCCCCTTCCAGGATTTCCCTTAAATCGGAATTTAGGGAAACGTCCCATGGATCACACATCAGAAGATATCCCTCCTCCAGGTTTTCCCTCAAACCGAAATCTAGGGAAACAACCGGTAGACCACGTACCGGAGGATATCCCTCCCACTCAGGATGGAGACACACCAGGTATCTCAGGAGCATCAGGGAGTGGGATCAATAAGGATAACCCTAACACTCAACCAGAACTCTTGACCGTCTCTCGAGATCAGTTGGATGAGATGATAGCGCAATCAGTGGAGAGGATAATTGCTTCGCCCTCCCGAACCTGTTCATAAGGGCACACGACCAAATCCACCCGAACATGTCATTGATTCGGTCCCAATCCCTTCCAGGAACGAAGATCTCCCTCGAAACCCAGAAGAGAAAGTACCTTCCCAGGCTGAGAGAAGCGTCCTGGAAAGACCCCTTCGGAGGGATGCAGAGAGAGTCCTTGGGGATATCACCCTGGATACGGGGATGGGAGAAAGCACGGACGACACATATCAAGGGGCCGTCAGTGATCAGATACAAGCCCTGCGTAAAGAAATGAGGGATATGCAGAGACATATTACTGACAACGTAAGTAAACCCTCTTACACCACTGGATATCAATTTTCACCTACTATTTTACAAGACGAACTGCCCTCTAACTTCAAATCTTTAAATTTTGAATACGATGGCACTTCGGATCCCTATGAGCACTTGATGAGATTTGAGAACGCGGCCTTACTGCACCGGTATGGAGAAGGTGTCAAATGTCGAGTATTTCTGACTACCTTGTCCAAGGCTGCACAGCAGTGGTTTACGCAATTAGGACCAGATACTATCCACTCATGGTCCGAATTCAGCGAATTGTTCCTGCACCAATTCGCCAGCGCTAGGAGACAGCCTAGAGCTACCCTCACTTTGTTCAACATGCGTCAGGGAGAGAACGAGAGCTTACGGGCTTTCTTGAAAAGATTCAACCAAGCGGCCTTAGAAGTACCTACAGCCTCCTCGGAGGTTAAAATCAATGCCCTCACCAACGGGTTGCGTGACGGAGATTTATTCACCTCTTTAGCTAAGAAGCCGGTTCGGACTTTCGATGAATTGTTGAGGAGAGCAGAGAAATACCTCACACTGGAGGAGGTACGGAAAGCTAAACGATCGGAGACCCGGGCTATAGTGGGTAATGGAGAAAGGAGGAAAGAAATTCCACTTAGAAGGTCAAGTCCAGAGAGACATCGGAGCTCCAGGAGACTGGAAAATGTGAGAAGAGAGGAAGTTGCACCCTGGAATCCCAGGAGAGGGGCGAAGAGATATACCCCTTTGAAGATAGAACCAGCCGAAGTCCTAGAGGTGGCAGGGGACCATCCAGATATGAAATTCCCCTACTCAAGAAGCAGAGGTCCCCAAAACCCAAAGTCAAACAAGTTTTGTAGGTTCCATAACGATTATGGCCATGATACCAACCAATGTTGGCATCTAAAGGATGAGATAGAGAGGATGATTCAGGCAGGACACCTGAATGAATTTATTTTCAGAGATCGACAAGGCCCCAGGGGTCAAAAGAGAAAGGACCCTGAGGAGAAGCAGGAAGAAGACAGGAGAGATCAGAGGAAGGGCAATGAGGAACCACCACCCCCTCCTCAGAAGAGGGGAACTATTCATATGATTATGGGAGGCCCCGCTGATGGGGATTCCTTCAGGCAGAGAAAGCAGAGCGTTCGGTCGCTGAAGAATGAGAGAAATATAGAGCACCATGAAGTGGGAAAGATGGCAGAGGGCCCAGACATTCATTTTGGGCCAGAGGACGCTGGGGAGCCTAGAGAAATTCATAATGACGCACTGGTCATTACCACGGATATAGCAGGATACGATGTAGCAAGAATTTTTGTAGACACTGGAAGCTCTGCCGATATCATGCTCTTGGAGTGCTTCAAGAAGATGGACTTGAATATAAAGCTTAGACCGGTGGAAACAGCTCTGTATGGATTCTCAGGGGGAGCCATTCAACCCCTTGGTTCAGCGTTACTACAAGTAGGGTTAGGAGTTGCCCCTAATCGTCGAGTACAAGTCATAGAGTTCTTGATTGTAGACGTCCCATCTTCCTATAACGTAGTAATGGGACGGCCAAGCCTGAATATTTTTCAGGCAGTGATCTCCACCTTCCACATGAAGATGAAGTTCCCTACCTTGGGGGGTGTGGGAGAGATATGTGGTGATCAGTATCAGGCAAGGAAGTGTTATGTGGAATCGGTCAAGATAGCAGACAGGGCCCTGTTCAGAGGAATGGAGAGATTTAAGGAAAAAGACCCTGAATTGAAGAGACAGAAAGTGGGTGAGCTAGTACAAGAGCAACCCAAAGTTAAAGCAGACGAGGAGCTAATGAGCATCGAGCTCTACCCAGGAAAGGAGGGATTTACAACCAGGATAGGTATGAACATGAACCCTGAGCTCCAGGGAAAGATGATACTTGCCCTCCAGCAAAATGCAGACATCTTTGCATTCACAGCGACGGATATGACGGGTATCCCTCCAGAAATAGCAGTGCACCACTTGAATGTGGATCCCAAGGCCAGGCCCGTGAAACAGAAGTTGAGGAACTTCGGTAAAGAGAAGAACCTCATAGTAAAAGAGGAAATCGATAAATTGTTGAATGCAGGGCACGTGAAGAGAGTCCAGTTCCCTGAATGGCTCTCGAACGCAGTGTTGGTGTCCAAGGGAGCTGGCAAGTGGAGGATGTGCATTGACTTTAGGGACTTGAACAAAGCCTGCCCTAAAGACCACTACCCTTTGCCCAGGATCGACCAACTGGTGGATGCCACATCTGGGTTTGAATTACTCAGCATGATGGACGCATATCAGGGGTACCATCAGATCCAACTGAACCCCCTCGATATACCAAAGGTATGCTTTATAGCGACATGTGGTACTTTCGGTTATGTACGTATGCCTTTTGGACTGATAAATGCAGGAGCAACCTATCAAAGAATGGTAGACTCGGTGTTCCGAGGGCAGATAGGCAGGAACATGGAGGTCTACGTGGATGATATGCTAGCTAAAAGTGTCAAGGCAGAGGGACATATTGACGACTTGAAGGAGATATTTCAGGTAATTCGAGAGAATGGTATTAAATTAAACCCTGCTAAGTGTTCTTTTGGAGTAGGGTCAGGGAAATTTCTGGGATATATGGTGACTCAGAGAGGGATAGAAGTGAACCCTGTTAAGGTAAAGGCGGTGCTCGACATGCAACCTCCTCGGAATTTGAAGGAATTGCAAACCCTGAATGGCAGGATCGCAGCTCTCAGTAGGTTCATATCAAGGTCAGCAGAAAAGAGTCATCACTTCTTCAGAACCTTAAGGAAGGGGTCGAAGTTCGAATGGGACGACCAGTGTCAGAAAGCTTTTGAGGAACTCAAGCTTCACCTCGAACAGCTTCCGAAGCTGACAAAGCCCTCTCAGGGAGATGTATTGCTCTTATATCTTTCGGTAGGGGAACACTCTCTGAGCACCGCCCTGATGAAAGAGGAAGGTTCTGCACAGCAACCCATATATTACGTGAGCAAGGTCATCCAAGGAGCGGAAATGAGGTACTCAGAGGTAGAGAAGGCAGCTTTGGCGGTGGTAGTAACGGCTAGGCGATTACGCCCCTATTTCCTCTCCTATAAAGTTATGGTGCGAACTAATTTCCCTTTGAAGCAGACATTAGGGAGAGCAGATTTGTCAGGGAGAATGGTCAGATGGGCAGTGGAATTACAGGAGTATGATATAGATTATGAACCCAGGAGAGCCATCAAGGCTCAAGCTCTAGCAGATTTTATTCAAGAGTCTACCAGAGTGGAAGAAGAACAAGGATGGAAGGTATATGTGGATGGCTCAGCATCCGCCTTGGGATGTGGAGCAGGGATATTACTGATTGACCCTGAAGGTCAGGAGGTGCAGGTGGCTGTCAAATTCCGATTTTCCACCTCAAACAATGGAGCAGAATATGAGGCCCTGATTAGAGGAGCTAGCATGGCCGCAGAGTTAGGGGCACAGAAGGTCACCCTGTACTCCGATTCACAGCTGATAGTACAGCAGGTCATGGGGGAGTACCTCGCCAAAGATGAGAGAATGATCACTTATCTAGAAGAGGTAAAGAAACTAAAAAATAAATTCCATACTTTTGAAGTGGTACAGGTACCAAGAGAAGAAAATACGAAAGCGGATGGATTGTCAAAACTGGCTAGTTCCACTGAATTCGAGGGAGACGGAAAGGTAACCCTGTTGGTGGCAGATCAAGTAGCTACGGAAACCCTGATTGGAGAGATAACAGCAGGGGATGATTGGAGGAAAGAAATATGGGAAGAACTGAATAGGGGCCCAGTAACCCCAATGTCCAGAGAGGCCAAGGCTTGGAGAAGGAAGTATTGCATCCTGGGAGGCCAATTGTACAAGAGGTCCTTCACTCAACCTTATTTGAAATGTCTTTCAAAAAGAGAAGCAGAGCTAGTGATCAAGGACATCCATGAAGGTTGCGCATCCAGCCATGAAGGGTACCAGACCATGGTGAAGAAAGTATTTAGGGCAGGTTTCTACTGGCCTAATATAATCAGAGACGCTAGAGAATATGTGAAGAGGTGCGAGAAGTGTCAGAAGAATGGACCCTTGATACGGGTACCTGCAGAAGAAATGGGGGCTATGTACTCGCCCTGTCCTTTCGCTAAATGGGGAATCGACCTGGTGGGACCCTTCCCCTTGGCACCAGGAGGGAGAAAATTTCTAATCGTAGCCGTGGATTATTTCAGTAAATGGGTAGAGGCTGTGCCCTTGGCTAAAATCGAAGAGGACAATGTAATAATTTTTCTTGCTAGACATATTTGTTGCAGGTTTGGAGTACCTAGAATCTTGGTTTCCGATAACGGAACTCAATTCAATGGAGAGAAAGTAAGAAGATGGTGCGAGAGATGGAACATCACACAGAGGTTCACTTCAGTAGCCCATCCCCAAGCTAATGGGCAGGTAGAGGTTACAAACAGGATCCTGGTCGATGGTATTCGAACACGATTGGCAGAGGTAGGAGGAAAATGGGTGCAGGAGTTGGACAACGTCCTCTGGTCCTACCGAACCTGCCCTAAGACAGCTACAGGCGAATCTCCCTTCTACTTGGTATATGGAGCAGCAGCAGTAATACCTCCTGAAGCCAGACTCAAATCACACCGGATCACTTATTTCGAAGAAACGAGAAATGAAGAATTGATGAGGGAAGCGCTGGACCTAGTAGATGAAGAGAGGGAGATGGCGAGATTAAAGGCAGAAAGGTACAAGAGTCGGATCAAAGCAGCATATGACCGCAGGGTAATCCCTCGCTCCTTCAAAGTTGGGGATTTAGTCCTTCGAAGGGCAGATGCTTTGAAGAACACTGGGAAGATGGAACCCAATTGGGAAGGTCCGTACAGGGTCATACAGGTACTCAAGGGTGGAGCATACAAGCTCCAAGACATGACAGGGAAAGAGATACTAAGGCCATGGAACGTATGCCACTTGAAGAGATTTTATGTTTGAGGAAGGGGTAATTCCCCTGCTTCCTTTTTCTTTATGAACAATTTTGAATATTTACTTCTCGTTCGAATAATTGCTTCACCGGCACTCATTTTCCCTCTACGTGGGTTTCCCCTTGGGGTTTTACCACGGAGAGGTTTTTAATGAGGCCGGCATAGGTTCCCCTTATTTGCCTATGTTGATAAACGTTTTCGATCAATGGAGCATCGGTTTTGATAAAATTTCAGCAATTTCCCTAAATGCATGTTGATATTGTGATGAGATGACTCTTATGCGCTAATTTTATGATGAAATGTTTCTCATATGTTAATATCGTGTTAAGATAATTGTTGAAGGCCTGCATGACGAGTGCTGAAATAACGAATATGTTTTGGGAACTGAAATATAGCATGTTAGAGATACTGCAAAGATAGAGAAATTTACATCGACTCATAAACGCTCGAATGGAGAATACCTAAGAATATTTCCTAAAGTTCCTATTCACGATAGCCTCTAAAGCTAGGGGGAGTAGGGGATACAGCGGAAGATATAATGAACTTGTCGATAAACCCTATCCCAGAAGATTCTCAAAACCCTCACGACGGGGTACAGTGGAAGACATAACTCTCACGAGTATAAACGAACTCTTACGAGTATAAACGAACTCTTACGAGTATAAACGAACTCTCACGAGTATAAACGAACTCTTACGAGTATAAACTAACTCTCACGAGTATAAACTAACTCTTACGAGTATAAACACTTTAACTTCAGGGAGAGTATAATCCCTAAGAACTCTTACGAGTATAAACTAACTCTCACGAGTATAAACGAACTCTCACGAGTATAAACGAACTCTTACGAGTATAAACTAACTCTCACGAGTATAAACGAACTCTTACGAGTATAAACTAACTCTCACGAGTATAAACGAACTCTTACGAGTATAAACTAACTCTCACGAGTATAAACGAACTCTTACGAGTATAAACTAACTCTTACGAGTATAAACACTTTAACTTCAGGGAGAGTATAATCCCTAAGAACTCTTACGAGTATAAACTAACTCTCACGAGTATAAACGAACTCTTACGAGTATAAACTAACTCTCACGAGTATAAACGAACTCTTACGAGTATAAACTAAGTCTCACGAGTATAAACGAACTCTTACGAGTATAAACTAACTCTCACGAGTATAAACGAACTCTTACGAGTATAAACTAACTCTTACGAGTATAAACACTTCAACTTCAGGGAGAGTATAATCCCTAAGAACTCTTACGAGTATAAACTAACTCTTACGAGTATAAACAAACTCTTATGAGTATAAACTAACTCTTACGAGTATAAACAGCCTAAGGGAAAAGATGATCCCTGAGACCCTAACCTCTGGGGGATATAATCTTTAAAAACCCTAGTACTAAGGGAGAGACTAGAAACCCTACCAAAATCGCCAAGTAAGTACAGGGATATCAACCCTATCTCCTCATTAAGGTTCCTCTAGGAGCTTTAGAGCCTTTACGTGTTAATAAAATGCTGAAAACATGCTAGATGCATAAGCAGGATGAATATTATGTTACACATCTAATCAACAGAATTAGAGATATATGTATGCATGCCAAACAGTAATTGTGCAGGTACGATATCAAAAGAAAAGCAGAAATATCCAAAGACCTAAGGCACCATGCCTAGGCCCTCCACAAGAAAACCCCGGAGTGTGGAGTCTCCGGAAAATACCAAAAGAGGCCTTAGAGGCCTTAGCAAAATAAAAAGTGTCTTAAAGTATCGAATTGTTGTCAGAGAAATTATCAAGAGAGGGGAATGGTATCCTTTCCCTCAGAACCTGCTCCTGTCTCCTCAGCTTGCCCGCTAGAATCACCCCCCTCTGCCTTCTCCACCAGAGCGTGTGCTGCCACAGTAGTCACCGGAGTCGGATTATCTACGTGAACAGGAAAAGTCATATCCTTCGCCGGTGCCAAATCATCTAAACTCCGAGCAGCACCCTTCAGCTCCAAGATCGCCTTCCTCATCCCCGGCAACCACCAAGGAGTATTGATATCTTCCTTCGCATCTCCGGGGAACTTAGGGGGAGTATCCAGCTCATCCAGTCGAAGAGCACGGGTATACTGACCATTAAAACCAGGGGCAGAATGTTCAGCCACAGCATTAGAAAACCCATGATCTATGAAATGAAGGATATATGCACCCATGGCCCCTAGGAAACTGCTGCTCTGAAGAAAGGCCTCCAACCACTCCTGATGCAAGGTACCTAGAAATTGTTGACCTATGGCAGAGGTAAACAAGGACTCTATGCATAATTTCATACCAGTCAGGGGAAGAGTAACCTCCAGCTGTTTAACCTGTTTACCGAACTCTTCCTTCAACGAAGAAATCTCCCCAGAGAGTGTCGCTCGGAGTGTTTTACACCTCTGATTAGCGTCCCGTAATTCTGCATCGAGTATCTCCTTCTTCACCTTCTCCAGCTCTACCTGACTTTGGAGGTCATCTACCTGCTGGAGGGACTGGAGGGCTCTTTCAGACATGTTGGAAAACAGAAGACCAAACTACACAAGAAACAACATCGAGAAGTAAGGTATCTATATTCTCTTCTATGAGTCATTCAAAGCAATATCCATATTGAAAACCGACCTGTGTGAAATTGTGGGCGGCGTGCACAATTCGCTCTTCTGGAGAAAGAACATTAAGGGCTTCGATAGCGGGAGTCGGAGTATAACGTCCTATAAAAGCCAAGAGATGGTCAACATTGACTTCGTCTGGAGCATCGGGAGCAACATTAGGCATGGAAGATTTGGTTTTGGATTTCTTCTTCTTAGAGGCATCGGAGACAGGAGGCAAGACGGAGACCATGGTTTTCTCGGTAGAGGAACGGGTGCGCTTAGCAACGGACCCAGTGGCAGGTTTCGCTGAGGAAGGAATAACAGGGGCCTTTGAAGAGCTTTCAGGGGCTGGAGACTTTGCAACCATCGAAAGAGGAGCAGCATCGCGAGAAATTTGGGTTAACCAACTCATAGCTGCATAAAGGAATACAAACGACATTAATAAACACTGCAGTTCGAATTGTGAGGACAATACTAAGGAAAAAGAGATGGAATTACCATCGTCGGGACCTAGGGGGTAATCGGGGCGACTGAAACCGAAATGAGAAAGGGCTCTAGGATTTTTGCAAATGCTCATTACATCAAAAAAGCGATGAGTGGAAACATGGTCATTTAGATGGTTCATCACATCCAAATTCAGAGAAGAACAAACAGAGAGAGGAGGACGAGGCACCCCAGGGTTCTCATAAATCCACCCTTCATGAGGAAAATCCCAAGGAACGGGGTTTGTAACAAAGAAGTAATAGTCCTTCCAGTCTTGGACTCCTTCATGGAGCTTCTCCATGAATTTTCCAGCCCTGGAAGGACGGCCAGAAGTATAGAAAAACCCATCTGCATACTTACACATATACTGGGTTAGAAAAAGCTGGGCTGAGGGTTCGCCACCATTCCCCTTCATCAAAATGTAAAAACCTAGCATTGCTCGAATAGCATTGGGGGTGAATTGGTTGAGGGGTATGCGCAGGTAAGTAGAGATCTCAGAAAAATAAGGGTGAATCGGGAAGCGGAGGCCTGCCTTCAACTGAGCCTCCCAGAAGGCCAAGGTGTTAGTACCAGGAAAATTCGGGCGTTCCCTCCTATGGGCGGCCCTAACGGCGTAATCGGTGGGAAAGATTCCCGACCGGAGAAAAGCGGCAACGCGCTCAGAAGAAAGCAAGGAAGAACCAGCGATGGTGTTTTTTAAAGCAGGGTCGATTACGGGAAAGATAGAAAGAGGATGGGAAGTTGAACTTTCCATTGAAACGGAATCTAAAGAAGATGACATGGTGTAAATGAGAGTAAAAGGGAAGGAATAGGTACCTAAAGAAAGGTCGGTTTTAAGGAGTGACGACGAAACGGCCGCTGGACGTGCACGAAGAAGTTAGATCGCAGAGGTGAAAACGAAGATAGAGAATAGATAAACTTGAAATGAAAGGAAAACAGGGTTTTGGTGGAAAAGATGAATTTTGAATGATTACGCTGAAAAGAGAAGAGGGAGAATCGAGGAGAATTAAATGATCCTCCCAATTAAAAAACGCGTGAAAGACAAACGGCGGCTTGATGTTGGATATAGGCGCGTGATTGCGAGATTCAAGGGCACAGTTGCGTGTGGAAGTGTAAAAGACCCAACGCTTTTTGAGAAGTAATTATTACTAGAGGGAATCAAATCAATAAGAATATTTCGAGAGGTATTTTGAGTTTTAAGAAAGGAAATGAAATATTTCTCTGGCATTTGTCCCAGGGTTATTATTTTCCTACTCTCCTAAAAATTATTCATTTTATGAGAGTAGGGGGGAGTGGTTGATGTAGATAAATATGTCGCCCTTGGAGGAGTCGACACGTGGAAACGGGATAAGTTATGATAGTTGCAATTAGGTTAATATATTGAAGAAACAGGATTAATACACCCCCCGGGTTCGAGTAGAGGAATTAGAGGAATCAGAGAAATTGGGCCTTTGGCCCATATGTGGAGAAATTAATAGGTCTTGGGCTGGGGAAGATTTGGCCCAAGAATGGAATTATAACCTGTCTTCCTTAGCTAAGTCCTGGGAATTGTTCAAACCCACGAAAAGAGGACTGGATAAGCTGAAGAGCCGAGTCTTCAGGGGGATCAGCCGAGTCCTTGGGGATTTGAGGCCGAATTCCTAGATATACGCCGAGAATTCAGGGAGAATAGGTCTCTCCCTCTCCGCAGAGAGAGGCCAGGTATATAAAGAAGGTTATTTCCATATTCTTAATTAAGTTATTATTACGATACATACATTTTACTGATTACACACACTGCCATACAAAATATACGCTAATAGTGAAGAGAGACTTCACGATATTCGCCGGAATTCCCCTAGATACACAGGGGAATTTCTCTTTGATTTCGCCTACGATAAGTTCTGACTTGAGCGTCGGAGCTTCTACGCCGGAGGCCCCCTCCAGTGTACTTTTGCAGGTTATCTTTGGATTTACGAGAAGATTGTCGAGGACAAATTGACGATTTACATTCTTGATCAACAGTGCTCGCAAAGGAACGGCTGATATCCGAGTGCGTTCTTTTTCGACGCATCATATTGTATGAATAAATATTTTGTTAACTATTGTTGTATCACAATGCACTTTTTAATTTATTTATAAAATATTTTTTCTAATTATATTTAAAATGTAATTAAATTTTATCATTTTTAATTTAATTAACATTCTTTAAGATTTATAATATATAAAATATTTTCATATAATCATTTATTTTTATTTTTTCTATTTACATCTTATTAAAACTTAGTTTTTTTTTTTTTTTAAATACTCATTTAATAATTTTTTAAGTTATTCTTTCATAAGTATACATGGATATATATTTTGTAAACTATTATTGTAGTGTAAACTAAGACATTCTTTAACTTATTAATAACTACGTTGTCTAATTCATTTTTAATGATATATAAATTTTGTCTTTTGTTATTTTAAATGATTTTTGTATGACTTTCAATATTATCTTTTCATATAATCCTATCATTTATTTTATAATTTTCATTTTATTATATAATTAATAATTATATATAACTATTATTTTATCATTCTTATTGTATAATTTAATAAATAAATAACTATTATTTTCTTATTTTTATTTATTTATTAATAAGGTATGTTTAACAACTTATTGTCATTAATTATGTCTTTTTATATTTCTTTATTTTTATAGTTAATTTCTTAATCTTATTAAATTTTGTAATTAATTAAAATCAGTTGACTAATATTTATGTCATTTAATTTATTATTTTAAGTAGTATTTATTATAACTTTATTGTTTATAATCATAACATTAAGTGTGCAAAAAATGATCGGACCGAAAAAAAGATCGAAATCGATCCGGATCAACGGATTAATTTTTTGGTGCATCAAAATTTAGAATTTTGGGTTCCGATCCGGTCTAAAATCGAAAATTTTATTTTATTTTTTATATTATTAGACTTTCTAAAAATAAATTATATATTTTTTATTAAAACATTGATAAAATGTAAGACATTTAAATGAATTTGTATAACACTAATATATTTATTTTTCTTCATGTTAGTATCTAAAATATTTTTCTCTAGACTTTTATTAATTTCTATGAAACGTGTATTAGTGAATATGAGTATATTTCAAGGGTGAGGGTTGTAAAGATATTTCCTTTTATGGAGTGTTCAAATTGGTATGGGACATCCATATATGAAAAGTGTGCAAATTCCCGTGGGACGGAGGAAGTATAATGTTTCGGATATTTTGTCAAATTTTCGAAATTAATTTCCAGAAAATGGTTAATTTTTCGAAAGAGAGTTCTGAAATTATCAAAATTTATTTCAATATTTTTAGAAATAGTTCTGTATATTTTCCGAATTTCTGTCAACTATTCGAAACATATTCACAAAATTTCGTCAAATTTCGAAAAATATTTCTAAAATTTTGCAAATTTTCAATTGAGGTTTCTAAAAGTTTGAACGAATCACGAAACTTATTTTCGAATATTTATGAACTTTTCGAAATATATTACCGAATTACTGTCAAATAATTGAAATTAAATTTCTGAATAATTTGAAATGTTTTGCTATATATTTCCAAATTTCTGTCAATTAATCAAAATATATTCCCAATATTTTATAAAATTTTCGAAATATATTTCTGAACTTTTGTCAAACTTTCGATAGAAAATTCTTAAAGTTTGAACAAATCTGGAAAACTATTTCCGAAAATTTGTGAAACTTTTGAAATTTATTTCCGAATATTTTGGAATTTTTCAAAATATATTTCCAAATTTCTGTCAAATAATCTAAATTTCTTTCGGAATTATTTGAAATATTTCCGTTTACATTTTCCGAATTTCTGTCAATTTAGAAGTTTAGAAACATATTCCCGAAATTTGCCAATTCTTCTAAAATTAGTTTCGAAATTCCGTCAAATATTCGGTAGTTGGTTTTGTAGTTTTGAACAAATCACGAAGATTATTTCCGGATATTTTTGAAATTTTCGAAATTTTTTTCGAATTTTTCGAAATATATTATGGGGTGTTTGTTTTGGGATTATGTAGGATGGGGGAAATCTTGGATGTGGAAATTCTGATGAATAGTAATTGTGTGTGTTTGTTTTGGGATTTTGAGTAGGATGAGATTTAACTTTATGTCAAATCAAATTGTGTAAGAGTAGTTGGATGTGATGTAATAATATGATTATGTCAAATCAAATTGTGTAAGAGTAGTTGAATGTGATGTAATAGTAGGATTTAATAGTAGGATGTATAGGGGTGGATGTAGTTGGATGGGGAAATCCGGATGTGAAATCCCGAAGTAGAACAAGGTAACGTCCCACGTCCGGACGGGTGAGTCCCAAAACAAACATGCCCTTACGGAATTACTGTCAAGTAATCGAAAATTATTTCTGAATTATTTGAAATATTTCGCTATATATTTCAATATTTCTGTCAATTAATTGAAATATATTTCCAATATTTTGTCAAATTTTCAAAAAATATTTCTGAAATTTTGTCAAACTTTGGATAGAGAATTCTTAATGTTTGAACAAATCTGGAAAACTATTTCCTAAAATTTGTGAAACTTTTGAAATTTATTTCCGAATTGTTTGGAACTTTTCAAAATGTATTTCCTAATATCTGTCAAATAATCGAAATTTCTTTCCGAATTATTTTAAATATTTCCGTTTACATTTCCGAATTTCTGTCAATTAATAGAAACATATTCCCAAAATTAAGTCAAGTTTTCGAAAGTTAGTTTCGAAATTTCGTCAAATATTTGGTAGCTGTTTTCCGAATATTTGTGAAACTTTAGAAAATTTATTTTCGAATTATTTGTAATGTATTTCAGAATTTCTGTCAAAATTCGAATAATGTTTTCGAAATTTGTCACATTTTCGAAAATGTTTTAAAGTTCCAAAATTTGGTACAAATCTTGAAAAGTATTTCCGAAATGTTTTCGAATTTACGAAAACTATTTCCTAAAATTGGTGATGTTTTCAAAATCAATTCGAATACTTTGGATAATTTCGAAAAATGTTACCGAAGTTATTTTTAAAAATAATTTAATAAATAACTAATTTTCTTAAATGAAAGAAGTTAAAATTTTGAATACAAATTTTAGTTTAATGAAATCTCAGTTAACATTACACCCTTTTTAAAGTAAATTAATTAATCTATTGTATTTTGTTAAAAGATTTGAAAGTGAATTTCGAACAAAAATATGGAGTATATAATTTCAATTTTTTTTAAGTGAATATTGTTATACAAAAGATACAATAAAATCTTTTTTTGACTAATCTTAAATATTTATTAAAAATATTAATTTTATAATTTATACCATGTACTATAAATTTATCAATAATATCAATAAATTCAAAAAAAGACAACAATTAATAATCTCACATATGTGATTTCACGATCACAGATTGGATTATAGCTGAGCTCCGTCACTAAAAGGCTTCAACATCTGCAAATAACCCGCCGGAGAGATGGCGTTATTGCTTACATTTTTTTTATTGTATGAATAAATATTTTGTTAACTATTGTTGTATCACAATGCACTTTTTAATTTATTTATAAAATATTTTTTCTAATTATATTTAAAATGTAATTAAATTTTATCATTTTTAATTTAATTAACATTCTTTAAGATTTATAATATATAAAATATAAAATATTTTCATATAATCATTTATTTTTATTTTTTCTATTTACATCTTATTAAAACTTAGTTTTTTTTTAAAAAAAAAATACTCATTTAATAATTTTTTAAGTTATTCTTTCATAAGTATACATGGATATATATTTTGTAAACTATTATTGTATTGTAAACTAAGACATTCTTTAATTTATTAATAACTACGTTGTCTAATTCATTTTAATGATATATAAATTTTGTCTTTTGTTATTTTAAATGATTTTTGTATGACTTTCAATATTATCTTTTCATATAATCCTATTATTTATTTTATAATTTTCATTTTATTATATAATTGATAATTATATATAACTATTATTTTATCATTCTTATTGTATAATTTAATAAATAAATAACTATTATTTTCTTATTTTTATTTATTTATTAATAAGGTATGTTTAACAATTTATTGTCATTAATTATGTCTTTTTATATTTCTTTATTTTTATAGTTAATTTCTTAATCTTATTAAATTTTGTTATTAATTAAAATCAGTTGACTAATATTTATGTCATTTAATTTATTATTTTAAGTAGTATTTATTATAACTTTATTGTTTATAATTGATGCGTCGAAAAAGAACGCACTCGGATCTCAGCCGTTCCTTTGCGAGCACTATCAATCACGATCTCAATCACTCGTTCGCCTTTATTAATCTTCGTGTAAACCTTCCCGTAAGTCCAAAATTGACCTGCAAAAGTACACCGGAGGGGGCCTCCGGCGTAGAAGCTCCGACGCTCAAGTCAGAGTTTATCGTAGGCGAAATCAAAGAGGAATTCCCCTGTGTCTAGGGAAATTCCGGCGAATAATGGAGTTTCTCCTCCAAATCAATGTATATCGTATATCAAAGTGTATAAAATGAGTAAGATGTATGTGTATGTTTTAGAACTTAACCTTAAAATATGGAAATAACCTTCTTTTTATACCTGGCCCCTCTCTGCGGAGAGGGGAAGACTTCTTCTCCCTAGATTTTCGGTCCATCTCCATAAATCCGGCCCCAAATCCCTAAAGACCCGGCCTCTTTTGATGAAGACTCGGTTCTTCAGCTTATCGACCCCTATTTTCGTGGGTTTGAATGATTCTTTTGACTTGGTTAAGAAAAATGGACTGTAGTCCCATCCTTAGGCTAAATCCTTCCCAGCCCCAGGCCTATTAATTTCTCCAAATATGGGCCAAAGGCCCAGTTACCCTGATTTCTCTGATTCCCCTGCTTAAGCCCAGGGGTGTATTGATCCTGTTCCTCTGTCGTATTGGCTTAATCACAATTACCACAATCCATCCCGTCTCCACGTGTCGACTCCTTAGGGAGCGACATATTTATCTACATCAACCACTCCCCCCTACTCTCATAAAAGGAATAAATTTTAGGAGAGTAGGAAAATAATAACACTAGGATAAATACTAAAGAAATATTTCATTTCCTTTCTTAAAACTTAAAATACCCCTTGAGATATTTTCAGTGATTTGATTCCCTCCGTAATAATTGCTCTCGGAAAGCTTTATGACTTTTGCGCTTCCACACGCCATCTTTCCCTCGACTGCCACGCGTCTAGTCCAAAACCAACATCCAGCCGTCCTTCTCCATTCACGCGCCTTCCGATTGGAGGGTATTTAATTCTTCTCGAATTCTACCCTTCTCTCTCCAAAGTAATTATTCAAAAACCCCTTTTTCCACCAAAACCCTTTTTTCCTTTCATTTCAAGTTTATCTACTCTCTATCTTCGTTTTCACCTCTGCGATCTAACTTCCCCGTGCACGTCCAGCGGCCGTTTCATCGTCACTTCTTAAAACCGACTTTTCTTCAGGTACCTATTCCTTCCCTTCTTCTCTCATTTACAACATGTCATCTTCTTCAGACTCCGTTTCCATGGAGAGTTCAACTTCCCATCCTCTTTCTATCTTTCCTATAATCGACCCTGCTTTAAAAAATACCATCGCTGGTTCTTCCATACTTCCTCCTGAACGCGTTGCCGCTTTTCTCCGGTCGGGAATCTTTCCTACTGACTACACCGTTAGGGCCGCCCATAGGAGGGAACGCCCAAATTCTCCAGGCCCAAACACCTTGGCTTTTTGGGAGGCTCAACTAAAAGCGGGTCTCCGTTTTCCGATCCATCCTTATTTCTCTGAGATTTCTACTTATCTTCGCATACCTCTCAACCAATTCACCCCCAATGATATTCGAGCCATGCTAGGTTTTTACATTTTGCTGAAGGGGAATGGTGGCGAACCTTCAGCCCAGCTTTTTCTGACTCAATACATGTGTAAGTACGCAGATGGGTTCTTCTATACTTCTGGTCGTCCTTCCAGGGCTGGGAAATTCATGGAAAAGCTCCATGAAGGAGTCCAAGACTGGAAGGACTATTATTTCTTTGTTACAAACCCCACTCCTTGGGATTTTCCTCATGACGGGTGGATTTATGAGAATCCTGGGGTACCCCGTCCTCCTCTCTCTGTTTGTTCTTCTCTGAATTTGGATGTGATGAACCATCTAAATGACAATGTTTCCGCTCATGGCTTTTTTGATGTAATGAACATTTGTAAAAATCCTAGAGCTCTCTCTCATTTTGGTTTTGGTCGCTCCGATTATCCTTTAGGTCCCGATGATGGTAATACCATTTCTTTTACCTTGATATTGTCTCCGATATTGTCTCCAAAGTCTGAGTTACTGTGATTATTGATACATTCCCGTACTTTCTTTTGCAGCTATGAGTTGGTTAACTCAAATTTCCCGTGATGCTGCTCCTCTCTCGATGGTTGCTAAGTCTCCAGTCCCTGAAGGCTCTTCAAAGGCCCCTGTTCTTTCTTCCCCAGTGAAACCTGCCACTGGGTCCGTTGCTAAGCGCACCCGTTCCTCTACCGAGAAAACCATGGTCTCCGTCTTGCCTCCTGTCTCCGATGCCTCTAAGAAGAAGAAATCCAAAACCAAATCTTCCGTGCCTAATGTTGCTCCCGATGCTCCAGACGAAGTCAATGTTGACCATCTCTTGGCTTTTATAGGACGTTATACTCCGACTCCTGCTACCGAGGCCCTTAATGCTCTTTCTCCAGAAGAGCGAGTTGTGCATGCCGCCCATAATTTCACACAAGTAGGTTTTTCAATGTGGACATTGCTTTGCATGATTCATAGAAGAAAATGTAGATATCTTACTTCTTGATATTGTTTCTTGTGTAGTTTGGTCTCCTGTTTTCCAACATGTCTGAAAGAGCTCTCCAGTCCCTCCAGCTGGTGGATGACCTCCAAAGTCAAGTAGAGCTGGAGAAGGTGAAGAAGGAGATACTCGATGCATAATTACGGGATGCTAATCAGAGGTGTAAAATACTCCAAACGAAGCTCTCCGGGGAGATTTCTTCGTTGAAGAAAGAGTTCGGTAAACGGGTTGAACAACTGGAGACTACTCTTCCCCTGGCTGGTATGAAATTATGCATAGAGTCCCTGTTTACCTCTGCCATAGGTCAAAAGTTTCTAGGTACCTTGCATCAGGAGTGGTTGGAAGCTTTTCTTCAGAGCAGTAGCTTTTTAGGGGCAATGGGTGCATATATCCCACACTTCATCGATCATGGATTTTCCAATGCCGTAGCTGAACATTCTGCTCCCGGGTTTAATGGTCAATATACTCGTGCCCTCCGGTTGGAAGAGCTAGACACTCCCCCTAAGTTCCCCGGCGATGCCAAGGAAGACATCAATACTCCTTGGTGGTTGCCTGGGATGAGGAAGGCCGTCTTGGAGCTGAAAGATGCTGCCCAGAACTTGGATGACCTGGCACCGGCGAAGGATATGGCTTTTCCTATCCATGTGGACAACCCAACTCCAGTGGCTACTGTGGCAGCGGATGCTTTGATTGAGAAGGTGGAAGGGGGCGATTCCAGTGGGCGAGCTGAGGGGGCAGGAGCAGGTTCTGAGGAGAAGAGTGATATTCCCCTCTCCTGATAACTTTCATTTCCCTGATAATACTTTGGTACTTTCAAAACACTTTATATTCTGTTAAGGCCTCTAAGGCCCCTTTTTGGTATTTTCCGGAGACTCCACACTCCGGGGTTTTTCTGTGGAGGGCCTAGGCGTGGTGCCTTAGGTCTTGAATATTTCTGCTGTTCTTTTGCTTGATATCGTACCTGAACATTTATCATCTGGCATACATATGCACATATATCTCTGACTCTGTTTATTAGATGTGTAATATGATATTCGTCCTACTTATGCATCTAGCATGTTTTCAACATTTTATTAACACGTAAAGGCTCTAAAGCTCCTAGAGGAACCTTAATGAGGAGATAGGGTTGATATCCCTGTACTTACTTGATAATTTGATAAGGCTTCTAGTCTCTCCCTTAATACTAGAGTTTTTAGGGATCTTAGGGATCATCTTTTCCCTTAGGCTGTTTATACTCGTAAGAGTTAGTTTATACTCGTAAGAGTTCGTTTATACTCGTAAGAGTTCGTTTATACTCGTAAGAGTTAGTTTATACTCGTAAGAGTTAGTTTATACTCGTAAGAGTTAGTTTATACTCGTAAGAGTTAGTTTATACTCGTAAGAGTTCGTTTAAACTCGTAAGAGTTAGTTTATACTCGTAAGAGTTAGTTTATACTCGTAAGAGTTCGTTTATACTCGTAAGAGTTCGTTTATACTCGTAAGAGTTAGTTTATACTCGTGAGAGTTAGTTTATACTCGTAAGAGTTCGTTTATACTCGTAAGAGTTCGTTTATACTCGTAAGAGTTAGTTTATACTCGTGAGAGTTAGTTTATACTCGTAAGAGTTGTTTATACTCGTAAGAGTTCGTTTATACTCGTAAGAGTTCGTTTATACTCGTAAGAGTTAGTTTATACTCGTAAGAGTTCGTTTATACTCGTAAGAGTTAGTTTATACTCGTAAGAGTTCGTTTATACTCGTAAGAGTTAGTTTATACTCGTAAGAGTTAGTTTATACTCGTAAGAGTTGTTTATACTCGTAAGAGTTAGTTTATACTCGTAAGAGTTCGTTTATACTCGTAAGAGTTTGTTTATACTCGTAAGAGTTTTGAGAGTCGCCAGGGATAGGGTTTCTGGACAAGTTCATTATGTCTTCCGCTACTGTACCCCCTACTCCCCCTAGCTTTAGGGGCTGTCATGAATAGAAACTTTAGGAAATTTTCCTAGGTATTCTCCATTCGAGCATTTATGAGTCGGTATAAATTTCTCTATCTTGCAGTATCTCTAACATACTATATTTCAGTTTCCAAAACATATTCGTTATTTCAGCACTCATCATGCAGGTCTTCAACAGTTATCTTAACACGATATTAACATATGAGAAACATAGTATCATAAAATTAGCGCATAAGAGTCATCTCATCACAATATTAACATGCATTTAGGGAAATTGCTGAAATTTTATCAAAACCGATGCTCCATTGATCGAAAACGTTTATCAACATAGGCAAATAAGGGGAACCTATGCCGGCCTCATTAAAAACCTCTCCGTGGTAAAACCCCAAGGGGAAACCCACGTAGAGGGAAAAAGAGTGCCGGTGAAGCAATTATTCGAACGAGAAGTAAATATTCAAAATTGTTCATAAAGAAAAAGGAAGCAGGGGAATTACACCTTCCTCAAACATAAAATCTCTTCAAGTGGCACACGTTCCATGGCCTTAGTATCTCTTTCCCTGTCATGTCTTGGAGCTTGTATGCTCCACCTTTGAGTACCTGTATTACCCTGTACGGACCTTCCCAATTGGGTTCCATCTTCCCAGTGTTCTTCAAAGCATCTGCCCTCCGAAGGACTAAATCCCCAACTTTAAAGGAGCGAGGGATTACCCTGCGGTCATATGCTGCTTTGATCCGACTCTTGTACCTTTCTGCTTTTAATCTCGCCATCTCCCTCTCTTCATCTACTAGGTCCAGCGCTTCCCTCATCAATTCTGCATTTCTCTTTTCTTCGAAATAAGTGATCCGGTGTGATTTGAGTCTGGCTTCAGGAGGTATCACTGCTGCTGCTCCATATACCAAGTAGAAGGGAGATTCGCCTGTAGCTGTCTTAGGGCTGGTTCGGTAGGACCAGAGGACGTTGTCCAACTCCTGCACCCATTTTCCTCCTACCTCTGCCAATCGTGTTCGAATACCATCGACCAGGATCCTGTTTGTAACCTCTACTTGCCCATTAGCTTGGGGATGGGCTACTGAAGTAAACCTCTGCGTGATGTTCCATCTCTCGCACCATCTTCTTACTTTCTCTCCATTGAATTGCGTTCCGTTATCGGAAACCAAGATTCTAGGTACTCCAAACCTGCAACAAATATGTCTAGCAAGAAAAATAATTACATTGTCCTCTTCGATTTTAGCCAGGGGCACAGCCTCTACCCATTTACTGAAATAATCCACGGCGACGATTAGAAATTTTCTCCCTCCTGGTGCCAAGGGGAAGGGTCCCACCAGATCGATTCCCCATTTAGCGAAGGGACAGGGCGAGTACATATCCCCCATTTCTTCTGCAGGTACCCGTATCAAGGGTCCATTCTTCTGACACTTCTCACATCTCTTCACATATTCTCTAGCGTCTCTGATTATATTAGGCCAGTAGAAACCTGCCCTAAATACTTTCTTCACCATGGTCTGGTACCCTTCATGGCTGGATGCGCAACCTTCATGGATATCCTTGATCACTAGCTCTGCTTCTCTTTTTGAAAGACATTTCAAATAAGGTTGCGTGAAGGACCTCTTGTACAATTGGCCTCCTAGGATGCAATACTTCCTTCTCCAAGCCTTTGCCTCTCTGGACATTGGGGTTACTGGGCCCCTATTCAGTTCTTCCCATATTTCTTTCCTCCAATCATCCCCTGCTGTTATCTCTCCAATCAGGGTTTCTGTAGCTACTTGATCTGCCACCAACAGGGTTACCTTTCCGTCTCCCTCGAATTCAGTGGAACTAGCCAGTTTTGACAGTCCATCCGCTTTCGTATTTTCTTCTCTTGGTATCTGTACCACTTCAAAAGTATGGAATTTATTTTTTAGTTTCTTTACCTCTTCTAGATAAGTAATCATTCTCTCATCCTTGGCGAGGTACTCCCCCATGACCTGCTGTACTATCAGCTGTGAATCGGAGTACAAGGTGACCTTCTGTGCCCCTAATTCTGCAGCCATGCTAGCTCCTCTGATCAGGGCCTCATATTCTGCTCCATTGTTTGAGGTGGAAAATCGGAATTTGACAGCCACCTGCACTTCCTGACCTTCAGGGTCAATCAGTAATATCCCTGCTCCACATCCCAAGGCGGATGCTGAGCCATCCACATATACCTTCCATCCTTGTTCTTCTTCCGCTCTGGTAGACTCTTGAATAAAATCTGCTAGAGCTTGAGCCTTGATGGCTCTCCTAGGTTCATAATCTATATCGTACTCCTGTAATTCCACTGCCCATCTGACCATTCTCCCTGACAAATCTGCTCTCCCTAATGTCTGCTTCAAAGGGAAATTAGTTCGCACCATAACTTTATAGGAGAGGAAGTAGGGGCGTAATCGCCTAGCCGTTACCACCACCGCCAGGGCTGCCTTCTCTACCTCTGAGTATCTCATTTCCGCTCCTTGGATGACCTTGCTCACATAATATATGGGTTGCTGTGCAGAACCTTCCTCTTTCATCAGGGCGGTGCTCAGGGAGTGTTCCCCTACCGAAAGATATAAGAGCAATACATCTCCCTGAGAGGGCTTTGTCAGCTTCGGAAGCTGTTCGAGGTGAAGCTTGAGTTCCTCAAAAGCTTTCTGACACTGGTCGTCCCATTCGAACTTCGACCCCTTCCTTAAGGTTCTAAAGAAGTGATGACTCTTTTCTGCTGACCTTGATATGAACCTACTGAGAGCTGCGATCCTGCCGTTCAGGGTTTGCAATTCCTTCAAATTCCGAGGGGGTTGCATGTCGAGCACCGCCTTTACCTTAACAGGGTTCACTTCTATCCCTCTCTGAGTCACCATATATCTCAGAAATTTCCCTGACCCTACTCCAAAAGAACACTTAGCAGGGTTTAATTTAATACCATTCTCTCGAATTACCTGAAATATCTCCTTCAAGTCGTCAATATGTCCCTCTTCCTTGACACTTTTAGCTAGCATATCATCCACGTAGACCTCCATGTTCCTGCCTATTTGCCCTCGGAACACCGAGTCTACCATTCTTTGATAGGTTGCTCCTGCATTTATCAGTCCAAAAGGCATACGTACATAACCGAAAGTACCACATGTCGCTATAAAGCATACCTTCGGTATATCGAGGGGGTTCAGCTGGATCTGATGGTACCCCTGATATGCGTCCATCATGCTGAGTAATTCAAACCCAGATGTGGCATCCACCAGTTGGTCGATCCTGGGCAAAGGGTAGTGGTCTTTAGGGCAGGCTTTGTTCAAGTCCCTAAAGTCAATGCACATCCTCCACTTGCCAGCTCCCTTGGACACCAACACTGCATTCGAGAGCCATTCAGGGAACTGGACTCTCTTCACGTGCCCTGCATTCAACAATTTATCGATTTCCTCTTTTACTATGAGGTTCTTCTCCTTACCGAAGTTCCTCAACTTCTGTTTCACGGGCCTGGCTTTGGGATCCACATTCAGGTGGTGCACTGCTATTTCCGGAGGGATACCCGTCATATCCGTCGCTGTGAATGCAAAGATGTCTGCATTCTCCTGGAGGGTGAGTACCATCTTTCTCTGGAGTTCAGGATTCATGTTCGTACCTATCCTGGTTGTAAATCCCTCCTTTCCTGGGTAGAGTTCGATGCTCATTAACTCCTCATCCGCTTTAGCTTTGGGTTGCTCTTGCATTAGCTCCCCCACTTTCTGTCTCTTCAGCTCAGGGTCTCCACCCTTAAACCTCTCTATTCCTCGGAACACAGCCTTGTCTGCTATCCTGACCGATTCTACGTAACACTTCCTCGCCTGGTATTGATCGCCACATATCTCTCCCACACCCCCCGAGGTAGGGAACTTCATCTTCATGTGGAAGGTGGAGATCACTGCCTGAAAAATATTCAGGCTTGGCCGTCCCATTACTACGTTATAGGAAGATGGGACATCTACAATCAAGAACTCTATGACTTGTACTCGACGGTTAGGGGCAACTCCTAACCCTACTTGTAGTAACGCTGAACCAAGGGGTTGAATGGCTCCCCCTGAGAATCCATACAGAGCTGTTTCCACCGGTCTAAGCTTTATATTCAAGTCCATCTTCTTGAAGCACTCGAAGAGCATGATATCGGCAGAGCTTCCAGTGTCTACAAAAATTCTTGCTACATCGTATCCTGCTATATCCGTGGTAATGACCAGTGCGTCATTATGAATTTCTCTAGGCTCCCCAGCGTCCTCTGGCCCAAAATGGATGTCTGGGCCCTCTGCCATCTTTCCCACTTCATGGTGCTCTATATTTCTCTCATTCTTCAGCGACCGAACGCTCTGTTTTCTCTGCCTGAAGGAATCCCCATCAGCAGGGCCTCCCATAATCATATGAATAGTTCCCCTCTTCTGAGGAGGGGGTGGTGGCTCCTCATTGCCCTTCCTCTGATCTCTCCTGTCGTCTTCCTGCTTCCCCTCGGGGTCCTTTCTCTTTTGACCCCTGGGGCCTTGTCGATCTCTGAAAATAAACTCTTTGAGGTGGCCTGCCTGAATCATCCTCTCTATCTCATCCTTCAGATGCCAACATTGGTTGGTATCGTGGCCATAATCGTTATGGAACCTACAAAACTTGTTTGACTTTGGGTTTTGGGGGCCTCTGCTTCTTGAGTAGGGGAATTTCATATCTGGATGGTCCCCTGCCACCTCTAGGACTTCGGCTGGCTCTATCTTCAAAGGGGTATATCTCTTCGCCCCTCTCCTGGGATTCTAGGGTGCAACTTCCTCTCTTCTCACGTTTTCCAGTCTCCTGGAGCTCCGATGTCTCTCTGGACTTGGCCTTCTAAGTGGAATTTCTTTCCTCCTTTCTCCATTACCCACTATAGCCCGGGTCTCCGATCGTTTAGCTTTCCTTACCTCCTCCAGGGTGAGGTATTTCTCTGCTCTCCTCAACAATTCATCGAAAGTCCGAACCGGCTTCTTAGCTAAAGAGGTGAATAAATCTCCGTCACGCAACCCGTTGGTGAGGGCATTGATTTTAACCTCCGAGGAGGCTGTAGGTACTTCTAAGGCCGCTTGGTTGAATCTTTTCAAGAAAGCCCGTAAGCTCTCATTCTCTCCCTGACGCATGTTGAACAAAGTAAGGGTAGCTCTAGGCTGTCTCCTAGCGCTGGCGAATTGGTGCAGGAACAATTCGCTGAATTCGGACCATGAGTGGATAGTATCTGGTCCTAACTGCGTAAACCACTGCTGTGCAGCCTTGGACAAGGTAGTCAGAAATACTCGACATTTGACACCTTCTCCATACCGGTGCAGTAAGGCCGCGTTCTCAAATCTCATCAAGTGCTCATAGGGATCCGAAGTGCCATCGTATTCAAAATTTAAAGATTTGAAGTTAGAGGGCAGTTCGTCTTGTAAAATAGTAGGTGAAAATTGATATCCAGTGGTGTAAGAGGGTTTACTTACGTTGTCAGTAATATGTCTCTGCATATCCCTCATCTCTTTACGCAGGGCTTGTATCTGATCACTGACGGCCCCTTGATATGTGTCGTCCGTGCTTTCTCCCATCCCCGTATCCAGGGTGATATCCCCAAGGACTCTCTCTGCATCCCTCCGAAGGGGTCTTTCCAGGACGCTTCTCTCAGCCTGGGAAGGTACTTTCTCTTCTGGGTTTCGAGGGAGATCTTCGTTCCTGGAAGGGACTGGGACCGAATCAATGACATGTTCGGGTGGATTTGGTCGTGTGCCCTTATGAACAGGTTCGGGAGGGCGAAGTCCTCGAGCAGCAATTATCCTCTCCACTGATTGCGCTATCATCTCATCCAACTGATCTCGAGAGACGGTCAAGAGTTCTGGTTGAGTGTTAGGGTTATCCTTATTGATCCCACTCCCTGATGCTCCTGAGATACCTGGTGTGTCTCCATCCTGAGTGGGAGGGATATCCTCCGGTACGTGGTCTACCGGTTGTTTCCCTAGATTTCGGTTTGAGGGAAAACCTGGAGGAGGGATATCTTCTGATGTGTGATCCATGGGACGTTTCCCTAAATTCCGATTTAAGGGAAATCCTGGAGGGGGCGGAGGAAGAGGAGGCGGAGGAGTGGAATCTCCTTTCTCCTTCGTCTGCTTTGTTGGATCTTGTCCTCCACCCATATCAGTATGGAACTTTTCTCACGCCTTAGCTTGAAATGTTCCCACAGACGGCGCCGGTTGATGCGTCGAAAAAGAACGCACTCGGATCTCAGCCGTTCCTTTGCGAGCACTATCAATCACGATCTCAATCACTCGTTCGCCTTTAGTAATCTTCGTGTAAACCTTCCCGTAAGTCCAAAATTGACCTGCAAAAGTACACCGGAGGGGGCCTCTGGCGTAGAAGCTCCGACGCTCAAGTCAGAGTTTATCGTAGGCGAAATCAAAGAGGAATTCCCCTGTGTCTAGGGAAATTCCGGCGAATAATGGAGTTTCTCCTCCAAATCAATGTATATCGTATATCAAAGTGTATAAAATGAGTAAGATGTATGTGTATGTTTTAGAACTTAACCTTAAAATATGGAAATAACCTTCTTTTTATACCTGGCCCCTCTCTGCGGAGAGGGGAAGACTTCTTCTCCCTAGATTTTCGGTCCATCTCCATAAATCCGGCCCCAAATCCCTAAAGACCCGGCCTCTTTTGATGAAGACTCGGTTCTTCAGCTTATCGACCCCTATTTTCGTGGGTTTGAATGATTCTTTTGACTTGGTTAAGAAAAATGGACTGTAGTCCCATCCTTGGGCTAAATCCTTCCCAGCCCCAGGCCTATTAATTTCTCCAAATATGGGCCAAAGGCCCAGTTACCCTGATTTCTCTGATTCCCCTGCTTAAGCCCAGGGGTGTATTGATCCTGTTCCTCTGTCGTATTGGCTTAATCACAATTACCACAATCCATCCCGTCTCCACGTGTCGACTCCTTAGGGAGCGACATATTTATCTACATCAATAATCATAACATTAAGTGTGCAAAAAATGATCGGACCGGAAAAAAGATCGAAATCGATCCGGATCAACGGATTAATTTTTGGTGCATCAAAATTTAGAATTTTGGGTTCCGATCCGGTCTAAAATCGAAAATTTTATTTTATTTTTTATATTATTAGACTTTCTAAAAAAAAATTATATATTTTTTATTAAAAAATTGATAAAATGTAAGACATTTAAATGAATTTGTATAACACTAATATATTTATTTTTCTTCATGTTAGTATCTAAAATATTTTTCTTTAGACTTTTATTAATTTCTATGAAACGTGTATTAGTTTTGAATATTTTTTTATTAATTTATTAAATCGGACGTCAAAATTTTATGTAAGAATGGTTTAAAAATTAAAATAAATTATAAAAAAATTCTGGTACGAAACGTTGCAAACCCGAACCGGACAGAAATTTATCGGTCCAGTCCGATCTGGACCGGATTAATTCAGGTCCGGTCCACCCATTTAGGTGGATTTGAATCCTGGTCCAAATCGGTTTCGGTCCGATCCGATTTTTGACCGGTGCACACCCCTAGGTGTATATATTCAACTTGCATGTATTTTATTGTTATCATTGTTGTTATCATTTTTCTAAATATATTTCTAATTTTTAGGCTTGATTTCATAATTATGTTATGTCAAATTCTTATATGTTTTCGAGTACACTGTGTACTCTAGCCCAATGTATATTCCAGCCCATTGTGTACTTCAGTCCAGATGGCCCAAATATCGCGTTTTATAAAAAAACAGCCTTCAACCAAAATTTCGTCCATCACAGACAATGCATGTGGGAGACCATTGGCCCCATTTTCCCCCTCTCTAGGCTCCACCATCCACACTTTTTAAAAAAAATATATTTATTTATTTATTACCTTCATTTGATGATTTAAGAATTTCACTAGCTATTTTGTGTTAATTTAATATACACTGGAGTTGCATTCATATTTGATGCGGCCTAAAAATGTCATCCGATAAGAAGTCGACACGTGTATGGAGGATAGGATAAAAGTGGAAGTATTGTATTATGGAATACTCTCTGGATAAAGAATCTCTCCTGGAGGTCCCTCCGGAGGGAGCTCCACCCGGAGAGAAACATCAGGAAGACTCGATCTTGATATGAATTGGTGAACCGAGAATATAGGAGATCTCCACATAAATTGGACTAAGACTGACCAAAGAAAGATTCTTCCCTCCTTCATTTTAGTGGAAGAAGTCCACTAGGGGGACTGGCCCCGGTCTTTCCGGAAGTGGAAGGGTAGAGGACTTTGTCAACTCAGCAAGCTAAGTCCAAGGAGTAGCTCCGAGATAGGAGGAAATTTTAACTTCCTCTTAAGAGGAATTCCTCTATAAATAGGTAAAACAAGAGACATTTTGAGGTTAGACTTTTTACTCTTACAAGACTGAATATATCTCTTATTATTATACATTGCGAGATCATTTGAGAGTTTGATTTGATAAATCAAGGACTTTGAAGTCCTTGTGATATACGAAGATTCTTATACTGACTTGAGCGTCGGAGCGTCCGCACCGGAGCCCCCTCCGGTGTGTCTTTTGCAGGTCCTTGGAGGATCATTCCAGCGGAAGCAGTGTACCCAAATCAGGTCTAAGCACTCGGGAATTTGGATATCTGATCCCGAGGATATATAATCCGACCGTGCAATTTTTGGCACATCAACTGGCGCCGTCTGTGGGAACGAGTTGAAAGATTTTCTCACGAATTTCTACCTGTTCGAGTAATGGGGGTGGCGGAAACAACACACCTACTTCGGGAAAGAGACCCCTTATAGGGGAAAATCCTCCTTTGCCGAATGACCCCACTCCAAAGGGAGGCCGGGGGAAAGATCCAGTTCATACCCCTTCTGGATTAAATCCGCCAGTGATGCCTAACACAGGCTTGGGGGAAAACCGTCCTCTCCCGATCGAAGAGGGGACCACAGGGAACATTGAAGTCCCAGAGTCCCGGACCACGGATCCTCCTCCGGAGGATATTCCAAATTCTGAACCATGCCTGATTTCCCCCGATCAATTGAACGCCCTCATCAAGCAGGCTGTAGAGAGAGCTTTCGCGGCTCACGGAGATCGAGCCCCCAGAGCTACACCAGGGAATCTGGAGATACCTACCCCGAGACCCCATGAAGAGGCACCAGGAGCCTCCCAAGTGCTGTCCAAGGAAGTAGGGATGCGGGTAGAAGAGGATGATAAGGTGTCCTCCCGAGCGGAAAGAAGCATTCCCCTTCGGAATACAAGAAGGAATGCAGATTTGGCACCCCGAGAGACAGAACTCCTTGAAACAGAAGAAAGCAACGATGATACCTACAGAGGGCCAGTCAGTGACCAACTGCAGGCCCTACAGAAGGAGATGAGGGATATGAGAAGGCAAATGAACAACCGAACCAGTAGATCCGCTTATGTCTCGGGATGTCAGTTCTCCTCTAACATATTGCAGGATGAACTGCCATTAAATTTCAAGCCCCTCAATTTTGAATACGATGGTACGGCAGACCCGTACGAACACCTAGTAAGGTTCGAAAACGCTGCGTTATTACACCGCTACGGAGAGGGAATCAAGTGCAGGGTGTTCCTGACCACCCTAGCAAAGGCGACACAACAGTGGTTCACTCAATTGGAACCCAATACAATCCGATGCTGGGAGGAATTCAGTGAGTTATTTCTCCATCAATTTGCAAGTGCTCGGAGGCAGCCGCGGGCCACTTTGACCCTCTTCAATCTGAGGTAGGGGAAGAACGAAAGTTTAAGAGCTTTTCTCCGGAGATTCAATCAGGCAGCTCTGGAGGTCCCTACGACCTCTCCGGAGGTGAAGATCAACGCTCTTACTAACGGACTAAGGGATGGAGACTTCTTCTCCTCCCTAGCTAAGAAGCCGGTTAAGAACTTTGATGAGTTGCTACATAGAGCAGAGAAGTACCTCATCCTGGAGGAGGTTCGGAAAGCCAAGAGATTGGAGACTAGGCCCCCAGATCGAGAGAGAAGAAGAGAGGGCCCTTCCAGACGCTCCAGTCCAGAGGTCTCTCGGACCTCCGGGTCACCAAGAGATAGTAATCCATCTGGAGGTACGAGGCAGAGTATTCAGGACCCCGAGGTCCAGAATCAGAACTTGGAGGTATGAGGAAGAGTATTTAGGGCCTCGAGGTCCAAAATCCAAACGCGGGAGTACGAAGCAGAGATATGATAAATGCATCGGTACTACATGTTAGTACATGTGTTTGATAGAGTCTAAAGTATTAGATCTTTTATAGTAATTTGATATTGCTATGAGCATATTTTAATGATATTGACATATATGACACAAACTTTTCCAATGAATTAAGCATGATTCTCCTAAGCTTACATGATTGATACTCTAGAAACGATCTTAGAATTGAGAATTACTTGAAATTTTAGAAGCATGGGTAAGCAATTCACATGTTGAGTCTTGTGATTACTTTATGTGGTAGAATTAATGATTAGACGTTGATGATGATTATGATTTTGGAAGCAAAGATTAACATAATTATTGTTTTTATTGCACACGATTAACATGTTTCCATATTTTAGATATAATTTCATATTACAGACCGAGCTTATCCAGGTTCTGGAGGATCTCTAGGTAGGTTCAGAAGATTTCAGATTATATATTCGGTCTATCCAAGTCCTAGAGGATTTCGGGATAAGCTCGGAAATGGAAAGTGAAGATTGAGCCTATTTAGATCCCTGAGATTATGAAACCAGCTAGTGGAGAGAGCAAGAGAGAATCTACAGCAGGGAGGTCCAGTCCAGAAGCTTTACGAAACTCTGGAGGAACAGGAAACCGCAATGCTGCGGGAGGATACTGATCTGGGCCTCGAGGGAGGTTTTAGAAATATACCCAACTGAGATTGGAACCTACAGAGGTTTTGGAGGTTGCTGGAGATCATCCAGATCTGAAATTCCCTTATTTCATATTTAAATTATATAATTGAGGCCTATGAAGCTTATCTGAGCACTCGAGAGCCTGTGTTGGAGGCCCCTTTTTCTTTTTAGTGTATCTTTACAGGATAAATTTGGGATTGATATATGAGTAAACCTGGAGAACCTAGAGGTCCTGGAGGAGCCCGAAAGAGCAGGGAACTATGGAGAACCAAACGAGTAGCTGGATTATGATACTCAGCCTGCTATGGTGCTGACTCCCAAATAACGAGTATATCAATACCACCGGTTAGTACAGAATTTGATAAAGCTAAAAAAGGTTAGATCTTTTATGCTAACTCGATTTTATAATGAGTATGTCATGATGAGTGTGATATGAATAAGCTATGATATTCGTTGATTCGATATTGTTATAAGTATCTCATTATGAGATTGATATGCGTATCATACTTTGTTTTCCCTAAATCAAGTACGACCCTCCTACTTTTACATGATTATTATGTCTAGACGCTCTAGATGTGATGTTAAAATTTGAAGATTGACTTGAGATACTAGAGAGCATGAGTAGCATGTTGAGTTTATGTGGTTACTATATGCTCTAGAATCCATGACTAAGGATTAATAATGATTCGTGACTTCAGAATGTGGGGCTAACATACTTATCTCTGAATTTTGTATGATTGACATGCCTCGATATTCTAGATGTGACTTCAGATTTCAGATTAAGCTTGTCCAGGTCCTGAAAGGCTTCTGGGTAAACTGATTGAATGTCAAAGAGTGAGTTTATCTAAACCGGGAGAGAACACCCGAATAAGCTCAAATGTGGTGGATTGAGTTTCCTACTAGAATCATGAGTTGAGGGAAAATAGAATTACCTCACCCTACTCGAGATCCAAGTGGATCACCAAATATTTATTAAGGAATTAAATGCTAAAACACTCGAGAAACCCGAGGACAAGAGGAGAGAGCCTCGAGCAGAAACTGAGAACCAGCCTTCCCAGGTCCCGAAACGGGGCATGATCTAGATGATTATGGAATAAACATGAGTGTTCGGGGCTTGAGAACCAAACACGAGAAGAACTTCAAAGAGGATCTTAAGCAAATGATCCAGATTCGAGTGGGATGAATAATATCAGAAAACATTTGAGGAGTTGAAGCTCCACCGAGCCCAGCTACTGAAGCTGACCAAACTCTCCCCAGGGTGCTGAAATTTGATATTCAAAAGTTGAGAAGAGTTGAATAAAGGACCAGCCCCTGCAGCTTCTGGAGAAGCTCGAGCTTTGCGGTTAAGATACTACATCTTGGGTGGCCAATTATACAAACGATCGTTGACCCATCCCTATCTAAGATGTCTCCCGAAGGAGATTACGTGATAAAAGAAACCCATGAAGGAGGAGCAGGTAGTCATGAGGGCTACAAGGCTACGGCAAAGAAGGATATACCCAAGAGTTGATCTATTAGGTGAGTAAGATCATCTAGGGTGTTGAGATGCGATATTCGGAGACGAGCATGATGACGGACCTTGCAAATGCTTTACACTTCGATGCTTAAAGGGGGTGATGAAGGGTCTAGGCCTACTACCTCCGAGATGCTGATATGAAGCCACGTAAGTGAAAAGTGTATATTTTACCTTTTTACTTTAAATTTTACTTTGTGATATGATATGTGTTACCTAGACATAGTTGTTTAGAACATAAAACCTCGAAGCATATGAGCATTTGCTAAAGCTTCAGAAATGATTGATTTGAGAAATGCTAAGGTGATTACTTAGGAGAATTTCGGGATTGAATCGAGAGAATGATTGAGAATTTAGGCATGGTTAAGAACGTGTTTTTGATTAGTGATGAGTCTAAACTATGTTAAAATGTATGTTTATCTTTGATGAATATTTGAAGATTTTATGAGATATGATGAAAACATTTGGAGATTTTTGTAAATTTGTATGAGCACATATTTCCTAACAATTTAAGATATGATTCATAAGCATACTTTGAGCAATCTGAAACGCGTGAGGGCTAACCACCTGAGTAGCCGGATGGCTAAGTTTGAAAATTAGGAGTGATGAAATGATGAAGGATCTGTAGATCACCGAGCATATATGAGATATGAGAATTCAAGAGTGAGAAACACTCAGAGGCTTAGAGGCCGAGGTGCTCCAGAGAGCCCTCATCATATTTGAGACCCAAGTGGGTTAATGAAATGAGAAGATTTTATGAATTAAAATCTTTTAAGAATAAGAGTGAGAAACACTCAGAGGCCTAGAGGCCGAGGTGTTCCAGAGAGCCCTCATCTTACTTGAGACCCAAGTGGGTTAATGAAATGAGAAGATTTTATGAATTAAAATCTTTTAAGAATAAGAGTGAGAAACACTCAGAGGCCTAGAGGCCGAGGTGTTCCAGAGAGCCCTCATCTTACTTGAGACCCAAGTGGGTTAATGAAATGAGAATATTTTATGAATTAAAATCTTTTAAGAATAAGAGTGAGAAACACTCAGAGGCCTAGAGGCCGAGGTGTTCCAGAGAGCCCTTATCTTACTTGAGACCCAAGTGGGTTAATGAAATGAGAAGATTTTATGAATTAAATTCTTTTAAGAATAAGAGTGAGAAACACTCAGAGGCCTAGGTGCTCCAAAGAGCCCTCATCTTACTTGAGACCCAAGTGGGTTAATGAAATGAGAAGATTTTATGAATTAAAATCTTTTAAGAATAAGAGTGAGAAACACTCAGAGGCCTAGAGGCCGAGGTGCTCCAGAGAGCCCTCATCTTACTTGAGACCCAAGTGGGTTAATGAAATGAGAAGATTTTATGAATTAAAATCTTTTAAGAATAAGAGTGAGAAACACTCAGAGGCCTAGAGGCCGAGGTGCTCCAGAGAGCCCTCATCTTACTTGAGACCCAAGTGGGTTAATGAAATGAGAAGATTTTATGAATTAAAATCTTTTAAGAATAAGAGTGAGAAACACTCAGAGGCCTAGAGGCCGAGGTGCTCCAGAGAGCCCTCATCTTACTTGAGACCCAAGTGGGTTAATGAAATGAGAAGATTTTATGAATTAAAATCTTTTAAGAATAAGAGTGAGAAACACTCAGAGGCCTAGTGGCCGAGGTGTTCCAGAGAGCCCTCATCTTACTTGAGACCCAAGTGGGTTAATGAAATGAGAAGATTTTATGAATTAAAATCTTTTAAGAATAAGAGTGAGAAACACTCAGAGGCCTAGAGGCCGAGGTGTTCCAGAGAGCCCTCATCTTACTTGAGACCCAAGTGGGTTAATGAAATGAGAAGATTTTATGAATTAAAATCTTTTAAGAATAAGAGTGAGAAGCACTCAGAGGCCTAGAGGCCGAGGTGTTCCAGAGAGCCCTCATCTTACTTGAGACCCAAGTGGGTTAATGAAATGAGAAGATTTTATGAATTAAAATCTTTTAAGAATAAGAGTGAGAAACACTCAGAGGCCTAGAGGCCGAGGTGCTCCAGAGAGCCTTCATCTTACTTGAGACCCAAGTGGGTTAATGAAATGAAAAGATTTTATGAATTAAAATCTTTTAAGAATAAGAGTGAGAAACACTCAGAGGCCTAGAGGCCGAGGTGCTCCAGAGAGCCCTCATCTTACTTGAGACCCAAGAGGGTTAATCAATGAAATGAGAAGATTTTATCAAAATCTTTTAAGAATAAGAGTGAGAAACACGCAGAGGCCTAGAGGCCGAGGCGCTCCAGAGAGCCCTCATCTTACTTGAGACCCAAGAGGGTTAATCAATGAAATGCGAAGATTTTATCAAAATCTTTTAAGAATGAGAGTGAGAAACACTCAGAGGCCTAGAGGCCGAGGAGCTCCAGAGAGCCCTCACCATGTTTGAAACCCAAAAGGGTTAATCAATGAAAAGAAAGGTTTTATGGATCAAAATATTTTAAACGAAAGTGAGAGACAAGTAGAGGCTCAGAGGCCAAGGAGGACTGGGGAGCATCTCCCCATAACCAAGACCCAAGATGGGTACTTAGAAAACAAAATTTTCGCTAAAGTCAAGGAAAACCTCCTCGAGCCACCTGAAACCAGAGGTGATTCCTTGAAAGGGGGAGAGATTCCCTAAAGTTCTTGAGAAAATTCTTTGAAGGTTATGAAACCAAGAGTCAGACCATTGCCAAATTACAGGCGGCCAAGTCTCCGAAGGGGAGCACTTTTGAAATTCCTCTCCGAAACAAGAATAATACACGTCTCTCCAGAAACGCCTCTGTACTAGGCTCACTGGAATTTCTACTCTCACAAAAGATATACCCCCTTTTACGAGAGTAGGGGGGAGTAGATGATGCGACCTAAAAATGTCATCCGATAAGAAGTCGACACGTGTATGGAGGATAGGATAAAAGTGGAAGTATTGTATTATGGAATACTCTCTGGATAAAGAATCTCTCCTGGAGGTCCCTCCGGAGGGAGCTCCACCCGGAGAGAAACATCAGGAAGACTCGATCTTGATATGAATTGGTGAACCGAGAATATAGGAGATCTCCACATAAATCGGACTAAGACTGACAAAAGAAAGATTATTCCCTCCTTCATTTTAGTGGAAGGAGTCCACTAGGGGGACTGGCCCCGGTCTTTCCGGAAGTGGAAGGGTAGAGGACTTTGTCAACTCAGCAGGCTAAGTCCAAGGAGTAGCTCCGAGATAGGAGGAAATTTTAACTTCCTCTTAAGAGGAATTCCTCTATAAATAGGTAAAACAAGAGACATTTCGAGGTTAGACTTTTTACTCTTACAAGACTGAATATATCTCTTATTATTATACATTGCGAGATCCTTTGAGAGCTTGATTTGATAAATCAAGGACTTTGAAGTCCTTGTGATATACGAAGATTCTTATACTGACTTGAGCGTCGGAGCGTCCGCACCGGAGCCCCCTCCGGTGTGTCTTTTGCAGGTCCTTGGAGGATCATTCCAGTGGAAGCAGTGTACCCAAATCAGGTCTAAGCACTCGGGAATTTGGATATCTGATCCCGAGGATATATAATCCGACCGTGCAATTTTTGGCACATCAATATTGAAGAATTTGAAATAAAATTGAAAGTTTGGAATATTAAAAAAAAAAATAGAAATTATTTAGGTGGTTGGATCGTTGGTCAAATCGATTGGATACTCGCTATTACGAATTAATATACAAGAATTAATTATCAACATCTCTACAAGTTCAGACTTTTAGATGAGACGAAATTCTTTCATGGTATCAGAGCCATACCCCAATGGGTAAGAGGTGATAATTCGATCCACGAGTGAGGGGGAGTATTAGGAATTAATATACAATAATTAATTTACAACATCTCTACAAGTTCGGACTTTTAGATGAGACGAAATTCTTTCATTCGCCTAGAGTAGAGGTTACGATGCACGATGGCATGTACATACATTAATTTTTTGAATTAATTGATAATTTTATATCTTAAAAAAGTAACATGCTATTTTAGAATTTGGTTTTCTGCGTAAACAGAAAGATAATGAAAGGGTTCTTGGGGTTGTGTGTCAATTGTTGAACGATGATGTTTGTTGATGGAATCAACTATTACTTGTAGTAGTTTTAGAGAATTTAATTAATTTAAAAGACTTTAATTTTTTATAGTTTTTGGGCCTTTTCTTTTTTTCTGCAGGGGATCTTGCGATGTTGAGACGAGAGGATCCCAGTGTCCTTCAAATACGTCGACGAAGTCTCCGTAGCCTGTCGACATTTCTCAACTTTACCTCAAGTAAGCTAGGCGGAGGAAGGGCCAGACTCTTGTCATTGACACTTTGTGCAGGTCTAGGCAAGGGCAGAGTCTGGAATTTTTTTTTAGGATGGACTAAAAGTCGAAAATGAATACACGTATAAAAAAAATGTTTACATAAGTTGCGTTCTACGATTTTTTTAGTCGATAATAGAATCAGGATCAAAGTCTTCAAATAATTTTCTTTCAATTTAGACGACCATAGAATCTAATAGATAATCTCTCTCCATTTTATTTCGATGAACACTTGTTCACGTATTTCACAACTCTAAAATATATGACCGCAAGTATACGGTGTATATCGTAGCGAAGTAAGTACGAGGTCGATCCCACAGGGAGGGGAAGTGTAAAAGTGAAGTTTGTTATTAGATTATACTTCCTCCGTCCATGAAATGTAGTCCCATTTGTCCTATATTTTTTGTCCACCAAATGTAGTCCCATACACTTTATGGAAACTATCACCCTTCAACCATCACTTAATTACTCAAATTGCCATCAACTTTATTCATAAACAATCATTTTATTCACAATGGACCAAACAATACCCTATAATATCCTTACTTTATCTAACTTTTTCTTAAAACTTGTGTCCCACCCCAATGGAACTACATTTGGTGGATGGAGGGAGTACTTGTTACTGATCATTTTTGTTTTCATCAAAAGTGCAACATTGTATTACTAAGTGCTGGTCATTTTTTTATTAGTTCTACTTGCACTTTTTTTACTAGAATGATACACCTTTTGGTTATTACAACATGCACTTTTGTAATCTAGATAAACTGATGTCATTTTTAAAAAAAAATATTGTTATTAATTTTACACATTTTATTATTTTATCTTGCACTTTTATAACTATTAATGATACACTTTTTTGTTATTAGTACTTGCACTTTTATAATCGAGATAAATTGTTCCTAATTTTGTTTTAAAAATTGTTATTAAATTTGCACATTTTATTATTTAATCTTGCACTTTTATGACTATTAATGATACACCTTTTTGTTATTAGTACTTGCACCTTTATAATCTAGATAAACTGTTCCTAATTTTTTTTAATTGTTATTAAATTTGCACATTTTATTATTTAATCTTACACTTTTATGACTATTAAGGACACACTTTTTTGTTATTAGTACTTGCACTTTTATAATCTAGATAAATGTTCCTAATTTTTTTATAAAAAAATTGTTATTAAATTTGCACATCTTATTACTTAATCTTGCACTTTTACATCTATTAATGATACACCTTTTGGTTATTAATACTTGTACTTTTATAATCTAGATAAACTGTTTCTAATTTTTTTTAAAAAATTGTTATTAAATTTACACATTTTCTTATTTAATCTTGCACTTTTATGACTATTAAAGATACACCTTTTGATTATTAGTACTTGCACTTTTATAATCTAGAAAACTGTTCCTAATTTTTTTTTTTAAATTGTTATTAAATTTACACATATTCTTATTTAATCTTGCACTTTTATGACTATTAATGATACACATTTTGGTTATTAGTACTTGCACTTTTATAATTTAGATAAACTGTTCCTAATTTTTTTTTAAATTGTTATTAAATTTACACATTTTCTTATTTAATCTTGCACTTTTATGACTATTAATGATACACCTTTTCATTATTAATACTTGCACTTTTATAATCTAGATAAATTGTTCCTAATTTTTTTTAAAAAAATTGTTATTAAATTTACACATTTTATATTATTTAATCTTGCACTTTTATGACTATTAATGATAAACCTTTTGGGTGGTAATCCTGCACCTTTATAATCTATATAGACGAGTGCTAAAATAATATTAGGTGCGAAAATAAAAAAATAGGTGATAAAATAAAATTAAATTCAAAATTTGTTGTAGGTGAGATTCGAACATGTTACCTTGAGGTAAAAAATTAAAGGGACGACCACTAGGCTATAAGAGCTAATACTTAATAAAGCATGAAGTATTCTATTTATTCGCATATTTGACCCAGTTTACAAATGTATTCAAGTACACGGTGTACTTGAGTACACAACAGTCCTACCCTTATTTTATATGTATTTAAATTTTTCTAAAATGTTATTTTGATAGCATATTTAATTTTTACATATTTAAAAAAAAAAATTCTTTAAAAATTCAATCTCTTATGGATAGTTTCTTCTATTTTATAGTTTGATTTTTATTATATTTTTATCATTTTCATATACTAATTAAGATGTCCTTAGATTATGTCATTTGTTATTTTTAGTAAATTATAAAATAAAATTTATACTCAAAACGAAAAATACAATCGAGTTTGTACATACCAAATGGTTGAAAGACATAGCATTTTCAACTCCATCTAAATTGTTTATGATATCCGGTCTGACCATATATTATTAAACATAGTATATACTAAATTGTGTTTGTGGATAAACTCTGTAATTTCATTATGTTTTATGTTATTTTTTGGTAAATTTTTCTTTTTGTCAAATGATGTTCCCTCCATTTTTTTTAATAAATGTCATTTTGATTTTTGAATAATTTTTAAAATATATGTCATTTTGTGTATTTTTCTTTAAATTTGATTGTTTTACCCTTTTATTTACTACAAATAATTTTCATAATTATCTTTCCCATTATTTAGGGTATTATATTTATAGACTTAATTTATTTTTAAAAAAAATCTATACTAAAATTAGTTACTCCATAGTTATAGACACAAATATATAACCTTAAATTGTTATCAAAAGCTGGAATGATAGTCATTAAAAAGAATTGAGGTATTATATTTTTTTCCTTTTTATTGGACATTATATTGTCAATTTATAATTAAATCATGTAAATTATTGTATCTCTTATATTACTTTGCCTTTTCTATTCTTATTTAAAATTTTAATTTTAATACCTTAAAAAATTCGTAATTTATTATACGACGTCAAAATTATTTTTGCCTTAATTCTTCTTTCTAATATTTCTAGATGTATTTTTTATTTATTACTATTCAATTGAATTGTTTAATACTTTTTTTTTTTCAACCATTTTTTTCAATTCAGTTATTCAATGTACTTTTTTTATGTTGTTTTATTCTATGTTTATGATCGGTTGTGCGATCAAGTTGGGTGATTATAATTTTTATTTTCATTTTATTTATTTGATGATATGTAAAAAAATCACTTTGAAGTTTTAGCCAATTGAGTTTTTTCCATCTTAGTGAAACATATTCAAATTTTATTATACAATAATTACAATTATTTTTTATCATTATTTAATTTAAGATGAAAAAATTATCTATTTTGATTGTTTATAATTATAACATTGTTTATTATTTTGAAGATATTTGAATTTTTTTCATTTTTAAAAATGGTATCTATGATCGAAAAAAAAAAAGGTATCCAATTAATGTAATAAATTATTTTCTATTAATATAAATCCTAATACATTAATGTTATTAATTAATGATTAAACAATAGTTCGTATCTAAATTTGAAATTTAATATTGTGTATAGTCTTTTGCTTAATGTTTATTAAAAAATTATTAGATTATTTATTTTATTAAAGGAATCTTTAATATTAATATTGTATCTAATCTTGCAATTTAATGTGTTCATTTTCATTAAATGTATTATGACGGTAGGTACATTTCTCCATGTGAAGTTGCTTGGTTTGACTCGAATTATTTTAACGCTAAAAAAATTGACCTATGCCGAAATACAAAAATTCTTCGTATGGAAGTCGAAATACAAAAATTGACCTTATATATATACGCGTTATCATAGAATGGATGGTTTATTGCCATCAAATGAATCTCAACCAAAGTTCGCACAATTGTACATTAACGACACTAAGAACTAAATTTTCAACAGAATAAAGGTTGTTAGGTATTTTTATTTTAATATTCAATTACATAATTTTTTTCATGTGTTTTTTTTTAATTTTATTTTTTATTAATAACAGATCGGATTTGAACATCAATACATTACATGCTGAGATAGTAACAGGTTTTAAAAATATGTTAGATTGTTATAATATACTTGCGAAGAAGTTTCGAGAAGCTAGACATAGATTTTTTGATGGAAATTCTAATGTGACTATAAGATTGATTCTTAATAGGGAACATGATCCTAGAAGGTATAACTTACATACTATGTCTGAGGTAGCTGCTGTGGTTGTTGATGACCTTGATCAAACTCTTGGTAATCATGATATTGTTGTAGAAACTTATGTCGGTGAACTTCAATGCATCACATAGTTGAATACGTCTTATCTTGGTTTTCAATATCAAGTTCTTTTCCCATATGGTGAGGATGGGTATAGAGAGGATATTCTGTTTACTACATCCGCGCTGCATAGAGCTGGAACGCGTAAGTCTATTAGTTTTAGAGAGTACTTTGCATTTCGACTTCAACTTAGGAATGATGAACCTTCTACGATTTTATCTTCAAAAAGGCTCACTCAACAATTTATTATTGATGCCTATATTATGGTTGAGTCTGGAAGAATTAAATACATAAGGACACATCAATCAGAGTTTCATAGTGAAATGTATAGTGGCGTTCAAGATGCAGTTTTAGATGGTGAGATAGATGCACGTGCACTGGAAAAATGAGTTATTTTTCCACTTTCATTTACTGGAAGTGCACACTACATGGTCCAAAATTATCAATATTCAATGACAACTCGTAGATGGGCCGGTTATCCTCAATTATTTATAATATTCACGTGCAATAAAAATGGCATGAGATTGTACGTTTTTTAAAACAAAATAAATTTAATCCTGAAAACCGTCCAGATATCATATGTCGAATATTTAAAATAAACTTGAAGGATTATTAAATGATATTTGAAGGAAAAATATTATTTGGGAATGTCAAAGCATGTATTTAAATCTATTTATTTATTGTTTAAAATACTCTGTAATATTTTATTGCCATTTAATGACATGTATTCACTGCATTTTATCTTTTAATTTTTTTTTTGTCAAATTTATTTGCAGTTCTTTATACTATTGAATTTCAAAAGCATGATTTTCCTCATGCACATATATTGGTGTTTCTTAAAAAACACAATGAGCTTTGTATTTGAGGTTGCTACGTGAGATTTTTATTATAATTTATTATTCTTTATCTCGTGATTTTTTTTTAAAAAAAAATTGTTACATTTTCCATCTGGAAATGATATTGATCACATTATTTTTGTTGAGTTACCTGATAAGCAAAAAAATCGAGGGTATTTTAATGTTGTTTGTGATTTAATGAGTCATGGTCCTTATGGTGCTACAAATCCACGTTCTCCTTGCATGACCGGTGAAGGTTCATGTACAAAACATTTTCCTAAAAGATTTATTACAGAGTCTTCTATTGATAAAGATGCTTATCCTATTTATAGGCGAAAGGATGATGGAAGGACTTTGAACAAGAAAGGTTCCTGTTTTGGATAACAGACACATTATTTGTCATATATAATTGTAACACTTATAGGCGGACGGAGGGAGTATCTTGTAAAGATCAACGGTAAAGAAAAACATGTTCTTAGCTTGGTTTGAACTCAACAAGAATTCTTCTAAATCAAAAAAATTGACTTATGCTGAATTGCCACAATTCTTCGTATGGAAGTCGAAAACTAGAGAGTGGGTTGAAAGGAAGACAGGTTTTTCAATCAGATGTATTTGTTACATTACTCCTGGTTCTGGTGAGGCACATTACTTGAGGATACTCTTAAATGTAGTTTGTGAACCTACATCTTATGATGATTTGAAGAAATTTAATGGAGTAATTCATCCAACATTTTGGAAAGCTTGCTTTGCTAGAGGTTTGTTGAACGATGATAAAGAGTATGTTGATGATATGGAGGAGGTTAATCGTACAATTGGGCTTCAGCATCTTCGTTGAGGTCTTTATTTGCTACGCTACTAACATCAAGTTCGTTGGGTCGACCTTATGAAGTTTGAGAAAAGTGTGGAGACATCTATCTAATGATATTCTTTATAACAGAAGAAGAATTATGCATTTTTTCAGGTATGTGTAATTATTTTTCGTGTCGTAATTTAATTCCATTATAATTATTCAACTTCACTAATATTCAATTCATTTTAATTTAGTTTGTCAATTAATTAATTTAAATTATTGGTGATTTATTGAGAACTTTCATTGATTAAATGATTTCACATTATTTAATACTCCCCCCGTCCCGTAATTACTTTCACACTTTCCTTTTTAAGACGTCCCACAATTACTTTCACACCCTTAAAATGGAAAACCCTTTATATTCTTCACCCTTTCAATATCCTCAAATTCACACAAATGCCATTACTAGTTTTTTCTCCACACATACCCAAAAGTCAACTCATTCCTTTACTTTATACATTAAGATTTATAAAATTACCCCTTAAAATCCCCACTAAATTCACTTTTCTTATTCCGCGTGCCACTTCACATGTGAAGATAATCGCGGGACGGAGGGAGTATTAACTTTAAAAAATCAAAATTTTAGATATACAATAATTTTTTTTATTGTAAATTTTAATTCACTTTGATTTATTTTTTTAACTTTTTTTTTTATAATTTTATTTTTAAGCTAGAACAGAAAAAAGTAAATAATATTTTTACTTATTTTCACAATTGTTCGTACGGAAGTCGAAAATTAGAGAGTGGGTTGAAAGGAAGAAAGGTTTTTCAATCAAATGTATTTGTTACGTTACTCCTGGTTCTGGTGAGGCACATTACTTGAGGATGCTCTTAAATGTACGTAGTTTGTGGACCTACATTTTATGATGATTTGAAGAAATTTCATGGAGTAATGCATCCAACATTTCGGGAAGCTTGCTTTGCTAGAGGTTTGTTGAACGATGATAAATAGTATGTTGATGGTATGTAGGAGGTTAGCCGTTGAGCTTCAGCATCTTCGTTGAGGTCTTTATTTGCTACGCTAATAACATCAGATTCGTTGGGTCGAACTTATGAAGTTTGGGAAAAGTGTAGAGACATCTGTCTGATGATATTCTTTATAATAGAAGAAGAATTATGCATTTTTCAAGTATGTTAAATTATTTTTGTGTTGTAATTTAATTCCTTTATAATATTCAATTTCACTAATATTCAAGTCATTTTAATTTAGTTTGTCAATTAATTACTATAAATTATTGGTGATTTATTGTGAACTTTCATTGATTAAATGAATTCATATAATTTAATATTAACTTTAAAAAATCAAAATTTTAGGGATACGATTTTTTTTTATTGTACATTTTAATTCACTTTGATTTTTTTTTTAAATTTTTTTTTAAGAACAGAAAAAGTAAATAATATTTTTACTTATTTTATCAATATTATCTAAGAAAAAAATTAGTTAATAAAAGATTAAATTTTAAACTAAGATTTGATTTGAATACCTAAATAGTTCTTTACATATATATATATATTATTGTTTATTAATTATCTAAATGAATAACACTTAAAATTAATTTATATATTTAAGACAATAATAATTATATGTATTAATAGAAAATATTTATATATTTATATTAAATTAATTTTTTCTATTGTTTTAGTGAATGAAATTATTTTTGTTGAAATGTGAAATGATTTATTATATATTTATTTATCATATCAAATATAAATGTTTATTTAATTCTAAATTTCAACTGTTTTACATAAATTTATCACTCATTACTAGAGATGTTTATTCGGGCCAGGCTAACTGGGCTAACCCGTTTAACCCTGAAAAATGTAGGGTTAGGGTTCATGAATCATAGGCCCGTTTAAATCCGGGTTTTTTTAAACCCGAACTTGTTAGCCCGCGGGCTAAATCGGGTCAGCCCGCTAGCCCGAGTTGTTACTTTTTTTTTTTTTTTTAAATAAATAACCTACTAACAAATTTTGAGTCACTTGGCCTATAGTCATAACTCTAATCATTAAACAGTCCATTACCATTCATTATTCATTATTACTATTTTTTTTATTAGATTATGATATTTGTTTAGGTTTATTTGGCTATATTAAGGATCAATGATTTCAAGTGTTTAAATCATATTTTTGTTTTGTTATTTATCGTTCATTAACTAATTATATATATTTCTATTTTATTTTCTTATTGAACGTGTCAATTGTAACCTTTAATTTTAAAAGAAAAAATTTTATTGTAGCCCGTTAATGGCCTGTTTAGCCCGTGACCCGCTAGGGTTAGGGTTAGATCCCAACAATTGTAGAACCGTTAAATATAAACCGGTTAACACCCTAACCCGGGTTGGGCTAGGGCCAGCCCGATAGACTCATTACTTATGAAAAAAATTAAATAGTTTATATTATTTTGTTTTAGAATAATTAACTAAATGTAAATCTATATGCATAATAAACAATAAAGTGATTTATTATATGCTTATTTATAAGTTTAAATATAAATATATATTTAACTCTAAATTTTAATTACTTCGCATGCATTTATCACTCATTTACTTATGAAAAAAAATTATATTAATTTATTTTAGCATAATTTACTAATATCATTTTAATTTTAAATTCTTGTAAAATTAAGGATGACATATGATGAAATCAAGAGTTGTTGTTTGATGGAAATTAATAATATGTTGTAGACTCTTGGTAAGTTTTTGCAAGATTTTAAAGGCATGTCGATCGTAAACTATGATCCAAACTTTTCATCGATTTTGAATGAGTTTGCATACAACAGACCAGATTTGAAGTTAGAGTAGCAAACTTAGTGATGAACAACGTGGAGTGTATGATATAATAATTAGGTTTGTTTATGGATATGGTGGAACATGAAAAACTTTTATATGTAAGACTTTGTCAACATGTTCGAGATCTAAGGGCAACATAGTAATTAATATAGTCTTGAGTGGTATAGCTTCACTCCTTCCTGGTGAACGTACAACTCATTCCAAATTTTCCATTCCAATTGATGTTACTGAATTTTATACATTAAATATTCATCAAGGAAGTCCTCTTACTGAACTATTGATTAAATTTGATTTATAATGTGGGATGAAGCGCCAATAGTGAAGAGATATTGTATTAAGGCTTTATATACGTCTTTGAAGGATATTATGCAACTCACAGATCATTTGTTATCTGAACTGCCTTTTAGCGGTAAAACTATTGTGCTTGGATGTGTTTTTCGTCAAATATTACCCATTATTCTAAAAGGAATTAGGCAAGATATCGTTCACGCTACTATCAATTCAACTAATTTGTGAAATGATTCTACTCTTCTGAAACTTACTAAGAACATGAGGTTAATTGCAAACTCTGAGATCTGATGAAGTTGTACATGAATTGATTTTTTTTTTTAATGGATAGCATCTGTTGGAGATGGTAGTATAAGATCAGAAATAGAGTATGGATGCGATGTACAAATTGTATATATTCTGCTAAAGTGTGGTGATGATCATATTTCTACTATTGTTGATAACATTTATCTTGATTTAAAGAATATGAGGGATGATCATGACTATTTACAAAGTAGAGTTATTCTTGCACCAACGTTAGATGTTGTTAGGTCAATAAATGAGCACATGATTCAGTTAAATGAAAAGGAACTGCGTACTTATTTGAGCTCTGACAGTCCTTGCAGATCTGATCTGAATGTTGATAATCTGGTTAATGTCCACACTCTTAATTTTTGAATAGTTTGAAAGTTTTGGTTTACTTGATCATGAATTGAATTTGAAAGTTGGAACCCCAATGATGTTATTGAGAAATATAAATCACTCAATTGGGTACGTTATGCAATGGAACTAGGTTTGTGTCATTTTTTTTAGTATCTTTCTCTTTATTTTCTATCGTTTAAAATTTTGTACTCCCCCCCGTCCACCAAAAGTGTGCTCATTTATTTTTTTGGGTTCACAAAAAACGTGCTTATTCTATTTAAATAGTTAACTTTTGAATGTTTTTTCTACTTTACTAACAAGATTGAGTATGTACCAAATATATTTTTTACTCATTATCTTAAATATATTCTTTATAATTAAAATATGATTTTTTTTAAAAACATATATAAAAAAAAGTGAGCACACTTTTGGTGGACAGAGGGAGTATTTATTTTATCTAAATTTATAATATAATATTTTTTTCTATTGATAAGTTGGTTATAACCAGGTTGAGTGATAAAGTTCTTGAAGCCAAGGTTCTAATTTGAAGTAGTGGTGGACAATTGATATTGATACCGCGACTTACACTGACACCTTCTGATCCTAGATTGCCTTTCAAGTTTCAATGTAGATAGTTTATGTTGATTGTGTCATATGCTATGACTATTAATAAAAGTCAAGGACAATTGTTTTCTAATGTAGATGTTTTTTTATTTTTTGAAAAAAAAAAGTTGTATTTAGCCATGGTCAATTATATGTAGTTGTATCTAGAATAACAAATTATCGTGGTTTAAAGATCCTATTATGTTCTGACAACAATCGTGATTGTAATATCACAAAAAATGTTGTGTTTCATGAAGTTTTTAGGAATGCGACGAATGTATAATAATTTAATTTTTAAGTTTTATAATTATTTCTTAATTTATTTTGTATTAAATTACTATTGATATTAGATTATTTTCATTATTTAATTGAATGTAATTTGTATCACCCAAATTACTATAATACTCTTTTAACACTTTATTGTAATTTAATTATTTTATTATATCATAAATATACATATATATTTAAATATTAGACATTAATTATATATATATATGTATATGTTAATTTAAAATTTATATAGTACTGCATAAGACATGACATTGATTTAATCATATTTTAAGATTAATAATTTAATCTAAAAAAAGATATTAACTTTTTAAAATTTTATTATTTTTTATAATTAGATATAGTATAATAAATACTCCAGTTAACAATAATAAATTTTATACTTATGATAATATATATATATATATATATATATTTGTTAGTATAAGTTAGTGATATTATAAAATGAATATACGGTAACATTATAAAAAAATTTAAATTTAAATATTATGACATATTTTAATATAGTTGGTTTAGCGTCAGCACGGGTGACCTACTAGTTTACATAACTATGCACGTTATGATTTATGAAGCAATACAAATTAAACATTCATGACGCACAATTAACTAGACGGAACAATGTCCTATGAGCAATATAATTAAAAACCTTTTGCGAAAAAGTTCAAAGTTATAAATCGAAATGAATTTTAACTCTTTTACAAATTAATCACACAAAGAATCTTTGAAAGATAGTCTCAAATCTCTCCATCTCCTTTTTAGGCAAAGCAACCATGGCACCAACTCCACCATCAATGGCATCAGCAAAAACCCAACAAATATCCTTCCTATGATTGGCCACAGGGCAACAATAAATTGGCTTGCCCCATGAGTACACCACTTCATCAAACCCTAATCTCAACCATGAGGTAACTACATAGTCCCCATGAGGAATCCCTCTATGAATCTCTAACCAATCAAAGGCAGACTTCACATACTCATCCGTCATTTCTTTTGCCCCTTCCGAAATGATCTCCGCGACTTTCGAAAATGATCCATTTTCGAGTTCCTCGAAAGTCGTGGAAACCCTAAAAGGTAGCACACCGTTGCCACTGAATGAAGGTGGCAACGGTGGATCCACTACAAAATATTGCCTAAAAGGCATCGGCAAATGGCATCGGCAGGCCGGCCGATGCGAAAAGGGGACGACATTTAATGCCCGATGCAAAATGGCATCGGCAGTGGGCCCCGATGCGAAATGGCATCGGCATTTAATGCCCGATGCAAAATGGCATCGGCAGTGGGCCCCGATGCCATTTGGTAACGGCCCCCCGATGCAAAATGGCATCGGCAGTGGGCCCGATGCCTTCCCCGATGCCCTAATTAAATATAAAACCCCCCTCTTCCAGAACGTTACAGCCGCTGCCCTCCTCCCCCAAATTGAAGCTTCGAGTTTTTGGCCATCCCCACTCAAAAATCACCTTCGTTTGTGGATCAAACTCGATTTTTGGCCATTTGTGTTCTACATTTCGACGTGAGCATTTCTACGATAATTTTTTTTCGTTTTCATTGGTTAAATTTGAAGTTATATGTGTATATATAGTTTTAGTATATATATGTATATATATGCATATATGTTGTATGTATATATAAAATTGTTAGAATTGTTAATTTTTATGCATGCATGTGTTAATTGTAAGAATTTATAAATTGTTAATTAATTATGTTGTGTTTATAAGCATGTATTTATATGTACGTATGTTTTAATAATTAAGTTATATGAATTTATTTCTTAATTAGAGTGTTAGAATTATATTTGTGTTATATGTCTATATGAATTTATTTGTTAATTAGGGTGTTAGAATAATTATTAGAATATAATTAGAATTATATTAATTGATTTTAATAGAGTTAAGGAAATGAGACGTTGGTTGTTTGTGTGTTTGTAGACGTCGATTGACATGGATTATTCAATTCGTAGTTGGATGTATAGTCGAAATCAAACTTATAGAGATCCTAATGAAGTGAAATCTCATTTATATCGAAATGGTTTTACACTGAATTATTATAATTGGATTTATCACGGGGAAGAGATTTGGGGTCCACGTCCGTATCAAAACACTAATGAATATGCGTCAACTTCAAACGACGTTGACCCAGCTGGACCTAGTTCGTACCACACTATGGTAGAAGAGTTAATGGGTGGCCCAAACATTGATTTTGGAATCGACGTGGAAGAGGAGGCACTTAATGAAGAACCCCCTAACGAGAATGCGACACAGTTTTACGACATTCTTCGTGCAGCGGACCAAGACTTGTATCCTCGTTGTGAATCTCATTCGCAGTTGTCATTCAATTCCAGATTGTTGAACATTAAAACGGAAAACAGATTGTCTGAAAGGGGATACAATCAGGTTGTTGAGTTGATTCGTGAGATTTGTCCTTCCGAAAATAAGGTTTCCAAGAAATTTAACGACACCAAACATTTGATGAGTGGGATGGGTCTTCCGGTAGAAAGGATTGATTGTTGTGCACAGAATTGCATGTTATTTTGGGGTGCAGACAGCGAACTAGATTTTTGTAAGATTTGTGGTCGATCACGGTATAAGCCGAGTAGGGTTGATGTAGATGGTCGGTTGAAAAAGAAACGCCCGGTTAAGGAGATGTTCTACTTTCCGATAATTCATCGTTTGCAAAGATTGTACATGTCCAAGGCCACTGCGAAGGATATGACATGGCATGCCTCGTGCGCTTCTGATGACTCTGGTGTTATGCGTCACCCGGAAGACTCGCTGGCTTGGAAGCATTTGGACCGTTCGTATCCTAATTTTGCATCTGAAATTAGGAATGTGAGGTTGGGCTTGACCACAGACGGTTTTGCACCGTTTGGAATGACGGGAAAACAATATTCGTCATGGCCAGTTATACTTACTCCGTACAATCTACCCCCGTGGTTATGCATGAAGGATCAATTCATGTTTCTTTCGATTCTCGTACCCGGGCCTAAAAGTCCGAAGGACAAACTTGATGTGTTTTTGCAACCACTGATAGCAGATTTGAGATTTTTATGGGAAAATGGGGTGCAAACTTATGATGTTGCTAGAAAGCAAAACTTTTTGATGCGAGCTGCACTTATCTGGACCATTAGTGACTTCCCAGCATACTCAATGTTGTCTGGTTGGAGTACAGCCGGAAGGCTTGCTTGTCCATATTGTGGAGAGTACACCGATGCATTCTATTTGAATAAAAGTCGAAAGCAGTCGTGGTTCGACAACCACCGAAAGTTCTTACCACCGAATCACACGTGGCGATCGAATAAAACTGCATTCATGGCCGGAGTAGTAGTCACAGATGATCCACCGCCTATTCGAACGGGTGCAAGTCTCCTATACGAAATTGATCATTTGGGATATAGAAAGGTTATAGAGGATGGTGCTGAGGCTCACAACAAAAAACTTTCTGGAGGGTGGAAGTGGAAAAGCATTTTCTGGGAGTTGCCGTATTGGAGTACCTTGTTGATACGACACAATTTAGACGTGATGCATATTGAGAAAAATGTGTTTGATAACGTTTTCAACACGGTGATGAATGTGGAGGGGAAAACAAAGGACACGTCTAAATCAAGAGATGAGCTGAATGATTATTGTCGTCGTCCCTCTCTCAAGAAATGTCCACGTACATCAAAGTATCCTAAGGCTTCTTTTTCGCTTGATAAGAAGCAGAATGATGTTGTTTGTAAGTGGATAAGTGAGTTGAAGTTTCCAGATGGATATGTGTCTAACATGTCCCGTTGCATTGACTGGTCGAAATTGAAATTGTATGGGATGAAGAGTCATGATTGTCACGTGTTTATGCAGAGACTACTACCGATTGCTTTTTACAAAATTCTGCCGCTCACTGTGTGGAAAGCAATCACTGAGCTTAGTCTATTTTTTAAGGAGTTGACTTCTACAACCATCACAGTTGACAACATGACTCGACTGGAAACAGATATCCCAATCATCTTGTGCAAGTTGGAACGTATCTTTCCACCCAGCTTCTTCAACTCTATGGAATATCTACCTGTGCACCTTGCATATGAAGCAAAAGTGTGTGGTCCAGTTCAATACAGATGGATGTATCCATACGAGAGGTAATTTAATTAATTTCTCATATGATTCTTCAAATTATATGAACTTACGATTCTTAAAATTTAATCAGGTATCTTCGCACCTTGAAATTAAGCGTGGGTAACAAAGCATGTGTTGAAGCTTCGATTGCAAATGCCTATTTAACTAGAGAGGCGTCAATGTTTTGTTCTCACTATTTCGAGGTCCATGTTACGACAAGGATACACAATGTACCTCGTAATTACGATGGTCAGGACGAAGTACACGAGTATGTCGAGGGCACTTTTTCCATATTTAAGGCGCCTGGCAAACGATTTGGAAAGCCTAAGAAAAGATGGATTTTAGACGAGGAGAAAAAAGTTGCTCATACGTACGTGTTGTTGAATTGTGATGAGGTGCAGCCATATGTTCAGTAAGTCAATCCGACCAAAATGTTTATCAATCAAATACTTAGTGTTGAAATGTCTTATTAATCTTATATCGATCGTACGTAGGCTATTCATGCAACAACTTCAAGTTCTTCAACCAAATCTCTCGGCCGCTGAATCAGATTTAAGACTACAAGATGGATTTGCGTCGTGGTTTAAAGACATTGTAAGTTATCCTAAAATAACGATCTGTGTAAAGTGTTAAGTTATAGAAATTCTCACATTAATTCGGCTTATATATATATATATATAGGTGAAGATAAATCACGTCGAGGACAGGTTTTTATCCGATCTTTCGGCTGGTCCGTCTGGTCAAGTTCTTACGTACGCAGGGTATTACGTGAACGGGTACAAATTCCACACCATGGCTTATGGTGCATCTAGAGCAACATCAAACAGTGGGGTTTGTATCAAGGGAAAAAACTATGACGCGGATGAGGAAGATTTCTATGGGAAACTCGAGGAAGTAGTCGAATTGGACTATCAGGGGTACCACGAGAAGAAAGTGGTTTTGTTCAAGTGTCAGTGGTTTGATCCCTCAAACAATGGGACAAAAGTTCATCGTAACTACAAGCTCGTGGAGCTTAATCAGAGGCGATCTTACGGCCGATACGATCCATTCGTACTAGCAAGTCAAGCCACACAAGTCTACTATTGTCCATACCCCGGATCCCGTACTGATTGGATATTTGTCTGCAAAGTCAAACCGAGATACTTGGTGGATGCAAAAGATACTACTGAAGATGAAGTTCCCGCGTGGCAAGAGGATAACATAGAAACTCAAATGATTGTGCAAGTAGATGATGATCCTGTCATGTTAACTGATGACACCGGTACAATGATGGAAATGGCAGAGTATGAAGAAGATGAAGAAGAAGACGGAGAAGAAGACGACGAAGATGAAGCTGAAGATGAAGATGATGAAGATGAATGATGTTGTTAATTGTTAGACTATGTTATCTAAATATTAATTGTTAGACAATGTTATCTAAATATTAATTCCTTAATTATATTCCTTATTTATATTTTAATGTTAATCGTTACAGTGATGTTCATATATAATGTTTTTTAATTGTTACAATGTTCAATGTTAATAATGTTTTAATGTTCATTTTGACAGATGAGTGGTCGTCGACATGGTTCTGGATATGGCTCTGGTCAGGGTTCTTCTGGACATGGGCGAGGTAGAGGTAGAGGTAGAGGCAGAGGAGAGCCGGTGGATGAGACACCGACTGTGCAGACACCACAGGGTTTGTATATGCCCGATATGACTGGGATAATGTTGCCCCAGATGCCCGGAATGAACCCTAATTCCTATTACACTCAGGTGCCTCAGTTGCCTCATATGGTTCCACATCCACAGGAACAATCCCCTCCACCGATACATTCGCCAGTTAGACATCCGTCTGTCGGGACACAGGCCAGCATGTCGACTGATGCACCCGACAGTCGCATCCGACTGTTTATCTACCTGGATACGTAAGTATATTATATTTAAATTTCATTAGACGTATGTATAACATGTTTATTAATAATTTTTTATTTATTATAAAATACGTGTAACAGGTTGATGCCTTCAAATTTAATTTTGAGGACGATCCGATCGATAATGTACCGGAATATGGAGCTTGGTGCACACACCTGGGTTATGGTATCACCCGGCACGGTACAGCGGTGGTGGGATACATTCCAGGTATAAAATAACTTTACATTTAGTTATTTTGTTATATTACTTCGTTAATTAATTTTTTTTTGCAGACCGAGGTCAGGTGGGACCCTGAAGCCACATCTTCTACAGAGGTGTACAGACTCTTTCTTCAAAGAGCTGCAACTCGGTACACTAACATGTTATCAAAAATCAAGAAAGCGTGGGTGAAGGATAACAAGAGGCCGTTGTGGGATGTGAATGTTTGGAACTCCTTAGTTCGTCACTGGAACAATCCCGACACAATTAAGAAGAGCGAGCAGGCTCGTAAGAACCGCTTATCCGAGCCTGGAGGTCCGGGTACTGGCCATGGTACTCATAAAGGCGGATCTCGTGGAGCAGCAGAGGTCGCACGGCGCATTGTAAGTATTTGTGGTCAATTATATATAATTAATTTTAGTTAATTATTTAGTTTATTTATTCGTATATGTCTTCGATTCAAAATACAGGAGGAGAGGACGGGACGCCCTGCATACGACTGGGAGATAGTTGAATATTACCACCGTTACGAAAACGGGACATACACTCGTGGCTATATGGGTGATATACTTGTAAGTTATATATATATACATTACATTATATAACAAATATATATTTAATTGTACTTGAAAATGTATTAACCCACTTTTAAATGTGCACGTATAGGACCAGATACATGACGAGTTCACCAATAATACTACAAGAGATCCGTCAGATGAACCTAGTTCAGAGGATGGTTCCCAGGCCCCACCTTTACCCGATATGTCTGCACTGTACGTGAAGAAGGTCGACAGGTCTCATGGACGTGTTAGGGGTCTTGGACAAGTAGGCAAGAGATCCGTCAGATGAACCTAGTTCAGAGGATGGTTCCCAGGCCCCACTTTTTTATATTATTAGACTTTCTAAAAAAAAAATTATATATTTTTTATTAAAACATTGATAAAATGTAAGACATTTAAATGAATTTGTATAACACTAATATATTTATTTTTCTTCATGATAGTATCTAAAATATTTTTCTCTAGACTTTTATTAATTTCTATGAAACGTGTATTAGTGAATATGAGTATATTTCAAGGGTGAGGGTTGTAAAGATATTTCATTTTATGTAGTGTTCAAATTGGTATGGGACATCCATATATGGAAAGTGTGCAAATTCCTGTGGGACGGAGGAAGTATAATGTTTCGTTCGGAAATTTTGTCAAATTTTCGAAATTAATTTCCATAAAATGGTTAATTTTTCGAAAGAGAGTTCTGAAATTATCAAATTTTATTTCAATATTTTTTGAAATAGTTCGGTATGTTTTCCGAATTTCTGTCAACTATTCGAAACATATTCCCAAAATTTCGTCAAATTTCGAAAAATATTTCTAAAATTTTGCAAATTTTCAATTGAGGTTTCTAAAAGTTTGAACAAATCACGAAACATATTTCCGAATATATATGAAACTTTCGAAATATATTACCGAATTACTGTCAAATAATCGAAATTAAATTTCTGAATAATTTGAAATGTTTTGCTATATATTTCCGAATTTCTGTCAATTAATCTAAATATATTCCCAATATTTTATAAAATTTTCGAATTATATTTCTGAACTTTTGTCAAACTTTCGATAGAAAATTCTGCTTAAAGTTTGAACAAATCTGGAAAACTATTTCCGAAAATGTATTTCCGAATATTTTGGAATTTTTCAAAATATATTTCCAAATTTCTGTCAAATTATTTAAATTTCTTTCGGAATTATTTGAAATATATCCGTTTACATTTTCCGAATTTCTGTCAATTTAGAAGTTTAGAAACATATTCCCGAAATTTTGTCAATTCTTCTAAATTTAGTTTCGAAATTCCGTCAAATATTCGGTAGTTGTTTTTGAAGTTTTGAACAAATCACGAAGGTAATTTCCGAACATATTTGAATTTTTCGAAATATATTACGGAATTACTGTCAAGTAATCGAAAATTATTTCTGAATTATTTGAAATATTTCGCTATATATTTCTGAATTTCTGTCAATTAATTGAAATATATTTCCAATATTTTGTCAAATTTTCAAAAAATATTTCTGAAATTTTGTCAAACTTTGGATAGAGAATTCTTAAAGTTTGAACAAATCTGGAAAACTATTTCCTAAAATTTGTGAAACTTTTGAAATTTATTTCCGAAGTGTTTGGAACTTTTCAAAATATATTTCCTAATTTCTGTCAAATAATCGAAATTTCTTTCCGAATTATTTTAAATATTTCCGTTTACATTTCCGAATTTCTGTCAATTAATAGAAACATATTCCCAAAATTAAGTCAAGTTTTCGAAAGTTAGTTTCGAAATTTCGTCAAATATTTGGTAGATGTTTTTAAAATTCTGAACAAATATCGAAGCCGTTTTCCGAATATTTGTGAAACTTTAGAAAATTTATTTTCGAATTATTTGTAATATATTTCAGAATTTCTGTCAAAATTCGAATGATGTTTTCGAAATTTGTCACATTTTCGAAAATGTTTTCAAGTTTCCAAAATTTGGTACAAATCTTGAAAAGTATTTCCGAAATGTTTTCGAATTTACGAAAACTATTTCCCAAGATTGGAGAAGTTTTAAAAAACAATTCGAATACTTTGGATAATTTCGAAAATTGTTACCGAAGTTTTTTTAAAAATAATTTAATAAATATCTAATTTTCTTAAATGAAAGAAGTTAAAATTTTGAATACAAATTTTAGTTTAATGAAATCTCAGTTAACATTACACCTTTTTTAAAGTAAATTAATTAATCTATTGTATTTTGTTAAAAGATTTGAAAGTGAATTTCGAACAAAAATATGGAGTATATAATTTTAATTTTTTTTTAAGTGAATATTGTTATACAAAAGATACAATCAAATCTTTTTTTGACTAATCTTAAATATTTAATAAAAATATTAATTTTATAATTTATACCATGTACTATAAATTTATCAATAGCTGAGCTCCGACGCTCAAGTCAGAACCGACGATCTCAAGGAAAAAGTAAAGGGTAATCTATATTAAATATTATTTTATTATTTATTGCTTACATTTTTTTTTTATTGTATGAATAAATATTTTGTTAACTATTGTTGTATCACAATGCACTTTTTAATTTATTTATAAAATATTTTTTCTAATTATATTTAAAATGTAATTAAATTTTATCATTTTTAATTTAATTAACATTCTTTAAGATTTATAATATATAAAATATAAAATATTTTCATATAATCATTTATTTTTATTTTTTCTATTTACATCTTATTAAAACTTAGTTTTTTTTTTTTTAAATACTCATTTAATAATTTTTTAAGTTATTCTTTCATAAGTATACATGGATATATATTTTGTAAACTATTATTGTATTGTAAACTAAGACATTCTTTAATTTATTAATAACTACGTTGTCTAATTCATTTTAATGATATATAAATCTTGTCTTTTGTTATTTTAAATGATTTTTGTATGACTTTCAATATTATCTTTTCATATAATCCTATCATTTATTTTATAATTTTCATTTTATTATATAATTAATAATTATATATAACTATTATTTTATCATTCTTATTGTATAATTTAATAAATAAATAACTATTATTTTCTTATTTTTATTTATTTATTTATTAATAAGGTATGTTTAACAACTTATTGTCATTAATTATGTCTTTTTATATTTCTTTATTTTTATAGTTAATTTCTTAATCTTATTAAATTTTGTAATTAATTAAAATCAGTTGACTAATATTTATGTCATTTAATTTATTATTTTAAGTAGTATTTATTATAACTTTATTGTTTATAATCATAACATTAAGTGTGCAAAAAATGATCGGACCGGAAAAAAGATCGAAATCGATCCGGATCAACGGATTAATTTTTTGGTGCATCAAAATTTAGAATTTTGGGTTCCGAACCGGTCTAAAATCGAAAATTTTATTTTATTTTTTATATTATTAGACTTTCTAAAAAAAAATTATATATTTTTTATTAAAACATTGATAAAATGTAAGACATTTAAATGAATTTGTATAACACTAATATATTTATTTTTCTTCATGTTAGTATCTAAAATATCTTTCTCTAGACTTTTATTAATTTCTATGAAACGTGTATTAGTGAATATGAATATATTTCAAGGGTGAGAGTTGTAAAGATATTTCCTTTTATGGAGTGTTCAAATTGGTATGGGATAGAGATGTTTATTCGGACCAGGCTAACTGGGCTAGCCCGTTTAACCCTGAAAAATGTAGGGTTAGGGTTCATGAATCATAGGCCCGTTTAAATCCGGATTTTTTTTAACCCGAACTTGTTAGCCCGCGGGCTAAATCGGGTCAGCCCGCTAGCCCGATTTGTTACTTTTTTTTCTTTTTTTTTAAATAAATAACCTACTAACAAATTTTGAGTTACTTGGCCTATAGTCATAACTTTAATCATTAAACAGTCCATTACCATTCATTAGTCATTATTACTATTTTTTTATTAGATTATGATATTTGTTTAGGTTTATTTGGCTATATTAAGGACCAATGATTTCAAGTGTTTAAATCATATTTTTGTTTTGTTATTTATCGTTCATTAACTAATTATATATATTTCTATTTTATTTTCTTATTGAACATGTCAATTGTAATCTTTAATTTTAAAAGAAAAAAATCATTGTAGCCTGTTAATGGTCTGTTTAGCCCGTGACCCGCTAGGGTTAGGGTTAGATCCCAACAATTGTAGAACCGTTAAATATAAACCGGTTAACACCCTAACCCGTTTAGCCCGTAGCCCTGTAGGGCTGGCCCTATAGGGCTAGGGCCAGCCCGATAGACATCTCTACTCATTACTTATGAAAAAAATTAAATAGTTTATATTATTTTGTTTTAAAATAATTAACTAAATGTAAATCTATATGCATAATAAAAAATAAAGTGATTTATTATATGCTTATTTATAAGTTTAAATATAAATATATATTTAACTCTAAATTTTAATTACTTCGCATGCATTTATCACTCATTTACTTATGAAAAAAAATTATATTAATTTATTTTAGCATAATTTACTAATATCATTTTAATTTTAAATTCTTGTAAAATTAAGGATGACATATGATGAAATCAAGAGTTGTTGTTTGATGGAAATTAATAATATGTTGTAGACTCTTGGTAAGTTTTTGCAAGATTTTAAAGGCATGTCGATCGTAAACTATGATCCAAACTTTTCATCGATTTTGAATGAGTTTGCATACAACAGACCAGATTTGAAGTTAGAGTAGCAAACTTAGTGATGAACAACGTGGAGTGTATGATATAATAATTAGGTTTGTTTATGGATATGGTGGAACATGAAAAACTTTTATATGTAAGACTTTGTCAACATGTTCGAGATCTAAGGGCAACATAGTAATTAATATAGTCTTGAGTGGTATAGCTTCACTCCTTCCTGGTGAACGTACAACTCATTCCAAATTTTCCATTCCAATTGATGTTACTGAATTTTATACATTAAATATTCATCAAGGAAGTCCTCTTACTGAACTATTGATTAAATTTGATTTATAATGTGGGATGAAGCGCCAATAGTGAAGAGATATTGTATTAAGGCTTTATATACGTCTTTGAAGGATATTATGCAACTCACAGATCATTTGTTATCTAAACTGCCTTTTAGCGGTAAAACTATTGTGCTTGGATGTGTTTTTCGTCAGATATTACCCATTATTCTAAAAGGAATTAGGCAAGATATCGTTCACGCTACTATCAATTCAACTAATTTGTGAAATGATTCTACTCTTCTGAAACTTACTAAGAACATGAGGTTAATTGCAAACTCTGAGATCTGATGAAGTTGTACATGAATTGATTTTTTTTTAATGGATAGCATCTGTTGGAGATGGTAGTATAAGATCAGAATTAGAGTATGGATGCGATGTACAAATTGTATATATTCTGCTAAAGTGTGGTGATGATCATATTTCTACTATTGTTGATAACATTTATCTTGATTTAAAGAATATGAGGGATGATCATGACTATTTACAAAGTAGAGTTATTCTTGCACTAACGTTAGATGTTGTTAGGTCAATAAATGAGCACATGATTCAGTTAAATGAAAAGGAACTGCGTACTTATTTGAGCTCTGAAAGTCCTTGCAGATCTGATCTGAATGTTGATAATCTGGTTAATGTCCACAATCTTAATTTTTGAATAGTTTGAAAGTTTTGGTTTACTTGATCATGAATTGAATTTGAAAGTTGGAACCCCAACGATGTTATTGAGAAATATAAATCACTCAATTGGGTACGTTATGCAATGGAACTAGGTTTGTGTCATTTTTTTTAGTATCTTTCTCTTTATTTTCTATCGTTTAAAATTTTGTACTCCCCCCGTCCACCAAAAGTGTGCTCATTTATTTTTTTGGGTTCACAAAAAACGTGCTTATTCTATTTAAATAGTTAACTTTTGAATGTTTTTTCTATTTTACTAACAAGATTGAGTATGTACCAAATATATTTTTTACTCATTATCTTAAATATATTCTTTATAATTAAAATATGATTTTTTTTTAAAAACATATATAAAAAAAAGTGAGCACACTTTTGGTGGACAGAGGGAGTATTTATTTTATCTAAATTTATAATATAATATTTTTTTCTATTGATAAGTTGGTTATAACCAGGTTGAGTGATAAAGTTCTTGAAGCCAATGTTCTAATTGCAAGTAGTGGTGGACAATTGATATTGATACCGCGACTTACACTGACACCTTCTGATCCTAGATTGCCTTTCAAGTTTCAATGTAGATAGTTTATGTTGATTGTGTCATATGCTATGACTATTAATAAAAGTCAAGGACAATTGTTTTCTAATGTAGATGTTTTTTTATTTTTTGAAAAAAAAAGCTGTATTTAGTCATGGTCAATTATATGTAGTTGTATCTAGAATAACAAATTATCGTAGTTTAAAGATCCTATTATGTTCTGACAACAATCGTGATTGTAATATCACAAAAAATGTTGTGTTTCATGAAGTTTTTAGGAATGCGACGAATGTATAATAATTTAATTTTTAAGTTTTATAATTATTTCTTAATTTATTTTGTATTAAATTACTATTGATATTAGATTATTTTCATTATTTAATTGAATGTAATTTGTATCACCCAAATTACTATAATACTCTTTTAACACTTTATTGTAATTTAATTATTTTGTTATATCATAAATATACATATATATTTAAATATTAGACATCAATAATATATATATATATATATATGTTAATTTAAAATTTATATAGTACTGCATAAGACATGACATTGATTTAATCAGATTTTAAGATTAATAATTAATATTTAATCTAAAAAAAAGATATTAACTTTTTAAAATTTTATTATTTTTTATAATTAGATATAGTATAATAAATACTCCAGTTAACAATAATAAATTTTATACTTATGATAATATATATATATATATATATATTTTTGTTAGTATAAGTTAGTGATATTATAAAATGAATATATATACGGTAACACTATAAAAAAATTTAAATTTAAATATTATGACATATTTTAATATAGTTGGTCTAGCGTCAGCACGGGTGACCTACTAGTTTACATAACGATGCACGTTATGATTTATGAAGCAATACAAATTAAACATGCATGACGCACAATTAACTAGACGGAACAATGTCCTATGAGCAATATAATTAAAAACCTTTTCCGAAAAAGTTCAAAGTTATAAATCGAAATGAATTTTAACTCTTTTACAAATTAATCACACAAAGAATTTTTGAAAGATAGACTCAAATCTCTCCATCTCCTTTTTAGGCAAAGCAACCATGGCACCAACTCCACCATCAATGGCATCAGCAAAAACCCAACAAATATCCTTCCTATGATTGGCCACAGGGCAACAATAAATTGGCTTGCCCCATGGGTACACCACTTCATCAAACCCTAATCTCAACCATGAGGTAACTACATAGTCCCCATGAGGAATCCCTCTATGAATCTCTAACCAATCAAAGGCAGACTTCACATACTCATCCGTCATTTCTTTTGCCCCTTCCGAAATGATCTCCGCGACTTTCGAAAATGACCCATTTTCGAGTTCCTCGAAAGTCGTGGAAACCCTAAAAGGTAGCACACCGTTGCCACTGAATGAAGGTGGCAACGGTGGATCTACCCTAGGACGGATATTGATAGCGTAGAGAAGAGTCGAATGCGTATCTTTCTCGCCCGAGAGGGCTTTGCACCGCCAGAAAAGGGCGGCGACCACCGCAAAGGTGCTCACATTTGTAGTTGTAGTAGTTTTTGCCTTATTTTTTAGGTTTATGATGTCATTTGAGCTCAATTTGAAGATTCTGACCTCCAATTCTTCGCGGATGCAGTCGAACACTGGGGGACGTGAACCTTCTCGGATGGGGAGGTCGAGGTCGATGTACTCACGGTGGAGGAACGCCACCCGCGGCGGAGATCGGGCGGCAAGAAGTTGGCGATTGGTGCAAGGGATTGCAAACAAGGGTTTGTCATCAAATGTTTGGGATGCAAGGTTTTGGGTGAATGTCTTGGCGGCTAGACCATCGAATAAGAGGTGGTTTATTGACATGCCTATTGAGAAACCACCACACTTGAATGATGTTATCTGAAAAAAAAATATTAAAGATACATAAATTAATATCCTATGCATATCAATGGCTTAATTGAAAAGAAAAATCAAATATTATTGAGATATATGTGGTCTATTGTATGCCATATAAATATTGTCAAGCCTATGCATACAACTCATTCATTAGTCAAGCCTATTAAAGTAAAAAAATACTTTCTCCTTCGTCAAATAAATTTTCACATGTAGGTGGACAAAAATTAAGAAAGTGTAATAATGAGTATAGTTTTGAGGGGTAATTTTGTAAATTTTTATGTATAAAGTAAAGAAAATAGTTGACTTGTGTGTATACGTGGGCCAAAAAATAGTGACATTTTTTGTAAAATTGAGGATATTGTGAGGGTGAAGTTTTTGAAGGTTGTGAAAGTTATTGTGGGACGTCCCGAAAAAGAAAGTGTGAAAGTTATTATGGAACGAATGAAGTACAACAAAATCAATTACAGAGTATTAAAATGCGTCATATCTTCAACCCTAGCTAGTGCAAGCAAATTAGGAGAGCTACTCCATTCCAATCTTGAGAGATTAGCTAGGGTGATAAGTGCAACCTTTGTCCACACATAAAAAAACAAGCCTCTATTCTAACGAGACCACATCCTAGACTAAAATATCTTCGTGCTAAGAAAATCATATTGAAAATCAGACAAAGATTCACAAAAATCAACACCAAGAATCAGAGGACAAAATAAGCCTCAACACAAGAAGAGACAGCAACCAAACATCATACTACTCCCACCGAAGAAGAAAGAGCACAAGGCACAGACATCTCATATTTAAAAGACTAGAGAAGAGAAAAAAGACAAATGCAAAACTAAAGTACAAAACTATACCAAAAAAAACGAACATAAAAATAATCCAACAAAACTAAGTTGATATGACAAAACTAGAACCTAAAAAATAAAACTAAAAAAAGGGGTCAGTGGACTAGTCTATCAATCGGTCACCGTACTAATAAAGATGTCTTTTAAAAAGATCCCAAAAACCAAAGTTACGGGGACGATGACAACGACAGATGATGGAATTGTGGTGCAGGGGTGACGGCGCGCCGCAAAAAAATATTCTCAAATGTACACTGGCCTTTATGTGAATGAAATCAACTATTTCAACCTCCCAAAAAAATTATCTATTTCATATTTGGTGTTAGTTCCATAAGGTGGGTGGTAAAAAAATAATCAATTGATCAAATATACCACTATAATTGAGTTAATGATTCAGTACAATGGAACCAAAATTGAAATTTTAAATATGATATCGAGAATTCGAACTGATCTTTGGGGAGGTAACATCTTTTTTTTTTTTTTTAAATCCACATTTTTCTTATTTATTTATATCCTTAAATTGGTATTAGATATTGGGTTTATTAATTTCTTAACCAAAATAAAAAATAGAAAATAGAAAAAAGACAAGCTTATGTTAAATATAATTTTTGGAAAGCATACGGACGTTTTAGAAAATATAGAGTCATTTGAAATGTGTTTTCGACTTAAGGATGGGGTATGATGTTATTCAGTGACGGAGCCAGAAAATCCTGATAGGGGGGCCCGATTAACATTAGTTACATTACTTTAAAAATAAAATAATATATACTTATTATACTCATCAAATTTTTACATGATAAAATTGTTAATACATTAAATTAAATTTAACAAGCTAACTTTCATTTTGTTTTGAAGTTTTAATTTGATAGTTCGATTCAAAATTAAGTGAAATAATTTAAAAATTGCTAAAATATTAAATTCAAAAAACATTTTATTTCTTCGATTGTAAATGTCTTTTAATTAATACATTAATGTGTTCCAATATTCTATTATTTGCACGATTTGATCGGCACAATTTTTAAAGTATGAATATTTTGGGTGATTTGGTGAGGTGTAAAATAAAATGTATACAAAAATTGAGTGACAATTTTGAAAATAAAATGATGTTGGGAGGGTATTAATTTTGTTGGGTGTTTTCATATTAAGAGTGTGCAAATAATCATTTGACGTCCCAATAAAAAAAAGTGTTACGGGACAAATAGAGTATATAAAAAAAAATTGGTGGGGGGGCACTGAGCCCCCCTGGCCCAGTGTGGCTCCGCCCCTGATGTTATTAATGTGTTTTAGAAAATATAGAGTCATTTGAAAATATAGAGTCATTTGAAAGCATACGGACGTTTTAGAAATAAATATTCCAACCCATATGTAATGGTAAATACCTTTTTTTTCCTTAAGTAGTATAATGTTAGATTTTTTTACCGTAAATTTTTTCAACTTTAAAATTAGTTTGTTATGTTTATAAAACTAGACACTTCATTTGTCCATTAAAAATATGTTCACTTACTTTATATGTGTATTCAATAGCATATTTTTTTCTTTTATAAAAATATCAATTTATCTTGACCCTTCAACCACCACTTAATTATTCAAATTATCACTCAATTTTACTCACAAAAATTGCTTTATCATGAATGATTCACAATGTTTCACAATACTTTTACTTTATCTACTTAATTTATTTACTTTATCTATTTTTTTTTAAACTTGTGCCCAAAAGTGTGATTATATTTTTGATGGACAGATGGAGCAGATTACTTTTAGCCTGAACGAAGAATAAACACTTTAGACCGGACATTGTAGCTATCTGAGTGTTTCGCACTATCATCAAGGGCGGACCAATTCAAGGGCAGACCGTAGTGTTGGCTGGGATGGGCTATAGCCCACCCAGTTTTTTTAAAACTGTATTTTTTTTTTAAATATTATATATATATAATCTCTCATCCTTATCAATTAACTGCGCAAAAAAATGAAAAATTAAAATACAGGGGATGAAATATTTTTTATACCTTATTTGACGTCAATGAAACCAAAAGAAGAGCACCGGCGACTCGACTCTCGACGGGCCGGAAACAAATCGAACAGGTTTGAGGGTTTTAACTTTCAAGGTTTGATTTGGAAAATTTAATTTAGGGTTTATAGGTTAATTAGAATTTTAATTTGTTTAAAAAGTCAAAATATCTGTACTATTTTACAATGAATTTAATTAGGAAAAATAGTGTAGCTTATCGGCATGATTCCTTGTTTTTGAATAGGTCATGCGTTCGAGTTCTTTTGGAGTGGGCTCAATTTATTGTTTTTTGTTCCAAAGGGCGGTGCAAAAACATAAATGTTGCATTAATATATTGCTCAAAGCCTCTCAATACTTAAATTAGTATACTAGTTTATTAATAAAAAAAAATATTACTAATAAAATTGTTCAATACTTTAAGAAATTGGAAAATGTACAATACTAGTTTATTGTTTCTTTGTATTGGGCGGCACATAACTGCAAATATGCAATCATGGTAATTAAATTGTTATTTCTAAACTATCCCAAAAATTAACCTAAACTGTCCCTAAAGTTAATCGAGACAAATAAGACACAAGTTATACTCTGATTATAAGATTGATTTACTTTGTTTTGACACTTTCCGTTACCAATGCAATGACTGAACGAACATTTTCAGCTATGAAACATGTCAAAAATATTCTTCAAAATAAAATGGAGATTGGTTATCTATCAGATTCTATGGTTGTCCGTATTGAAAGAGAATTAATTGTTTGAAGATATTGATCCTGATTCTATTATCGATAAAGAACCGTAGGGTAGGGCGCAACTTATGTAAAAAAAAAAAAAAATTGTGTACTGAATTTATTCTAAACTTTCAGCAGCCCGTCCAAATTTTTTTTCCTGGGTCCGCCCTTGACTATCATAATCATTATCACTGTCTAACATATCATCATCTCCTTACATCGAATGAGTTACCTCTATTAGTAGATAAAAAGACTTTTTTAAAGTCGAAACAATTTAAGGACAAAAAATGTATTATTCCATAAAGTAATATTCCCTCTGTTCCACATTTGTTCTCACGATTTCTTTTGTTTGTTTGTCTATTCCACATTAGTTTTTACATTCCAAAAAAAAAAACCAAGTTTCTCACAAATCTCACCCTCAAAATTTCCACTTATTTATCATCTATGTCATTACTCTTTCTTACACAATATTCTTATTTAACCACTTTAATAAAGCTAAAATGACCTTAATACCCTTACTTTATTATTAAAAAAAAAATTAGTTTTCGTGTTCAGGTCAGTGTGTATTAACTCATCTGAGATGGAGATTCGGAGACGGAGGGAGTATCATTTATACATATATATACATACGATTTGTTTGGATATTAAATGAAAGAATTTTGTCTCATTTAAAAGTTAGTACGAAAAAGGTAGGAATTAAATTAATTCTTGTATATTAATTTTCTTATAAAAATGACGTTGAATTTACATGATCATACCTGAAAAACACATAGTGGCTGATCAACTTCATGTGGCAAGTTATCCAGCCTCTCAACCGCCAGCTGCTGATACCCTAAGTTAGGGTAACCCAAATTGTTTCCTATTTCATCAAGTGATAGCTCCGAAGAAGCGACGACGAAGCCAGCCCCGGCTGCATTGCAGTCGATCTCTAGGCGGCCCGTTTTGTGGTCGAGTCTCAGTCTTCCCGCCATAAAATCATACGGCACCAGCACTTTCTCCAGCGCGGTTTTGAGCCGCCTAGCGACATTTTCAGGCGGGAAATCCGCGTTTGCCTTGAAAAAATGTGCTGTTGGGATATTGTAGTTCAAAATCTGGTCTATGTTTGATAAGAAAATGGATTTTTTGTGTGTTTCTTGGGATGGAATGAGTAGGGTGCACTCTTGGAAAGTTAGTTTGAGGTCTTGCAAGGTAGGAATTGGAGCAAGGATTGCCATTATAGTTTTATGTTAATTGCACATTTTTTTTGTTTTGCAACTCTTGTATTTATTTGGTAAAATGAATAAGGGGAATTTGCAATTTTGGTCCTCTCAATATGGGCATATTCGGTTTTTGTGCACAATTGTATAAATAATACACTAACTTTCAACTATGTGCATATTCAGTTGTTACTTCCTTCGTTTCTTACTTAAGGACTCATAACTTTTGGACTCAGATTTTAATGTATGAATTGTTTAGTAGTATAATATGAGATAAAATTGAGGGTAGTAAAGACTTTTCAACTTTAAAAGTAATAAAGATATTTTTCAGTGTGAATAAAGTAATGACATTTGATGTAATATTGTGATGTTTTGAGGGGATAGTTAAAATATTTTTGTACTATTTTAAGTTGACTCTTTAAGTAAGAAACCCAGAAATGACAAAATTGATCATTAAGTAGAAGATATAGAAGATAGGGAAAGTATTTTTATTATGTATGAATATCTTTGCAAAATAACAAGATAAGAGATTGTATGTAGATAAGGATTTCTTGATATACTCCCACTAGCCCCTTTAAGATTTACATTTGGGAAATAATCCAAATTTTAAGAAATATAGTATTTTATATAAAAAATTGGTGAAAAGTATAAGAAAAATGAAAAAGGTGGAGAGGGAGAGAAAAAACAAGTGAAAATGGTGTAATTTTGTAGGGGAAGGGGGAGGAGAGGGGAGGGATTAGCGTTCAAAATCTGGTAATTAGTAATATATTCTTTAAAGAGGGTATTACGGTAAAATCACATTAAAATTTATTTTTTAATCAATTCTGACTATCCAAAATTTGGATAGTCATTGGATAGTCATATTTTTCCTTTTTGCATTTGCTAAGTTAGCAACTTTTGTAATTCCATCGATAATTTTAATTTTTAGGGCAAAAAGGATCGGATGAACACAAAGTTGGGAATTTAGTGCACAAAAAAACAATGAAATTGAGCAATGTACCAAAATTGCAAATTTTCACTAAATTATGAATACAAGAGTGATGTTTTTGTATCATGTTCTTGTTCTTATTGTGAGAGAATATATTTTATTTAATCATGGTGAATTAGGTGATGGACAATTCACAATTTAAATAATGAGATTACAATGATTACACAATTAAATAATTAAAGATATATGTGCAAGATATGAAAAAGATAGAGTCTTGTCTAATAATGCCCATGTAGTGTGCAGGGAGTAGGTAGGGATGGAGGGGGCGGGGCACTGGGCAGTCTGGGCCCTTTTTTTGTCAAATTCGTTCGATTATCGATTTCTAACTTTTACAATTTAATAAAAATATAGAAAGAAACACTTGTCTGCACTCAATTTTATGGTGTAATCGATGCGGTTGAGTCATAATTTTAATCTGTTCTAATGTGAATGACCAAAAATTTAATTGAACAATTGAAAATTTATCTAAAAAGTTGACTATTTTAAAAAGTCCCTTCGTCTATTACTTGTTTATTCATTTAACTTGGACATGATTTTTAATTTAAGAATGGTTAATAGTTGTTGAATACTCTTCTGTTCTATAATAAGTAATATTTTAGATAATTTTTCATATACACAATTAAATGATGTATTTAACATTTTTTGCATTACTTCTTGGAGTTATACCTACATTTAACTTTAAAAAATCTTTTAATTTCTAACTTATTTTTATTAACTAATCTACTCACATAATAAATCTTCCATTCATAGTAGTAAACTAAAATGAGAGAATGCGATTAGATATAAAGTGAAGTGTAAGAATAAAAAATTAAAAGCATTTGCAAAAAAAGTATGAGAAGCTTATAGACGGACGCACCAAAATTGTAAAATGAAAAACTTATAGACGGACGGAGGGAATACTATATTGCGTATGCACCAATACTATATTGTGTGTAAACTAATACTATACATTTTTCGAGTTTAGAACTTTAAACATATCATATTTTACTCAAAAATGAAAAAAAACTAGATTATACATGTATATGAATTAAAATTATATTGTATATGGACTAATACTATAATATATATGAACTACTATATACATTTTTTCAACTAATACTATATTATAACACTTTTAAACTAAAATTAATGTTCATATAACAAACTATAATAGATTAAAAAAATGGAGGTCCAGATGAAATGTACATATTCAGTTCAAATAAGTATAGTATTGTTACTCAATTGTATTAGTTTATAGTGATATCAACTTATAATAACAATAGTATCACTTTATTAGTCTTATTCAATAACTTAAGAAAGGAAATTCTCAAATGCACCATGTGCACCAAACCAGGTTTGGTGCACATGCTTTTGTCCTTATCCTCCTATTCTAACTTATTATCCTTTTTTCTCTACTTATGGTTATAATTCTATTTTTTTCTATTAATTAATTAATTTATAATCTATTACTTTATTAATTAATTAATAAATTACAATCCTTTCAAACTTTTTTTTTTAGTTTTTTTTTTAATTTTTTTTTTGTTTTTTTTTTTTTGTTTTTTTTTTGTTTTTTTTTTCGTTTTTTTTTTTAGTTTTTTTTTTTCGTTTTTTTTTTTCGTTTTCTTTTTTTCGTTACTCACCCCCCACTTTTCAATAATAATAGTTGCTACTTTTCATTAATAAAATTTCCACTTTTCACTAATAACAGTTACCACTATTCAGTAACAAAATTTCCACTTTTCACTAATAATAATTACCACTTTTCAGTAACAAAATTTCCACTTTTCAATAATAATAGTTACCACTTTTCAGTAACAAAATTCCCACTTTTCAATAATAAGAATTACACTTTTCAGTTAAAATATTTACCACTTTTCAGTAACAAAATCTCCACTTTTCAATAATAAGAATTACACTTTTCAGTTAAAGTGTAATTCTTATTATTGAAAAGTGTAATCTTATTATTGAAAAGTGATAGATATTTGAACTGAAAAGTGTAATTCTTATTATTGTAAATGGTAGATATTTTAACTTAAAAATGTAATTTTTATTATTGAAAAGTGATAAATATTTTAACTGAAAAGTGTAATTCTTATTATTGAAAAGTGGAAATTTTGTTACTGAAAAGTGGTAGATATTTTAACTGAAAAATGTAATTTTTATTATTGAAAAGTGGTAGATATTTTAACTGAAAAGTGTAATTCTTATTATTGAAAAGTGGTAACTATTATTATTGAAAAGTGGAATTTTTGTTACTGCAGTTAAAATTATTATTAAAATTGAAAAAATGTTATTCTTATTATTGAAAAGTGGTAGATATTTGAATTGAAAAGTGTAATTCTTATTATTGAAAAGTGGTAGATATTTTAACTGAAAAATGTAGTTTTTATTATTGAAAGTGGTAGATATTTGAACTGAAAAGTGTAATTCTTATTATTGAAAAGTGGTAGATATTTGAACTGAAAAGTGTAATTCTTATTATTGAAAAGTGGTAGATATTTTAACTTAAAAATGTAATTTTTATTATTGAAAAGTGATAAATATTTTAACTGAAAAGTGTAATTCTTATTATTGAAAAGTGGAAATTTTGTTACTGAAAAGTGGTAGATATTTTAACTGAAAAATGTAATTTTTATTATTGAAAAGTGGTAGATATTTTAACTGAAAAGTGTAATTCTTATTATTGAAAAGTGGTAACTATTATTATTGAAAAGTGGAAATTTTGTTACTGAAAAGTGATAGTTATTATTAGTGAAAAGTTGTTACTGAAAAGTGATAGTTATTATTAGTGAAAAGTGGTAATTTTGTTATGAAAAGTGATAATTATTATTAGTGAAAAGTGGAAATTTTATTAATGAAAAGTAGAGACTATTATTATTAAAAAAGTGGAAGTGAGTAACGAAAAAAAAAACGAAAAAAAAAAACGAAAAAAAATGAAAAAAAAACAGAAAAATAAACAAATTTGAAAAAAAAAAGAAAAAAAAAACAGAAAATAAAATGAAAAAATAAACAAGTTTGAAAAAAAAAATCGAAAAAAAAACAGAAAAAAAAACGAAAAAAAAAACAAAAAAAAAATGAAAAAAAATAAGTTTGAAAGGTTTTGAACATGTGACCTCAAGCTTTTAAAAAGGTATCTATAACCACTAGAACATTCATTACTTAATTATTTATGTTTATCTTTATAAATAGATATAGGATTGATCTATGCATTAGTGTGCACGTGCACGCTGTGCACAGGAGACCAACTCTAAAGTTTGATGCGAGATATATAAACGGGGGATCATTTTTTAAAAGACAGTAACTAAAAAAGTAATTAAATTTGAAATTTATGATGGAAAGTACAAAATATATAAATGAAAAATTTATGGTAGGATAGAAGAAGTATATATATTATTACTCTTATCAAATTAAAACAAAAGTAAGAATAACGTCAAAATTAAATCTAGCAATCATGCATATTATGATTAAGACTTCGAACAAAATATTTCAAGAATCTATCTCCTCTCAATTAACACGCGTGATTGACATTAGAGCTTGTCCAAACCCAAATTGTTCACATATGTGACAGACCGGCCCGTTTTCAATACGTGGTAGGTCCGACTTATCCTAAATCTCTTGGATGGGACAGTACCCACAAATCGGGTCAATATTGCAACCCCTCACTAAATTCAATCATTTTTTGTTAATTTGTGTACCATTATTACTCCCTTCGTCCCACAGGAATTTGCACACTTTCTATAAATGGATGTCTCATACCAATTTGCACACTCCATAAAAGGAAATATCTTCATAACCCCCAACCTCAAAATATACTCTTATTTACCCATATGTCATTACTTTTCCACACTCAATCTACTTTTTACTTTACTTTATTCATAAAACTTTACAAAACTACCCTTCAAAACATCACTCATTACACTTTTTCTTACACATTCTTTAAATTGTGTGCCCACCCAAGTGTGCAAGTTTCTATGGAACGGCGAGAGTATTATTATAGAGCCAGAAATTATAGATCAGTGGAAGTCCAATTTACATTATAAAGATAAAATAATATTATACTTAAAAAAAAAGTTATTATAAAATATTCAATATATTTATTTCATTAATTTAAATTTAACAACTTTTTTGTTATGTTTCAAATAAAATTAATATTAATTATTCCGACTCATAATAGAAAAATTAAAATTTAACGTGCAACCCCGCTGAGACATTAATCGAGAAAATTTCATTTTACGTCCTGTAATTTAGGCTTAATCCAATTTATATTCTTTAAGTTTTTACTTTTTCGATTTACTTCATTTTTTATCCAATTTACATCCTTTCCGCCGAAAATTTTTAAAACTCACCGAAATGTGAGGAATAAATTGGGATTTCGGCCAAATAGTCCAATTTATGTCCTTTAAATTTAAAAATTAAAATTTAATAATTAAAATTTTCTAAAATTCCCATTAAAGATTTAAAAAATCTAAAAGTATCATTAAAAATCCAAAAATCTCCTTAAAATTAAAAAATTTAAAATATATCACTAAAATTTTAAAAAATATCATTACAAATTATAAAATGTGTAAAATAAAAATAAAAAATTCTACAATTCAAAGAATGGAAAATGAGTAATTTAAAAATTAAGAAATTTAAAATCTCATTAAAATTTCTAAAAACTCTAAAAATCTCATTAATTTATTAAAAATGTGTAGATTAAAAATTACTAATTCTAAAAATCTAATAAGAATAATAAAAAATATTAACATTTCATTAAAAATCAGACTTTATTCAGACTCGTCTGCCATTAAAGTTTTGGTCGAACTCCTAAAATTTATGGGTCCCACGAGATTTTCCAACTCACCGTCGAGGTTGAGTGGAAGTTTCACACCTTGATCGATTTTGGAACCGTCCCAAATTTATTTTCATGATATTTTTAAAATTGTGGAATTTTTTATTTTAAACATTTTTAAAATTTTAATTTATAGATTTCTTTATTTTCATGAGTTTTTAGGGAAAAAAAAAATTAAATTTACACATTTTCAGATTTTTTTTAATTGTAGAATTTATAATTTTTTTTAGATTTTTTATATTTATTTTACACAATTTATAAGTTTTTAATGAGATTTTTAGATTTTTAATGAGATTTTTTTATTTTTAATGATATTATCAGAATTTTTTAATTATTATTTTATAATTTTCAAACATAAAGGATGTAAATTGGACGATTTGACCGGATTTCCAATTTTCTGGTGGAAAGGAAGTAAATTGGACCAAAAAAGATGTAAATTGGACACCATAGGACGTAAATTGAAAATGTGAAAATTTAAAGGATATATTTTGAATTAGGCTTAAGTTACAGGATGTAAAATGAAATTTTCTCGACATTAATCACTATAAATGTAAAACCTAAAATATACTCCCTCCATCCCGTGATGACATGCATACCTTGACAGACTCACTTTTTAAGAAATGTAAATTTAGTTAAGTATGGAGGAGTAAAATAAAGGGGGAATTGTTCATAAGGACATTTCACGATTTATATAGAAATACAATTTTTTTTTATTTTTAATTCAAATAGGGACAAAATCGATGGTACATATACAAAACTACCCTCTTAATTAATTAATTAGCGAAATTATATTTTAATTAATTAGTTAAAATTTAATAAAACTAACTATGTACATGGAATCGTTAATTGCGCTAATTGATATTCTTTTTTAATTTGAAAACTTAATGAAAATTAGAGATAAAATATTATAAAAATCTATTTGACTGTGAAATATTGTATTTATTTTTAAAATATAATAAATTTCAATTATTTATTTTAAATTATAGTAATTGATTATGTGGATAATGATTTGTAAAAAGTTGTTACATATTTTTGTTGACATATGCAAAAATATGTTGCATATAACTTAAAATACATGTGATAATATGCAATAGAACAATATATTTATAATAAAATGTTCTAAAATATTAATATATAATATTCGATAATTACATATTATTAGTGATTAAGATGATTCTTTGGGTTTGAACGGTTCAATTTTTAATTTCTTTCTCTTCCAGCTACACGCTAGACATTGTTGGTTCCAAAACGAGTATGGTGAGAAAGTCTAGAAGGGGGTGAATAGATTTTTTTTGTATTTTAAAACTTTTTCGTGTTTAGATCAGATGAGACGATCAGAAGAGTTATATAAATGAAATTAAGGACATACGTACTGCAAGAAACAAGATATTGATGTTGTCTCAATTGTTGATGAAAATTAGAAATTTCATCAAGTTTTAGTTTCATTTCTATCTCAAAATGATATGCTAATTCCAAACGCTCGATTGTGTCCAAGAGAAATATTAGGTTGCTGCCAGAAGATGCATCTGTTAACATGCTTCTCACTTGTTTCTTCCGTGCTTCAATGGATCTCTCATATGTTTCTTGCATCTGCATTATTTAATTTTGAAATGTTTGAAGGATATAGTTTAAAGTGATAAAGTGTTTTATTGTCAAATTAGGAAATGCATTCATTTTTTTACAAATGCACAATCTAAATTGGGACGGAGGGAATATATATATATATAAATATACCAGTCTGAACTTGTAAAAAGGTGGATAATTAATTATTGTATATTAGTTCTTATTATTCTCCTCATCGTGGGCCGAATTATCACTTTTTACCCTTTGGGGAGGAGGTCCATCGAATGAATAATTAAATGGGTGAAGTTGCTTTTAGCAGGAATCGAACCCAAAATATCTGGGCGTAAGCTTTTACCATGAAAGAATTTCGTCTCATCTAAAAGTTTGAATTTATAGAGAGATGATGAATTGATTCTTGTATATTAATTTCTATATATTAACTATATTGACCCGATTGGTGGGTACTGTTTCCAAGAGGTTTAGGATAGGGGCGCGGCTAAAGGCACACAAGGATCCTATGAGTACACCCACCCGAATATTTTTTTAACACATGGAGTATGCAAAATGACGTTTGTACCCCTCTTGCACTTCTTAAAAAAAAAAAGACTGATGAGTACACCCATCTATTCTATTTCACTACATAATCATCTCCACCACTAACAAAACACAAAAAATCAACACCAACTTCATCACAGATTGCATTACCAAAGTTTGTTAAAAACTTGAGATAAAGAAGAGAGATGAGATGGTAGTGCATGATAAATATCATCATTCAAATACAGACAAAGGTGGGTAAGTATCATCACGCCTCTTCTTAATTATCTCAAAACTAAATTTATAAATAATACGCACAAACATAGAACTATACATGGTAGAGGAATACAAAAAATCAACATCATTCTTCAACAAAAACACAAAAAATCAACAAAGACAATAAAAACAAATTCTTAAGATTGTTCAAAAATGTTTCCAAAACAGACTCAATAGGTTCGAAAATAATTCCCGAACTTCTAAAAACTCTAATTTTCCTAAAAACCCTAATTTTCCTACAATTCCTAAAATTTCCAAAAATTTCAAAACCTACCTTGAAACGGGCGGTGGCGGACGAGGGCTGGGGCGGCGGCGTAGGATTCGCCCTTCTCCAGCGGCGGCGGCGTTCGAAGCTGCGACGTGGGGAGGGGAGGAGCGGCGCCGCTAGGGAGGGAGGGGTGGTGGGGGGACGAGGGCAGGGGCGGCGGCGAACGAGGGCAGGGGATAAACCCCTTTCTCCAGCGGCGGCGGCGGACGAATCTGCGACGTGGGGAGTGAAGCGGCGCTGTCGCCGCGTGGGGAGGGGAGGAGCGGCGCCGCTAGGGAGAGAGGGGTGGTGGGCGGCGGCGCCGATTGGGAGGGAGAGGGAGGGGGAGGGGGAGATGATCTACTGATTTGTGTGTTAAAATGTAAGAATGGGAGGAAATAAAGGGTTTGAGATATGAGAAGGTTATTTTTGATATTTCCATGTGGGTGTACTCATCCGTTTTGTGTGTATCCTCATCGCGTGGGTGTACTCATAGTATCCTTGGGTGCCTTTAGCCGCGCCCTTAGGATAGGTCGGACCTAGCTACCACGTATTGAGAACGGGCCGGCCCGTCACACATGTGGACAAATTGGGTTTGGACAAGCTTCACAATGTTTTCAAGTATCAATCACGCGTGTTAATTGAGAGGAGATGATTAATCTTGAAAGATTTTGTACGAAAGTCTTAATCATAAATTCATAATATGCATGATTGCTAGATTTAATTTTGACATTATTCTTACTTTTGTTTTAATTTGATAACAATAATAATATATATACTTCTTCAATTCCACTATAAATTTTTCACTTATATATTTTAAACGTTTCATTGTAAATTTCAAATTTAATTACATAATAAAATTCACTACCTCTCCCTACATTTTCTCATTCATATATACATTTTTCTACATTTTATAGTTAGTGTCTTTTAAAAAATGATACCCCGTTTATAAATCTCGCATCAAACTTTGTCATTTTTTAAGTTCTTGAATAAAATTAATAAAGTGATACTATTGTTATTATAAGTTGATATTGCTCATATGAACTAATACAATTGAATTGAGTATGTGATTCAATACCATACATATAAATTTGAACTGAATATCTACATTTCATCTAGACCTCCATTTTTTAAAATCATTTAAATGTATTCTATTTTGTTATGAACATTAAATTTTGTTTAAAAGTGTTATGATGTCAATTGACAAGTGTTATGGTATATTATTAGTTGAAAAATGTATGTAGTAGTTCATATATAGTATTAATGTGTCAAAAAAGGAACATACAACAATTAGTAATCTCGCACCTGAGATTCGGCGATCACAGACTGGATTATAATTGAGCTATTCGTCTTCAAAAGACATCGATACCTGCAAAAAACCCGTCGAAGAGATCTCCGGCGCGGGTCCTCTGACGCTCAAGTCAGAACCGGCGATCTCAAGGAAAAAGTAAGGAGCAATATGTTATAAGAAAGCTCCTCGATAATCTCAATTCAATATTCTTATTTCTCAGGGATAACTTAGGTTTATTTCACCTTATATCAGTGCGCCGGAAAGTATGTCAGGTAACTTTCCAGTGTATCAGAATGTTAAGTGTCTGTCTCTATAGTTGGATGTCATAAATAATCCGCACAAGGGCGTATAAATAGTACCTCTAGGGAAGGGTTATCCACTTCCCTTCTTTCTCTCAACTGCCAAAGTAGTGGGCTCAAGCCCAAGGCCAAATATGCCTCCACTAGCTCGTCCAAGCTCCGAGAAAAGTGGGATACATTTGATATCCCCACACGTCCCTTACCGACGAAGTAGGATCCAAACTTGATGCGTATGTTCTGCAATTTGAATCTCTAGTACCTGGAGGTACTCGAGAACCTCCAGGTTTGAACTCCGGAAATATGGGTCTAAGCCCAATAATTCTCCTAAAAAGGTGGAAAACTTATGACTTGTTCATCTCAAGGCCGATTCCCATCTTCATCTGACCCACTGGTCTCAAACTCCAAGGATTTGGGCCTGAACTGGGTCCAATCCAACATCTCAAATGTCCATCATCAATATATGAACAATTATCATTATAATAATCTATATAAGTAAATGAATAATTATATAATCATATCCAAACCTCATTGAATATAACTCATCTGGATGCCATGTGTCATTTTCTTATAGGACGACACATTTTTTCCACATCAACCACTCCCCCTACTCTCGTAAAGTGGGTCACACTTATGAGAGTAGGTCAGGTGTCTAATCAATCCTCGTATCTCCAGTACCTGTAGGGCCTCAAGTTCCTAGGTATGATTTCAAGTTCAAGTCCAAGCAAATCCTGCTTCAAACATCAAAGCACATATTATGTGAGTGTAACATTAAAGATCAAACCCTTATCAAGGGCATCATATCAAACCCTCATCAAGGGCGTCGTTCAGCATTTCTGCATTTTCAGGACCTCAAGGTCCTCGAGAATACCCAGGCTTGAGCATGTATCAAGTAATTCTCAAATATCATATCAAGCTTTTTCACAAGCGTCACGTTCTGAATCATACTCTTAATGAGTGTCAAATTCCAATATCATCACTTCAAAATCTCATGTACCTCGAGGTACTCGAGGTTATTCGGACTCGAATCCGAACTTAACTTTGTTTAAGTTTCAAACCATGTCCTACTTAAGCGTCTCTTCGAATTCCACGTGATTCTTTGTAACCGTCCAATCATCTCGGGTTTCTCGGTAAACGCTACCCTTATTAAGGCCTTTCTCTCTCTCTAGACTTTGCATTGTCTCGATCCTCTGAAACTTTTCAGAAATTAAATAGTGCTTTAATTTGGATCGTCCATTGAGCCCATCCAAGTCTCCTTTTATACGATCTGAACCATTCAGTTTCTTGTTTCATTTTCTGAATATATGACTCCTTCCTCTTCAAGTCGTTTCACTTATCTCATACTCTTCATTTCGCTTGAACCTGTTCTCGGCGTTCAAGCACTCCAGCCCGTCGAAAATTTGTTACATAGCTTCCTCTCCGGCCACTGAAATCGGGTATTCTTTTCATTCTTGTTTTTTCATCTCTTAGATTTAGGGCTCTCAAACTCCACATGTCTAGCCCTTCCGATAGTAAATCATTAGAGGCTCCCTCATCTAGTAGCCCTGAATCTATCCTGACCCTGCATTTTTCGGTCACCAATCTCCACTTGGTAGACCATGCATCAGGTCCTTCTCAAATAACTCGTGCCACGCTAGGATCGTATCTTCACCTCCAAGTTTTTCCATCTCCTTTTTCGGTGAGAATCCCCCGTAGGGAAGAAAGACCAAATTTCACTCTTGCTCTCACTTTAGCTTTTTGGGATGCTCAAATACAAGCAGGGTTTAGGTTTCATGTGCCCGATTTCCTGTGTCGAGTCTCCACTCTCTTTCGCATTCCTCTAAATCAGTTCACTCCCAACGCCTTTAGGATGATGATTGAGTTTTATGCTCTAATAAGGGGGAATGGGGGAGAACCCAATGTCAAGCTCTTCCAAAGCCAGTTTAGTTGCAAACTTTTTGACGGTTTCTTCTACGTCTGTGGTCGTGTTAAACGTGTTTGTGTCTTCATGGAAAAATGTCCCGATGGAAATCTTGAGTGGTGAAATAACTGGTTCTTCGTAACTCCTCCATCTCCTTGGAATTTTCCACATGCTAGGTGGGCCTATGAGAACCCAAGGGTTCGAGGCCCTTATCCCACTTCTGGTTCCCCTCTCTTAATATGTTTGGCATGCTTAATGTCAATTCTTATGCCCAGCTTCACAAGCCTTTCGATATTTCTCCTATCTGTAACAATCCCCGAGCACTGACCCATTTTGGTTTCAGCACCCAAGAACTCTCCCTTGGACCCACATATGGTAACTCGTGCTCTTTTAGATTTCTCTTCGCATTAATCAATAATTGCTTAGACTAATAAGTACACGTATTTTTATTTCAGACATGGATTGGCTCTCCCAAGTTAGTCGTGATCCTGCTCCCGCAAGCTCAACTCAAACGTGCGTGGTTCCCATTCTTGAAAGCTCTTCAAAAGCTCCAGTACCTTAAGTATTAGCACCTCTAGCTCCTAGCTCGATCTCTAAGAGGACTCGATCCTCCTCTGGGAGAATGGTAAGTATTCGAGATCCCACTCCCCCTGACTCCGGCACTTCCAGGAAGAAGACCAAAGGAAAACAGGTTACCTCTCCGCCAGCTCCCATCGACCTTGATCCCGAGGTCGATGTTAGTTCAGATGTTGTTTCTCGCTTCGTGTATCGGTATCTTCCTTCCAATACCATTCGATCTCTGATGAGCCTGCATATTCAAGATAAAATGATCCAGACAACCCATTCCTTCTCTCAGGTATACTCGTGCTTTAGTTGTTCGTAAAGTCTTCGTATTTTGTCATCTTCTAACTTCTTTCCAATGTTCTCAGTTTGTCTTCTTTTCTCCTGCCTTTTCGAGTAGAGCGAGGTGTTTCAAGCTCAGGCAGTTCAAGAACAATCTCGGGCTGATGATCTACAGGCTCAGCTCACGACGATGAGGCAGGAGAAAGATACACTAAAGGATCAAGCTCGTGGTCTTATCAAGGAAGTCCACCTTCTCCGCTCTAAAGTTCAGCTGCAAGAACAAGAACTCCCCTCGTCTAAGGTAAAAATCTGTATCGATTCTCTATTCACATCTCTTATAGAGCAGAAGTTTCAGAAAACTTTTCACAAGGAAGGAGCCGCCGTCGTCGCACCTCCGGGCGCCACCGCCGCTTCATTTTTGGCTGCCGCCGCCAGAAATTAAAAAAAAAAACTTAGATTTTTTTTAATGCATTTTTCAACACGGGTTTGTCGACGAAAAACATTCTTGTCGACATTAGTTTATCGACGAAAAACACTCTTATCGACACAAGTTTGTCGACGAAAAAAAATATTGTCACAACTTTTATAGACAACAAAATTTTTTAAAAAAAATTAAAATTTTCAACAACTCTTGGTTGAAAATATACACTATCGTCGACAAAAAAAAAAAAGAGGGGAAGAACCTGCTGCAATGCAAAAGAGAGAAAAGGGGAAAAATTTGGGGTTATCAGCCGTCGGAGGAGTGAAGGAGGAGGGGGCGGAGATGACTGCCGTGGGAGTGAGGGAAGAGGGGGCGACGACGTCGCTGGGCGAGGGGTAGCGCCGCCGCCAACGACGAGGGAGGCTTCGTGGCGAGCGGGGGAGGGGGTGCGCGGGGTTGGAGGTTTCGTGGCGGGTGCCGCCACCGCGTGAGCAGAAAAGAAAAAAAACACGCTGGGAGGAGGGGGCGGCGCTGGGATGCTGACGGGACTTGTTTCGTATTTTTGCACTTTTTCGTACAACAATTACGATCCCCACAAGCGTATGAGTTCGATTGTAGTATGATAAGTATACGACCTAGTAGTTATCGTCCAAGGACCTAGAAGAGCGTGGAGCCCCAAAACTATACGTCGAAATAGTTTTATAGAAGCTAAACGGGAGGATAAAGCAAATACCAGATAAGAAAAATAAACAATAAGCAAGCAACTAAAACTAACTCTCAAAGATGAAAGTGCAATTGGAAGAATTGCTTCAGGTGTCTTCCTTATGTGGGATCACTAATAAATTAACGAACTAATCACAATAATTAAACCTAATGTCTTGAATTATGCTGAAGGCTATCACCTATATGTGTAGACCCCCTCGAAAGGCATAGGTGAATACGTGCATTGATTAGCAATTATAGGATCTAATCAAATGCATAAGCTCCTAAGATAGTGACTCGTAAACACTTTCAACACAGTTACTAATGTTTACGACTCGCTCTCTCACTAATCTCCTAGACGACCTCTAATTGATTAATGTCTGATGTTGTCAATCTAAGCAATCAACCCTTTCTCGGTTAAGCTAATTATTATTTAACTTCAATTAATTAATCAAGGCTCACACCCACACTCTTAATCATGCAACCCAATATGATCGTTGCAATTAACATAATCGAAAATGTTAGCTAATAGGATTGATCAACCAATTAAATCATACAAATAACAACATTAAAAACAATTTAATCAAGATATAAGCTAATCAAACAATTAATTCATAAACTCACTAATTACACTCATAATTCTACACCCAAAATAATCAAAGTTTAGCCCATAACTAAAACAATAAATGAAAGAAAATCCATAGAATATAAACAACAATGCATTAAATTTAAAGAAAGGTATCACCTCTTTGTCTTCAAATCTTTCAATCTGACAAACAATATTAAAAATTACTAAATTGAAATCTATATATAAAATGAAATAACAAGCTAAACTAATCTATTGAGTGAAATGTGGAAGCTAAACTAATCTGTTGAGTGATGTGGGGAAAGGAGGGGCTTCCCTCCCCCAATGGAGTCGTGCCCTTTGTTTCTGCCAATATCTCTCCGCGTACTGTGTATCCCCTCCCCTTGTTCACGCATAACCCCAAAAAATATTAAGGGTCTGACTATTTACACCTTCATTTCGGTTTAGAACACTCCTCCTATCAATATAATAATATAATAATCGTGTACAAACCAAAAATACCCTTTTACTAAAAGTATCGTACTACATGCACCCCTTACTGAACGCACCCAACTGCTCTCCCTTCATCATAAGTGACCGGAAAAAAAATTCTCAACCACCACTACCACTTCCCCGACCGCTGCCCCACCACTTCCAACATCAAATATCATCCAAAAAAAAACTCAAAAACTAAAAAATATATATATATAATTTTTGACACACCAGAGTCAACCGTATACACTTTCGTCAACATATAGATGATGTCAACGAGATTGTATATGGATGACCTTGGTGTCTCGAAAAAAAATGTAAAAATAATTTTTTTAGAAAAATTGACTATTTGTGATCGACCATATCCACTATCGTCGACGAGAGATTGTATATAGTCGACCACAAATAGTCGAAAATTAAAAAGAAAAACTGAAATGCAAAGAAAACCCTAAATCTGAAAATTCAAACCTGGCGCTGAGGTTGGTGGCGTCACGGCGGGGGCGCACGAGGGGTGGGCACGATGGATGAGGGGCGACGACACTTCGGCCAAGTGTGTGAGAAAAAAAAATCGAGAGGCGACGAGGGCCTGGGTTCGATGGGGGTGAGCCGACGGGGCTTGAGTTCGGCGAAGGTAGAGTGGGGTTGGGCGACGGAGCATGGGTTCGTCGGCGGTGGGGTGGGGCGACAGAGCTTGGGTTCGCCGGCGGTGGGAGAACGGTGGCAGCGGGGGCGATAGAAAAAGAAGAAGATTGAGGATGGGTGGGGGCGGCGAGGGCCTGGTACGGAGGAGGGCTGGGTTCGACGGCCGTGGGTGGAGGAGGTGGTGGCCGCGGGGTGGGGCGGCGAATGGGTAGGTGGGGGTGACGGGAAGAAAAAAATGGATAATGACGAAGTTGGATAGCTCAAGTGGTTAGAGCACCACTACCTAGGCTTTAGATCCTGGGTTCGAGTCATAGGGAGGGGAAAAGGGATGGGTATTTAATGTAATTCAAAAAAAAATGGAGAATGGGAAAAAGAGAGGAAAAGAGGAATTAGGGTTTGGAGGGTGGGGTGAATTTAGTAAATAGTTTTTTGAAATAAAAGGGTATTTAGGAGAATTCGAGGGGTGCATCTATCCTGACAATTGTTTTGGGGGTGTGTTCTAAACCGAATTGGAGGTGTAAATAGTCAGACCCAATATTAAATATCGTGGGCTAGAGAAGAAAAAAAATGATGCCCAATTACATTTTAATTCAATTTCCATACATTGGGCCCTAATGTTGCATGCGCATCTTCCTCTATCAGCTGCTGCTTGCCTATTTTCTTGTTTCAGAGGCCTAAAATGATTAATGATAGTAGGCCCAGTTGCACTCATTTGCCACACTAATTAGAAATATGACAATTCCTTAATTCTTCTGCCTCAAGGGTTGAGGTATATACCTTCCAACTTTGTTAGATACACTCCCCTTTCCATTTTTTCTTCTTTTAGTAAAATTAGTAAAATGTTATGGATACATACACCTCCGCCGCCGCAACTTCCGACAGCCTCCACCTCCACTGCCGTCACAACCTCCGGCGTCACACATCCAAAATATATTCAGAAACTTAAAAAAAAATAGTTTTTTTCGACCAACCACTGGTTGGTCGACCGTAGAATATATCGTCGACTAATTATAGTCGACGAAAAACACCCTCGTCGATAATATTGTATCGAAAAAATTAAAAAAATTAATTTTGGACAAGAAATATCGATCAAAAAAAATTTGGTCAACAACAATCGACCAAAATTTTTTTTGATCGATATTTCTTGTCCAAAATTATTTTAAAAAAAAAAAAGAAAGTTGCAGAGAAAGAAAAGGAAAAACAATTATCGGAGGCTTACGTGGGGAAGGCCGTCGGGGAGAGAAGAGGGCGGTGGGGAGGAGACGGCGGCGCCGCTGCTTGCAGAAAATGAAAAAAAAAAACTACTTATTTCGACGCGGCGACGGAGGGAGAAAGGAAGGAGGCGGCGACGGCGCTGGGTGAGGGGGGCGCCGTCGCCGCTGGTTGCAGGAATGGAAAAGAAAGGGAGGCAGGCGGCGCTGGCTTGAAGAAATGAGGGGGAAGGAGGGTTGGGGAAGAAATAAGGAAATTAGGGTTTTATGGGGGTGTACATTTATCATACCAATTTTTAAGATAAAGGGATATAATAGACAATTTGGGGGAAGTGCATCTATCTCATATGTACTTTAAGGGGAGTATATGTATCGGGGGAGTGTATCTAACAAAGCTGGAGTGGTATATACCCCAACCCCTGCCTCAATTGATCATGAAATGGGGCACGTGTTTGTGTCATTGGGTTCAGCTCATTTTTTCTTCTTTTCTCCTCTTCGATTGACTTCACAATTTAATTGAGGCGTGTTTTGCTCTAAAAGTGCTCTTTTTCCTATAAAAATAGCAAACAACATCATTTCTTCAAATCAAGTGCAATTTAGTCAATTTAGTATAAATAATGCAAGAAATCCTATAAAATTATGCAAATCAAATACATGAATTTCGAGCAATTTTTACACTAATCAGGGTGTCGCCACAGCGTGAGCAGAACAGGAAAAAAAAAAAACTTACCTTCTACGGCAGCGCTGGGAGGTTGACGGCGCGGGGTAGGCGACGGCAGGTTTGGGGGAGGAAAGAAACGTGAAGTGGAGGGAGGAGGAGGAAAAAAATTAGAGTTTAATGATTTAATTGGGGGAGTGTATCTATAGATTAGGTATTTTGTTAGGGGTACATCTAATGTATTACATATTAGGGTACGAAAATCGTGGAGTATATTTAACAAGGATGGAAGGGTATATACCCAAACCCATTAACTGAATGGACTAGGAGATAATGGGTCAAACCCAAATGTATTCATTCATTTTAACTACTTTGGCATATTTTCTTAGTCATTTTGACCCCACCTTCCCCGAGTGGGGAACTTCTTTGAAGAGTAAGGAGAGAAGGAAATCCATCTATAAATATCTCTTTAATTAAAAATTAGAGTTCACGTAGAAGATTCTCTGTATCTGAAACAACAACGAACTTGTAAAATCACTAATTACTCTTAGAGTTGTTTCTTCTAAGAAATCAAAGAGAAACTTCATGAGGAAAACCACTGTCCTAAAAGACGATAATACTATAAATGTGCTCTTTCATTTTGTGCATTGATGGTGAAGCACTCCGACGATGGATCTCTGAGATTGATAGGCTGATAATCGAGGAACTTGCGTTCATTCATGAGCTTTCATTTATTAGCATTGTTGTAGGATCGTGTGATGACATCTTCAGGCGGCTCTGCTCTTTCCCTGCAAGAAAATGTCGATTCAGATTCAGACAAGAAATGCAAACGGAAATAATCGCTTCCATTTAATCTTCAATCGAAACAAACATGACCCAACCGTAAACTACTTTCCCAGATCAGGAGATTCAAGATGAGGAGAAGAAGCAAAACCAAAACAGAGTTAAAAAGATTTTAGGTCCCTTCACTTGTTTACTATCCAATTCTGATCCCAAAAGTTGACATTTTCGATTCAGTCCCAAATTTTAGCCTAAATTCGTCGGAAAATTGAAAATGTGTCGTTTTATGTCATGAGAATGTCCAATTTTGGCCCCATAACTTGTCTACTATCCAAATTTGGCCCCAAATTAAATCCTCACGCGACATAAAACAACATCGTTTTCAATTTTCCGGCGATTGTGGGGCCTAAATTGGACGAGTAAATAAAAATAAAAGTTATTTTTTTTACCAAAATTGGAGAGTAGACAAGTTATGGGACAAAAAAACTTTGCAACTCAACCAGAAGAGAAGACGAAGCAATATTCTCAACAATTTAGCAAGAAATTTCACGTCAAATCCATCCTACAATTTGAGAATTTTTACTTCTAGTGTGCTATAAACTATTACACAGAGAAATGCACCCAAATGACTCCAGAAAGACAGGACCACAGGAAATTGTAGAATGCTTTATCACATATGTAATATTGATAGCTTTTTCTTACAATAACTCATCATTAAAGCCAATGCTACAACTAAAGGGCTACGAGATAAATGCAAGAACTATAAAAAAGCATAAATAAGTGGAATTACACATGTTAAAATCGCATATTTGGATGGAGAAGATGAGTACTCAATGATCAAACTCTGAGAGATAAAAAAAAAAAAAAAACTAAAGCAAGCTTAATCCATACAATGAGATAAAAAAAAAAAAAAATTATATATATATATATATATATATACACACAATCATAATTTTTAGCACTAGGACTTCAAATTCAGCTAGAACTTATAAAAAAGAACAGGCCAAAATTAGATGTCCATCACAGTGAAAATTTAAGGTCATTTTCTTAAGGGTATGTTTGATTTGGGATTTCAAAATCTAAATCCGATTTTTAAAAATCATACATCCACCCCTACAAATACTACGAATACCATAAATAGCTTTTTTTTCTACATCACACACTCTCCAATGATGCAAATGTGGGTTTTTTGTTCCCAATTCATTTTTTGCAACTTCCAATAGAACACATTAATTATTACACAATCATCACAATTACAATCAACAATAAAATAATAATACAACATTATATACTCTTACACACACATCATTACTATTTATCAAGATTTCAAAATCCTCAAAACCCCAAGATCAAGTATACCCTAATATTTTAACTTTTTTATCTGTGGTAAATGACCTTGTTCAAGCAAGCAGTCTTATGAGATTAATTTAAGAACAAACAAGAGGAAGGTGCGTATTTGATAACAAAATATAACAAGAAACTTACTTCCATTTGTGACTAATTGGCCTGATTTTCCCAGAGCTACGTGCAATCTGAATCACAAGAAGCAGTTAAGTAGCTCCCATTAGTGCATATCGATTCTGCACATGCATTTAGTCTATCTTCAGACAATTTTCCGTTCCCTCGTATAGAAGTAGGTGATTCATCAAGGTTCACTGCAGCATTTTCTTCATTTTCCCTAAAATCAATCCCCAAACGAGATCTTAAGCAACTGTTTACACCCAGATCATTCTCTTCGTCATAACACCCAACACCATCGTTCTGTTCATCCGACAAACAGGGGGTGCAATCAAATTCATCGTTTTCATCAACTTTGCACACTAATCCATCTGCCCATGATATATTTGCCTGAGACAATGCTAAGCTCTGTAAAGTGGAATCAGAAACCCAAGAACAAACACTCTCCACATTTTTTTGAATGGGGATAATGGAATCAGCAGATGAATTCAGATCTTCACATCTAGGTGACATGCTTACAGCATTTAGAGTTTCTGTTATCGAATCAATATCAAAATGAACGACATTTTTATGTAACCATCCAACATCCTCGTCCGAGTTTGGTGTCTGAATGATATTTCCACTACTTAAAGAATCTAAAGAAAACGCAGAGCTATTCTCTAACACATCACAATTAGAAGTAGAATTTGGATTATCAGCTAGCGAAGACTCAGATTTCTTGTACGAATGTGGTAAGAAGCCTTTAAATTTAGAATCATCTAATAAACTACCACTACAATTCCTGTTTTCAAACCCTAAATCAGACACAACATTTCCACAAAACGTTGAAGGTGAAGGCATTTTATCAAACACTAAAGATGCATTACCATGAATCATGCTGCACTCCTCTTGCTTAATTTCCTCGTCGCAGGGAGATAACAGCCAACGCACAGAAGCCTCAACAAGCAAAGGAACCGAAGAATCCTGCGAATTACTAATCAAATTCTGTTCATCATCAAAAAGATTAGCCTTCTCACAACCACCTCTTAAACTCCCTCTCCGTCTACACTTTCTCTTATCTGAGACTCCCGATAGAATGTGCCCTGCACCGTAACAAACAGGTGTCGCTGATGATTTCAAATCCGCCGTTTTAGATTCGGATCCACGTTGAATTTCAGGAGACACTGAGGCCTCCACCGGAGGTGTTTTCGCAGAAGTAGCACTATTGGCATTACCAGTTTTACAGAAATCAAAGCTAACCAAATCTGCTATTTTCCCCACGGGAGTAAATCGCTCAGTACAATCTGAATTACTCTGCGAATTCCCCGTACATTGTTCAAATTCAAAACGTTTCTTCGAGATAGTCAATTTACTTTTGCGGGTGGGCTTTGTGATTGTCTTCTTGGGTACTGCATTTTCTCTGGATCTGGGTTTCACTTTGAATGTAGTTGAAGACGATTTTACAGACAAATTGTTTGGTACTGTTGATGAAGAAGAAGAAGAAGAGGGTAATGAAGTGAGAGAAGCAGGAGAATATGGAGATGAAGAGAGATTTTTGCGAAATTGGAGCCGATTGAGATGGAGATTTTGCAGGCCTTGTTTGTGGTTGCTTGTTTTTCTTGGCGTCTCCATTAACATCCCCACACACCAATAACCAAAATCAGTAAATTGTTTCCAGAACTTTGTCTTTTTGTTAGGTCAAAAATATTCTCAATTGAATATTATAATAGTATTATATTTTTTAAACTTTAAGGTGTGTTTTGAAACTCTACAAACTGCTTCCAGAATCACTTATTTTCAAAGCTTGACTCTCACGCTTTTCAAAAAAAAGTGATTGAATCACTTATTTTCAAAGCTGACTCTCACGTTTTTAAAAAAAAAGTGATTCTGGTTTGTAGAGTTTCAAAACACACCTTAAAGTGGGTAAATAAGGGATGGTAGGAGAGTGGAGATAAAATAGTATGAATAGTATTGTTTCCAAAAAGGATATGGACATAATAAAATTGGACAACCAAACATGATCATGGAAGAAGAAAAAGTGATGGAGGAAATTAATATAAGTATATTTAATGTTTTTTACACATTTTTATACTTTTTTTTGCACTTTGTACAGTTTTTTAAGTGACAGCAGTCGCGACGTGCACGACCAATATCGTGGCCGAACATATGTGAATGTACGGCCACGAACGGCCGAACACAATCTGTTCGTACGGCCATATTGACCGCACACATAGTGAATGTACGGCCACGAACGGCCGAACACAATCTGTTAATTTTTTGTTAAGTAGTGTACGGCCACTAATGGCCGAACACACCTGGATGTGTACATTGTGTACTGGCCGAACATATCCATATCCGTACATTATGGTCTGGCCGAACACTTTCAGTGTGTACATGAAGTTCTGGCCGAACACTTTCATGTGTGTACATGAAGTTCCGGTCGAACACTTTCATGTGTGTACATGAAGTTCTGGCCGTACACTTTCATGCAGGTTTTTAATTGTATTTTAATATTTTCTCTACCTAATATATTACAGTACATAGTATACATAACTGAACAACAGGCAGCAAGGCAGCAACTAACCCAACTTAAAATTTTTCAAAAAGGAAACGCCATTGGAAAACATTATCACTATATCCAAGTCTTCAGCACAAAGGAACTCCTCAGAAACCATTAACAGAAATACAAGAAGAACAACAATAACAAAGGAGAGAAGCAGAAGCAATAAAAAACACAACCGCAGTATTGACCAAAACGAATAGCATTCACAATTATGCAGTACATATCAAGACCCTAGTGAAAACTTTAGAAGCAACATCAGCATATTATTCAAAATCATTAGAGATAATAAACAGCACAATACACAATCCTTTATTGGAATTTCTCATTTAAGCCATTAAGAATTTCACATAAACAAAATCAGTTTCTTACTTACAAGATGCAACAGGTTTCTCTTCAGAACCAGACATTGCAAAGAAGCATGGCCATGCACGAAAAGATACAGTTAGTCTCCTCATACGAGCAGTTAGAGATATATTAGCTAATCCGATAAAGAAATTATATGTATTTTCTTTATAACAATTCAATAGCCATCAATAAATCAAAATAACATAATCCATAAATAACATCACCAATAAATTAAACACCATCCATAAATAACGTCACAGTCTATATTCAAGTCTAAATAACAACATCATCATCAATAACATCATCCGTAAATCATCTACGTGGTCTTCTACGTGCGGACGACTCAGGTCTATCATCATCAATATCCGGATTGGGCGCATCAGGCCAGCCTATACCTCCTAAAGTAATGTAAGCCCGATCCATCTGTGACATGGCATACGGGAGGGTTAGATCATCAAGGTGCAATCTCCACATGCGTACCGACATCTCCAACAAAGCAAGGGTAGCTTGTTGCTGAGTTAACGATGATGATGCTCCCCCAACAACGTTTGGCACATCATTCCATGTGACACGATCAGGACACTGCATGAGTGGATGAGAATGTCTCCTAAACCAGTTAAGATAATCACTTGTGCAATCCCACGGTCTAGCAACAACAAGTCCGCGACGACGGTTAGACAGAACGTGATTGTCCCACGTTCTATAGAAGCCTTCAAGTCCTTCAGCCCAAATAAGTTTGTACTTAAGACCTTTACTAGGTCTATCCTCACATTTCAGAAAAATATAGAAGAAAGCAAGGAGATGAATATTAATTACAAAGAAACATAAGATAATACCTCAAGCAGGCTTACTAAGCAAAAGAGAGAAACTGGAAAATCAAAGAACATTCAAAGAATTCAAAATTCAAAATCTTCTCACTTAAAATCGGAATCACGACGGAGAAAAAAAAAAGTTTATAAAAAATTAAAAAAAAAAAATTGAAAACAGGGGGTGTTCGGCCAATCGGGCCGTGCACTGCACAGTGTGTGCGGCCCAAGCTGCCGTGCACTACACAGTGCGTGCGGCCGGACCAGCCGTGCAGCACTTGTGCGTGCGGCCGAACGAGCCGTGCACAGTGCACGCGACTGCGATTCTGGCCGTGCGCGAACGCGGTAGCCCCATATCAGACGAGCAACAGCTCCATAACGCAACACAAACCCAAAATCAAACTCAATGTATGATATACATTCATACCCAACACATTTTATTAGGGTTTTATACAATAAATCACTAAAACTTATTCAACAATTTGAAAATCCCCACAAACCATATAAACCCTAGATTTTAGAAAGTAAAAACATTTAAAATGAAACAAAGTTCTTACTATATCGATCTTCCATTTCGTTTGTTGTTCGTTAGGAATCTAGAGAGATTGTTCGGCCCTTCTTCTGCTTGAAATGCACGGCTCGATTTGGGAGGGGGAGGGGGGGGGGAGAGACGCACGGTTTGTGGGGGGTGAGGGAATGCATGGTTCTTTTCTTTTTGTTTTTAGGGGAGAGAATGAATGGGGTGTGTATAGTATTATGTTAGAAGATAAATTAATTTAAGTTTTAAGTAAAAAAGGTTAGAAAGGGAATAAAATGGGGTGTGTTTAGTAAAATAAATGGAAATTTTAAATTTTGTTGGGGGGTGTATAACAATTGGGGTGGGAATAACATAATTTGGGGTGTTGATAGCCCCTCCCAAAGAAATATGCATTGACGCGTAATAAAGAAGGTATTTAATCACATTAATTCTCTAATGCACATATTTCAAAATTTTCCAATCTTTTTAACCAATTCCATCATCTTTTTAAAGGAAGGGGCATGATTGGAACAAAAAGTGTAAAAAATTTAAAACCAAGAGAAAAAGCCTAAAACATTACTTATTGAAAAATGGAGGGAGCATGAGGGAGAGTACTAGTAATGCTCAACTTCTTTTTCCTTTTCCACTCATCATCAAATGTTGCATGTATAAATAATTATAATAGAATAGAAGCAGAATCCTGTGTTGATTTATATACAGTGAAAATGGAAGCATAATAGTGTGTCCCGTTCTCCAGATTTCACCGTTCAATCACTCAACACAAACCTCTATATTTGCAGCAGCTACAACACATGACACGCCTGTGGACCCCGCGTCCCGACATTTTTAAACAGCCTCAAGCAATTTTTACAGCTAGCGGCTTTCCTCGACCCATCGAGAACCCCTTAGTGCCATCTGGCATACGAGGGACAGGGTTCGTTCTGCTTACACCAAGCTGCTGCTTCTCACTACTCTCGGAAGCTTCTTGAACTGGATACTCTGAGCTGCTGCCTCCGTTCATCATACGTCCTCCCCGTCCCTGTCCTTGTTTTTGCCCCTTTCCCTTCCCCTTAGTCTTGCCATTGCCATTGCCATTGCCATTGCCATTGTAATTGCGACCTCTCCTTTGTGTGTTGCTGCTTCCATTATCTTCCCACTGAAGAATGAATGAAGAAGGAATAATGAATTCTTAGTCTTGATTGAGAATACAACCCAAAGGATCGTGTTCTCGTACGAGCATTACAGATGTCGATGAGGTAAAAAGTTTTTTGGTCCAATAACTTGTCTACTGTTCAATCTTGGTCCCAAAAGTTCAAATTTTCGATTTAGTCCAATATACAAAGATTTGTCCAAGTTTGGCCCAAAATCAATGGAAAATTGAACACACTTGAATGTCCAATTTTGGCCTCCTAAGTCATAACTTGTCTACTATCCAAAGTTGGCACCAAATTAAATCCACGTGTGATGGCGTCGTTTTCAATTTTTTGGTCAAAACTAGACAATTTTTTAAAAATATTGGTACTAAATCGAAACAGTGAACTTTCTAGGAACATAATTAGACAGTAGACAAGTTATGGGAACAAAAAACTTTCTAACTCAATAGTCGATGCAATAAACTCCCAGTTGGGTTGGGATCTTTAACATTAAAATTGTTATGATCATCTAGGTGGTTATAACTATAGAGTAGGATAACTCAAGAACCCAATAGTCGAATGGGTTAAAAAGTTTTTTGGTCCATAACTTGTCTACTACCCAATTTTGCCTAAAAAAGTTCGCATTTTCGATTTAGTCACAATATTTATTTGTCCAATTTTGGCCCAAAATTGACGGGAAACTGAAAATGCTTCCGTTTTATATCACGTGAGTGTCCAATTTTGACCTCATAACTTGTCCACTGTCCAAATTTGGCCCCAAATTAAATCCACATATGATTTTCGTATGAGATAAAACAATGTTGTTTTCAATTTTCCGGCAATTTTGGTGAACTTTTTAATATTGAGACTAAATCGATATGGTGAACTTTTTTGGACAAAAATTGGACAATAGACAAGTTATGGGAACAAAAAACTTTCTAACTCAATAGTTGATGCAGTGATTGTTTGTGCCCAAGTTGTGAAAATAGAACTAATAATTGTCTAGGCTCATAGAGTTAATACAGAAATGAACTAATGTGTTGGATTTAGTTCGGTGCATTTTAAAATCCCATCCAAATTATTAAATCCACCCAAATCACACACAAAATAGGAGTGAGATTTCAAATCTATTTCGTCTAAACACCACCAATGGATTTGCTATTACGAATATCAAATTCATCAATATATTTTGGTCCAAATGCAACCTAAGAATCATCGTGATATCAGAGACTTGAGAAAGGTACATGCAGAATTCTACACAATATGCGAGTCCCTACTACTCTTACTGTGTTCCCACCTAACGGACAATATTTGAAGCATACTAGGAATTTTAAAACCCCATGTATAGAAGTAACATGAATTTCCTATAAAAACAAACAAACAGAAACTAGCCAATAAAAATATTTGTAAAATTTGTCCTAATCAATTTCCCAATAACACAATTTACTTTGATATTAAACTAAGAAGCTGAAGTGGCCTTACTTGTTGGTCATGAAACTGGGAATCAGATTGGGGAATTGAATCTTCCAAGTGGTTCTCCTTGAAACACTGCGTCTCAGTAGTAGTTGTCTCATCTTTCCTGCCTTCATTACCAACTTTCTTTGCTCTCACTTGTGTAGGTTTTACCTGCATTGGACCCATAATACATGCATCAGAGCTAGACATATGATTCATACACATGTGAGTTACACTCGTTGATGGACAGTCAAAAAGGGCCTCGTAAAATAAAAATTAATACTTTAAGGGTTCTTCAAAACAAAATATAGTTCGAAATAAACGCTGATAGCTTAAGGGCCTTTAGATGCATTATATCTTTATAATACATGTGACCCCTGTAATTAATCATTATTGTTCTAAGGCAATGCTGTCAATATTTTACATTCACTAAAACATTGACATTGATTTTCAAAACTAAGAGTAGTACATACTGCAGGTTTGAGCAGCAAACGAACTTTTAGACTGTTCCTCCAATTGCCTTCATCTGTTAATTCAACAACCTACCAAGAAACCAATATAAATATGATATATGTATCAAGTTGCAAATAGAAGAAAACAAACAACGTCAAAAAAGGGATGGAGGATGGAAAATTCAAATATAAAGAAAAAATATAATACCGCTTTCTCTGCTAGTTCAATGGATTCGTACTCCACATATGCATGAAACTACAAGAAAATATCAATTGCACAGGTTAAGGATGTGTTATCTTGCAAAGAATGAGCACAAATAAAAGCTTCAATATCAGCTGATGGCAAATGTAGTGGAACAGATTGCAGTCGATGTTAACGATTAATCACTAGCATTCATTTAAAGTATCCAACACAGCAGATATCATTCAGGACGATGAATTGATGATGATGTTGATGATAATAAACTGTCGCACAAATAAACAACAAGCAGTACAGAAATCTACATATATATACACATATATAATTTGGGTATATTGCATACTACTCTTGTTGAATGCCTTGTACAATTAAAGTAACTTGAGTTTCTCCAGGGCCCGGGTATACATGAAAGGAAGAATATCCAACTTTGTTTCACTCTCTAATCACTACTATATCTCTCTTTCCTAGCTATATTTTTCTGGAGTACATAACAAGAAAATTTTAAAAAAGATTAATGCATTTTGTCATACAAAAGCAGGACTGGCGATTTTTTTAAAAAAAAAATGACTTTATTTTCAACAATAAACTAAATGTGTGTTTTTTACATGAAAACAGTCTGGAAATTCACATTGCAATAAATGGTGGACAATTAGGAGATATCTATCTTAGAAAACTCATTTTTGGTAAGGCAGCCTCATTAATGCCACAGAGACATAATGTATGATGGACTATGGAGATAGAATTTAAAAAACCAGTTAGGATCAGGTCGAAAAGAAAAAAAAAATTGTTCCAAATATATGTTGCGTTTGGTTTTCCAAGAGAAATTAAATATTTTTTTCTTAATATTTGTGATATATCTCATTTATTGAGATACAAGAATCTATGTAAATCACCCAAAAGGGTATATTAGTCATGTTATACAAAAAAATATGGGTATTAAATGACTTTCTTAATCTATGTGAAGCACCCAAAAGTGGCAGTTAAATTGAAATGGAGAGAGTAAACATCATGAACTTCAAATATATCATGATAGCTTCCATAATAGCCATCAGAAAAAAAAATATGTTGCTTAAATGAGAAACAATAGATTTGAATAGAATCATATGCAAAAACTTATGTTGATTAACAGCCATAGGCCAAAACATGCTCATCAAATATATACCTTGGCACTTAAATGCATCGCATCCCCTTTTCCTGTTTTAGACACAGATGATGCGCCATTGTTGGAATTCTGAGGCGGGCAGGTACGAATTGACTTCACACTGATATAAAGATTCAAAAGTGCATTAGAAAACAAAATCATATATTCATGAGATTAGTTGAAAATATCACATATGCATTATGTCATACAAGAGCTGAGCAATATGTACCTCCCTACAGATGAGAAGATCTTCATGAGGTTTTGGTGAGAGTGATCCTCAGGTAAATTTTCCGCAACGACTATACGAGACTACAGCCACAAGAAACCAATCAAGCGCAAGCAATTAGGATAAATGAACTATTTTTAGTGTAACAAGTAACAACACGCATATCAATCATAAACAATCGGAGAACATAAAAGAAGATGGTCAAATTACAATACATGAAAAAATGGTAGGCATCATGACCGGGAAAATTGTATTTTTAGTCCCGTAAATTTGAGGGGTAGCAATTGTAGGACATTGTGTTTGCAGGCTGACACATTTAGGTCCTTATATTTTAATTTTCACACATAACACTTAGGCCAAATTGGCCCGAAACACCCCAATTCAGGCTAAAATGTCACGTGCTGCTCATGTGTTTGGCCCAAATGTGTGAAATTAAAATATAATGGCCTAAATTTGCCAGCCTGAAACACTCCAATTTGGCCTAAATGTGCGAATATTAAAATATGCAGGCCTAAATGTGCCAAATTAAAATTTAATGGCATAAATGTGTCAGCCCGTAAATATATTGTCGTACAATTGCTAACCGCAGATAGTTACAGTCCAAACAAAAATCCCCATCATGGCCTCACGGGGTTGATCTCAGATAAGAAAAAACAGAGAAACATAATGTGTAACCTACTTGCAATTCTTCCATATCTGACTCACTCAAAGGATTCTGGCGTTTAACCTTTTTGCCATCTTCACTGACCAACTGGAGAAATGAACACATGAAAGAACTTGAGTATAGCCAGATGTACATCGGTCTTGAAAAAATGGATACAAATTTCTAAATATAATTACAAGTTTTTGTGAGCTCTGCAGGATAGTGACAAGCTGTGTGTTACTACTAATAGCACTTTTGATTTTCTTGAACGAAGCAACAACAGAAAGTGGCACTGCATGACAGAAAATAGGAGAATCCATTAAAGTTGGTAAAGCAGTAACTTTAACTAGCTAACCATTTAATGTCAATGGGCACATAATCTTGTGAAAAACATTGAATGGCAAATGCTTTATTAAATGTTATCATCGTTATACTAACTTATTTTAACAGATCAATATTTTTCCTCAAAACCAATCTGTTCGTATGAAAAGAAAGGTGATAACTGATAAGACGCCACTGAATCCCGAACCCAACTACCCTTAAGACAATAAAACGGTAATCAGCACACTATTAAATTCAGATCCCACTCTATTTTCTTCTTCTTCTCATTCTCCTTTTCTCACCACAATCATCAACACAAGTGGAAAAGAAAGGTGATAAGAGAAATGTAGCACTCCCTGGTGAATGGAAAAATTAAAACATGCAATAAAATAAAAATCACAATCAGTCTTTTGTTCAAAATAAAACCTGCTCTAGAAGATGGTATATCTTCAATTAAAGGTAAAAAGGGGGTGAATCTATTTGCTAAGACTTAATTAGTACTTACCATTAACCATTAACTATGTTCCTGGATATAGTCAAGCGCTAATTACGTTTGCAGAATATTAAAATTACTCGAGATTCAAAAAATGGGAACAAAAAACATGTCTGTTTCTCTACCCTTCAGAACCCATTAGTAAAATTCATGGCGTACACCATAAAGCATATCCAAACACCACAGAGTTCCCACATTCAATGTGCTTAAATTTTGATTAGATATTGAACAATAGTAATTCATCAAATTCTGTCACGTACTAAGAGAATCACAACTTTCTAGTGTGTTTACTAAGATGGCAAACAAGGATTGTAATTTCAAATTTAAGACAAGGAATAAAAAATCTCACCATATCCTTCAGGATCTTTGCTCATATATTTAAATAGCTGATCAGTTGTAGCCAGGTTTATATCACTGAAATAAAACTCGACCTGCAGAGCAGAACAATATCCACATTAATGCTTGATCCAATTATAAAAAAGACATGGATGCTCATTAAATTATGAAATACACTCCACTAATTTTGCTAACACCCCACTAGGTCACAAAATTCAAAGAGAAAACTACTATTTTGAGATAATAATGTTCAGTAAACTCCCATTCTTCTTAGCCTATTGCACAAATAAATGACAACTGATATGTAACTTTATTTCAATATTCCACTCTATCAAGGAAAACAAATAATTTATTTTCCTTTCTTATTGACACTGATAGTTCAGAACCATGAGACATGCTGATTGCTGAGAGCCTAAACCCCAGTCTCATATATCAAAGGCACAATCTCATATATATGTTATATTAGTTAAACCTAAACAAAGCACCGAGCAAAAAACTATTAATGTGCAACGCATGGGCAGAACCAGAATTCTTCAATTGGGGGGGGGGGGGGGGGGTTGGCAACCAATAAATAACAAAATGAGTTGAGCACTAGTATATATGCGACAATAAATTTTTTATTTTCATTATTAAAAATCTATCAAAACTTAGATCGTATCTTCCATGATCAATGTATGTTGGAAATACAAATGTAGTTGTGGTTGAAGCATTTCATCAAGGGGGTACTTATAGAAATTTCTATGACAATTATATTTTTCTTAAGAATATTTTGAAATTCAACTATTCAAGAACGACACGGAAAGAAAAAAATGTATATTAAACGAAAATTTCAAAATCAATTTATGAAATCATCACTTGAAGATTTTTAAGATTCCTCAGTTCCTCACATATCACAACAAGCTAATTAATGTTCCTTCTTTGTTATTGTGAACTTGAAATAACACATTCATATACAATTGGCCTTTAAAAATATATAGAATCGACCTCAAATCCAATAAAAAACACCCAATATCAACATGCATAAATATTTTGAATTCTTTTTATCAACTAGAATTAAACCCAATTAAAAGTTCAATATTATGTATAACTATTGTTTTTATAATTTTGATTCAACCTAGTAATCATATATATATAATTTGTATATTGTATAATACTATAATAGTAGATTTTTTTGAAGGGGGGTAGCTTTGCCAATGTGTGCACGCCTCTACAACATGGCCCATTTCTTGGTTGTAGAGGCGCTGACCTTCACTCCCGTTGCGCCACGTGCGACAACGACAAGTGCCTTTAATAAAAATACACGAAAGCAAAAGCCAATACAAAGCTATGCCTAAATCTCTCCTTTCTGAGACATCTACGCAAATGGAAACCTAGAGGAATGGAACAGAAACAATCAACACATCCAGTTCTTGATGCATCACACTGATTCCCTTTCCTTCAATATTTCCCTAACCATACAAACTACAAAAAATGAAAATATCATCTGAGAAGTATGGTTAGCACGATCAGAAAACTGTCTTTCAGCTAGAGTGGGCATCAGAGTAAGGGGACCAATCAGCTTTAAAAAAAACAGCAAGCACACAGCTAAACAGCAAAACATAAGTGTCTTCTAGAATATCAGTAGATGCAAATATATGCTAACTAATTGACAATGTGATGACGCTTCTGTGTTGGGCATTGTATCGAATTTGAATTCGAATTCATGTTGTGGATCTCTAAAGTAAAGAAGTTTCGCAATAGGCACCATACATGAAAACTGAATTTTAAGATCAACTAGAATGATCCAACACTTAAAACTATTTGCAAGTATATTTAGCAAGACTATACAATCATATGACGTAATTTCAACTATTAAGCCCCAGGATCAGAGAATGAGAACCTATTAACAGCACAATTATCCGCACATCCCAGCAAAACAAGCAGCAGAAATCATCTCAAACTAAAAAGATCAAAATACGCAACAAGATCAAGGAAACCAACTTGATTGAGAATCTTCAGATGAGCATCTGGCAAACCATTTTTTGTAGAAGCAGCACCCACAGTTGCAGCGCCTCCATTGTTTCGATCCGCCCCCAACTCCGCAGGACTAACAGGACTAACATTATAGCCGTAAAACGGCACCGTATTCTGCTGGTAATAGTTATCGTATCCATAGTACGCCGGTGGCAAAGGGGGCACAAACGTCGGCGGCCTCGCGTATACACGTTGCACCGACTTCGATGGCGGCGCCACGGCGGAGGATCGGGGGACGAATTCAGGTGCTTCGGCGCTGAGCTTCTTGGGGCTGAAGGGCGCAGATTGAGCTAGGGATTCGGAAGACTCCTCCTGATCCATCGATTAAAAGCTAATCAACTGTCAATTTGTCGAATTGGTAATAAAGCGGATCAAATCAAATGGAATAGTGTTGAAAAATTTCTGTTAGTCTCTCCACAGAAATGGCGATGACTGATGAGTGAAGTGGAGAGACAAGACTAGAAGACCTCGGGTCTTTAGCTATGGCGACTTCTATATTTATATATACATTATACATACACGTTTGGATATCTTTGATGATCAAACACCATTGAAATTGAACACATGGCTAAATCTCTATGTGTTACTTTCTTTATTATACTTTCACTTTCCGTTTTGTATCATTTCATTATGTTCATTCTTTTTTAGTAAAATGTAATTACTCACTTCATTCATAAACTAATCAAATAATGAATTTGGACGGGGAGTATAAATAATGCTTACATTTTACTTTTGATCAATATTAATTACACAAAAACTTGTATTATATGCTCGACCAATTAAGTAAATTTAGATCAAAATTTAGGGTTAAACACGGATCAGTCTTAATTTTTAAAAAAAAAAAAAATGACTCTCAAGTATTATCATACTAAATGAACAAAACTATGTTATTAGAACAAAATTTTGTCACTACAAGTCCAAAAGTGTATTACCATAAGCTTAAAAATAGTTTGGACACACAAAATCTACCATCAATACACTCCCTTTTAGTTTTTTTTTTTTTTGTGAATTTGCTAGAATGTTTTTTGACATATAGTAGCAAACTTTTGGTCGTATAGTAACAATATTTTGGTCATAAATCTAATAGAAAATAATGTAAATATAGTAATAATATCTTTTTTATTTTCACCATGTGTATATATCTTTTTTATATGGTTTGAATATTTACATGTTTATCTCCTTGTAAATACTTATAAATAGTGATTCATTCTTATCACCTCATTAACGATGATCATATACATATTCTCACAAAATCACTTGTTTGTGACCCGTGAGTTTTTTGGGCAACCCGGATCCGAGATTATGACCCGCAATTTTTTTTAAATTGTCTCAATTTGACTTTTGAATTAAATGAACTTAAAATTTTTTACTTTGGTGTAATTGAGCTGAGATGCATGTATGCAATATTGCATGAAAAATCCCCTATTCATTATGGTAAAGTCTAGTATGCACTCGAGTGCATGTTATGCACCCTAGTCCATGTGCACTTTTCAGTTTACTGACTTATACTTTTTGGTATAAGGTCACTTTTCAATTATTACTAAAAATATTATTATACAGTTTAATAATTGAAAAGTGCAACACCATTCACCAAAAAGTGTAAGTCAGTAAGTGCAACATGGACTAGGGTGCACAACATGCACTCGAGTCCATAGCAGACCAACCCATTAATTATTCATTCATGTCATTTAATTTAGACTTTAATCATATTCACGAGTTCATTACATTTGATCATAATTTCATTCATTCATACAAATCTTACACATAGGAAAAAAGATTTCTAAAATAATTTCATTATGCATTCCATTTTTTTGTATGTAGAGTGGCCTTTGATATCGACGTAAGTCGCGTCCTGCCGAAAGATGAAATGCATGATGTTTTTAAGTGCTAAATGAAAGTATATGTATTGTTTAAAAAATGATTATTCATCTAAAATAATTTGCTATTCTATATCATTTGATCAAATTTTAGTCTTTTAATTGTTTCATAGTTTCATTCAATTTGAACATGACATAATAATCCAACATGCAGTGATATTAGGCATATTAGCACCCATACTTATAGTGTGTTATATATTTTTTAATAATATTTTACTTTCTCCTTTTTTCTTTTTTTCATTTTTGAAGCAATGCCATTCGTCTTTCAATTGTTTAAAGATCGATTAGAATTAAAATAGATCAATTATCCAGTTAAACAATCTTTTATTTTATTTTAAAATGTCCTTATTGGCTTATTGAATGAAGACTTTTTTTTTTAAGTATCTGCAATTAGCATTAAAAAATATGTTCATGGGCCGGAAAGGCCTCATAACACAATAGACTTGGGCCCTACCACATTTTGGGCCAACTGTCATTGATACAAGATTTTTGGCCGGGTTTGGCTATATACCCCTCCAGCCTTGTTAAGTGTACTCCCTCCTCCCCATTTATTAATTTAATATTCGTGTGAAATATCAAATTTATCCTTTTAGTAAAATATATCAAATTCGTGTGAAAAACACCCTCGTTAACAATCTATTATCGACAGAAAAAAATTGACATGTAATTTGTTGACTATAATGTTTATGGTCGACAATTTTGTATCGAAATTTTTTATTTTTTTTCTTACCATAGCATTTTTTTTTTTATGAAGGAGAAGGAGGACAATTGAAGTATATAATATGCTACACAAAATAGTTTTAGTTTCCAACTACTTACTAATTCATTATTGTTAGTTGTTAGCTAAGTAGTTAGTAATCTATAAATAGTTGTACATATCATCATTCAAAGTTAATGCTAATTTTATAATTTTTCTCAGTTTAAATTTTCAACATGGTATCTTCTCCAGTTACTTAAAACATTTTTGTGTAGTGTGACTTGGTAACTGTTTTTGTTCGGCAGTCAAATCTTCTTTGTTTCTATTCACATCTTCAAACCTTCTTCCAAATTCTATTCATATCTTCATCCATTCATCTGAAATTCTACTCACATCTTCAAATCTTCTTCCGACTTCTATTCACGACTTCAAATTCTTTCTTCGATTCTTCTTCAATTTCCGCTGCAATGACTTCTAACTCCTCAAATACTACTCTTCCTCGATTTATTACGCTTCTGATTCATCTCGATAGATCCAACTACACACATTGGCGAACTCAGATTTTGGCCTCAGTTCGTGCGCACGGGTTCGAGGATGTCCTCTTTTGTTCTGCTCCTCCGACTTGAGGCACTGATGTCTCAACCATGGATGATGATGATATTCTTTTGTTGCGCCGAGATCAGTTCTTATTTGGTTGGATGCCTAGCTCTATTACTGTTCCCATGCTCGGTCATGTAAGCAGGTGTACCCACTTCAACACAATTCTCCTTATCAACTACTTCTTGATCACAATCAACCTGATTTCACTACTCTCAGAGTTTTTGGTTGTGCTTGTTTTCCTTTTCTTCTTCGCCCCTACAACACTTCTAAACTACAGTCTCTAAATGTGTTTTCTTGGGGTACAGTCCAATACATCAAGGGTACATCCCTCGGGAAAAATCTAAGTGTCTCCAACTGTTGAGTTTAATGAGGATGAGTTCCCATATCCATCATTCATTAACTCATCACCCTTTTCCACTCCTTTCCCTGCGAGTCATGATCTCTATATCCCATTGTCCCTCACTCCTTCCCATAATTCATCAATCCAGAATTACTCTCCAAATAACCAACTTTTATCTCATGTACCACATCACACTCAACTCTCTCATGTGCCACATAACAATCAACCCTCTCCTCAGTCCTAAAATGAATCTTCTGAATACTTATACTCCATACCTCCTCCTCCTCCCCCAAATTATATTCCTCCAATACATCCAGCAAACACTCACTCCATGACAACTAGAGAAAAAAATGGTATTCATAAACCAAATGTTGGTGATTATACGCTTGATAGGGTATACTGCAATATCGAAGAAGAATATGATAACAAGTCGAGTCAAGGGAATCCCTTTTTCCGCAGAACAGAATACGCCTAGGTAGTGCTCGACTGGTAATGGCGTTCTGTCCCCAAAGGTAAAACGACTTCTACTTCGTACACAGTAGCACCACTATATACGAAGCCTCGGCGAACGTACTAAGTACGAACTGAACACACACACGGAAGAAATATTCCGGCAACACACATAACTAAATCCGACAGAGAGAGGAGAGGAGATAAGAGAGGAGAGCAGAAGGGGGCGAAAATCAGCGCGAGAGCCTGGTATTTATAGGCAGGAAACCCTAGGTGGTTGCAGGATTCGTGGGTTGAGATGCGAAAAAATCGCAAACGTGGAGAAAGTCTTGAAGACCAAGTTTGAGGAATTCCAGAGAATTCTGGAAGGTTCTTTGAAGCATTTCGAAATGGGCCAAACCCGTAACCGAATGGGTCGATCCGATCCAATTCCTGAGTTGGGCTTTCGGAGTTTTTGGGTCTGCAAAAAGATAGGCGTGCCCCAAAGACCACCAAAGACCAATTGCCAAATCCGAAGCCGAGCCGGGCGGACGGGCGCGCGCGCGCGCGTGTGGCCCTTTGGGGAGTGTACCCCTTATACATAGTTGAACTCTATTCCTACTTCAATACCTTTAAAGCCTTTAAATGTTTTGTAGGCTTTCTATGTGGGACATGTGACCCTTCACATTCCCACACCTCAAACTCAAGTTGAACCATTCAACTTCATCAATTAATTTCTCACTCACCTTAACTCGGTTTTGAGATATTAAATATACCACGTTCATCTACTCTGCGAGTAGATCGACTATGTCACGTTTAATTATTTTATAATTAACGTTTAGTCCATGTAATTAATTAATTAATTAGACAAGGGTATCAAAACCCAATTAATCCCACATTAATTCCAACAATCCCCCACATGAGTTAAAATCGTGTCTATACAACATCAGACTCTGTGTTCAGTTCGAATGAGATCTCCGTGCATCCGGAAAAGTAGTTTTTGGGTTTGAAATTTCTGTAGCCAAACACTATCGGGTATACCGGCGGCTTAGTAGACGCGGTGCCTTGAACTAATCCTCCTTAGTGTATACCTAGTCAACAGTGTCAGCACACTTCAATCTCGTCTTCGTAACGTTCTCACGTTTTTATCCGTTTTGGCCATGGACGTCCTTTGTGTTCATAAATGTTTGGTTGAAGCGGCCCTCACTTCTCATTTATATAGGTAATCTCCTTTCGAGTATCCCGTTATACTCTAGGAATCATTGAGAGTTGAAGACTCACCCTTTACCACATCTTACGGGTCGTTAACACTTGAGATAGTGCTGTCAGGAATAGTCATATTTTTCAAGTGTTGTATCACTAACCTCCACAATTTCGTTTTCCCATTGAACCAAGTTCTTGGGATCTCCAGTCATCATGGTTGGGTTTCCACTGCTTTGGTTTTTCTTGTGGGTTTTAGTCCCATTCCTTCTACCAGCTTGTTCAATTGATCTCGGTTTATACTCTTCGTGAGCGGATCCGCTATATTGTCCTTTGATTTCACATAATCAATGGACATTACTCCAGTTGAGATCAATTCTCTAACGGAGTTGTGTCGACGACGTATGTGTCTCGACTTTCTGTTGTACATGACATTCATAGCTCTGCCAATGGCAGCTTGACTGTCACAGTGTACCGTCACAGAAGGTACTGGTTTGTTCCAACATGGAATGTCTTCCAGAAAGTTACGCAGCCATTCAGCCTCTACAGGGGCTAGGTCTAAAGCGATGAATTCTGATTCCATTGTGGAACGGGCAATACACGTTTGTTTCTTGGACCTCCACGACACTGCTACTCCTCCAATAGTGAATACATATCCACTAGTGGATAATGAGTCTTTAGTGTCTGAAATCCAATTTGCATCACTGTATCCTTCGACTACAGCTGGATGTCTCGTGTAGTGAAGCCCATAATCAAGGGTATACTTCAAGTATCTTAATACCCTTTTCAGTGCTTTCTAATGCTCATGACTTGGATTGTTCGTGTATTGACTCACACTTCCAATGTTCCTTGCGTATTCTAGTTGAGCCACTGGTTCTCCTCTGTTCTTTTTCAAGTGAACATTCAGTTCCAGAGGTGTCTTAGCAGGTGGATCGTCAAAGGCATTAAATTGCTTTAGTACCTTCTCCACATAGTGAGATTGTGTCAAGGAAATTCCACTAGACGTTTTCTCAATCTTGATTCCAAGAATCACATCTGCTAATCCAATGTCTTTCATGTCAAAGTTTCTACTTAACATGTTCTTCGTATTAACTATGATATTGTGATTGTTACTCATGATTAACATGTCATCAACATATAAGCATACGATAACAAACCCATTTGGTGTATCTTTCACATATACACACTTATCACATTCGTTAATTTGAAACCCATTTGACAACATCGTATTGTCAAATTTCAAGTGCCACTGTTTAGGAGCTTGCTTAAGTCCATACAGTGATCGAACGAGTTTGCACACCTTTTTCTCGTTTCCAGGAGCAACATATCCTTCAGGTTGGTCCATGTATAATTCAACATCCATCTCACCATTAAGAAACGCAGTCTTAACGTCTATTTGGTGTATTTCGAGATTGTGCAAAGCAGCAATAGCGACTAACACACAAATGGAGGTGATTCTTGTCACTGGTGAGTATGTATCGAAGAAGTCATACCCTTCCATTTGTTTAAAGCCTTTTGCAACTAGACGAGCTTTGTACTTGTCAACAGATCCATCTGCTTTATACTTTCTTTTAAGGATCCACTTGCATCCTAAGGGCTTACAACCTTTAGGGAGATCAACCAACTCCCATGTATGATTCAGCAGAATAGACTCGTATTCACTTTTTATGGCTTCCTTCCAGAGGTGTGCATCTGGTCTTGCCATAGCTTCTTTGATAGTTTTAGGTTCCTCTTCCTCCAAAACATAAGTGATGAAGTCTGAACCAAAATCCTTATCAATTATAGCTCTCTTACTGCGTCTTGGTTCTTCACTCTCTTGAGTGGAAGGACCAACAGTGTCATCTGTTGCTTCATAAGTTCTTTTATTCGAACTTATTTCCTCTTTTTCCTTAAACGGGAAAATATTTTCAAATAACACTGCGTTCCTTGACTCAATAGTAGTACATTCTGTCATATCAGGTATTTTAGATTTATGAATCAAAAATCAATAGGCACTACTGTTTGAAGCATAACCTATAAAGATATAATCGACTGTTTTAGGGCCGATTTTAACTTGTTTAGGAAGTGGTACTTCAACTTTAGCCAAACACCCCCACACTTTGAGGTAATTGTATGAAGGTTTTCGTTTCCTCCATACTTCATAAAGAGTTTGATCCTTAGTTTTATGTGGTATCTTATTCAGAATGTGGTTAGCCGACAGAATGGCTTCCCCCCACAAGTTCTGAGGTAAACCAGAGCTGATTAACATAGCGTTCATCGTCTCTTTTAGTGTTCGATTTTTCCTTTCCGCAACACCATTAGACTGAGGTGAGTAAGGGGCTGTCGTTTGATGAATTATTCCACCTCTATCACTGCGAATTGATTTAATTCGAGTGTCCAATTGATTCTCTACTTCATTTTTATAACGTTTAAAAGATTCTATAGCTTCGTCTTTACTTCTTAAAAGATAAACATAGCAGAATCTTGTACAATCGTCTATAAAAGTAATAAAATATTTTTTCCCTCCTCTAGTTTGTACAAACTTCAAATCACATACATCCGTGTGAATTAGTTCTAGAGGGGCAGTGTTCCTTTCAACAGGTTTAAATGGTAGTTTGGTCATTTTTGCTTCCGTGCATATTTCACATCGTTTGGATGTATCAACGTTGTCAATTTTAAGTAAATCGAGATTTACTAAACGCTTTATGGATTTTAAATTCACATGTCCTAATCTAAAATGCCATAAAGAGGAACACTCAACGATATAAGCAGAAGTAGAAGCAATTTCATTTATAACTTGTTTGCCTTTGGGGCTTACAACCATTGTGCTTAATCTAAACAAACCATTCTCAAGATAACCTTTCCCGAGAAAATGACCAAACTTACTTAGAACTATCTTATCAGACTCAAAGACTAGTCTAAATTGACTGCTAACTAGAAGAGACCCCGAAATCAGATTCTTCCAGATGTCTGGGACATGCAACACGTTCTTCAAGGTTAGCTCTTTTCCAGATGTCAGCTTCAGCACCACTGACCCAGTTCCAGCCACTTCAGATGAGGCTTGGTTTCCCATAAACAGCTTTCTCCCATCAGTAGGAGAGTAGTTGGAGAATGCAGACCTCTCCGAGCAAACATGGCAGGTGGCACCAGTATCCACAAACCATTCTTTCTTATTGTCCACCAAGTTGACCTCTGTCACCACTGCAGACAAGTCCAAATCAGTAAGGTTCACAGAATCTTGTACTTTCTGCTTCCCTTTTCCCTTGTCGTCACGACAGGGTTGACGACACTCACTGGACTTGTGGTTTGGTTTCCCACACCTATAGCAATTTCCAGTGAATTTCTGTCTTGGGGCAGGACCCTTCCCCTTCACAAACTTCGTTGTGTTGGCAGTAGATTCGTTGAGACGTTTCCTTTTCTTTGGCTTCAATCTGGAGGGCAGGTGCCTTGCCTTCTCTTCTCCTGTTATCCTCCTCGATTCTGAGACGGATAATGAGATCCTCCAAGCTCATAAGCTTCCGTTTGTGCTTGAGATATGACTTGAAATCCTTCCAAGATGAAGGCAATTTCTCAACTACAGTAGCTACCTAAAAGGCATCAGGCAGAACCATATCTTCAGCAGCTATCTTGTGGGAAGTATATAATACGCTACACAAAATAGTTTTAGTTTCCAACTACTTACTAATTCATTATTGTTAGTTGTTAGCTAAGTAGTTAGGTAGATGCTTTAGAAATTACTAGATACAAGTTAGTAATCTATAAATAGTTGTACATATCATCATTCAAAGTTAATGCAGATTTTATAATTTTTCTCAGTTTAAATTTTCAACAAGGAAAAATGGAGGAAGGAAGGGTGGGGTAGCGGCAGCGCGACAAGGATGAAAAAAAAAATGAGGGGAGGGGAGGAGCGGCGCAGGGTACGGGTAGGGATGGGGACGGATTTGCAGAAAAAGGGAAAAAAATTAGGAAGAGGGGGCAGTGCAGGCGGCGGCGGTGGGGGAGGGGCATTGCTGGAGGTGGGCGTGAGAGGAGCCAGCGCCGATGTCGAGGGGGCGATGGCTTTGTGGAGAAATGAGGAGGAAGAAAGATGGAAAAAGTGAAATTATAATTTTTGAATGGGAAAGTATATTTAACATTTGACATTTGGAGACAAATGGTAATTTGAGTAATTTGGTGGAAGTATATCTAAAATTTGTCACTTTAAAGGTGTAGGGGTATATAGCCAAACCCTTTTTGGCCTGGGTTATACTTAAATACTCATGATGCTCTTTTTAGTAATTATTTATATATTATTTAAACTAGTTTTGTACCCGCATGGGATAACCTTATAAATATAATTATACATTTTTAATATTAAATGTTATTTTAATGAATGATACTTGTATATAATTAAAACTGAATGTGTAGAAAATAATATGATTAATACATTATTTCTAGAGCATGGGATATCATTATAATCATCGATTATATATTTTTAATATTAATATATTATTTTAATGAATTATACTTATATATAATTGAAATTGAGCTTTAATGATTTGGGTTAAATATTGTGTAAATAATGAATAGAAAACAATATGATTAATATATAAAATGTATAAATAAATTTCAAACATAAAAATGATTAAATACATGATTAATGAAATAAAGACATTAAAAGTATTTAGAAATAAAAAAACTAAAGATTCCTAAAAACTTCATTAAAAACAACATTTTTTGTTACATTACAATCACGATTATCGTCATGACATAACATTATCTTTAAACCCTTACGATTAGTTACTCTAGAGACAGCTACATACAACTGACTATGACTAAAAACAGGCTTCTGCAAAAATAAACCAACATTAGAAAACGATTGTCCTTGACTTTTATTAATGGGCATTGCATATGAAACAATTAACGAAAATTGTCTTCGTTGAAATTTGAAAGGTAATCTAGAATCAGAAGGAGTCAATGAAAGTCGAGATATCAAAGCCAACTCTCCAGAGCTACTACCAGTAAGAACTTTGCCTTCAAGTACTTTATCACTCATCCTCGTAATTACCAACCTATAATTGAAAAACTAATAAAAAGATTAAATAAAAAATAAAATTCATAAATATCAAGAAAATAATTAAAAACTAAAAATAACGCATTTGGTTCCATTACATAAACCCCTTAAGTGATCAATAATTCGAAATAACATTAGGTGTGCCAATTTTTAAAATCAATTCATGATTAGGAACACTAGAACACTTCAAACTATAAAGGAATTCAGGAGTATGCACGTCAGAAAGATGATCAACATTAGAATTCGACCGACAAGGAGTATCAGATCTCAAATAAGTATGTGATTCATTAAGGCGGATCATATAATCATTTATAGACCTAACAACATCCAGTGTAGGAGCAAGAATTGCTCTATTCCTCAAATAATCATGAATTCATGATCAGACATCATAGACTTAAAATCAGGATAAATGCAATCAACCATGGTACCAATAGGATCAACACTACCTCTCAACAAAATATCATATGGAATAAGTAAATTAGAACCATACTCATCAGTTTGAGATCCAATAGTTCCATCACCAATATATGTAATCCATTTAGAAAACTTTTTTAAATCATCTGCATCTTCAACAGATCTCAAATTCTTCAAATGCAAATTCTTTGTTAGTTTCAACAAAGTACAATCATTTCACAAAAGAGATGAATTGATTGAAGCATGAACAATATCTTGTCTGGTGACTTTAGGAATAACTGGTAATATCTGACGAAAATTACCACAAAAAATAACATTTTTCCACCAAAAGGTAATTCAGAAGACAACGGATTAGTAAGCTGCATAATATCCTTCAAAGTATTATCAAGAGCTTCAATACAATACATATTGATCATTGGAGATTCATCCCATATAATGAGATTAGTCTTAATCAAAAGTTCAGCAAAAATGAATTCCTTGATTAATATTACATTTAGAATCTTCAGTAATATTAATAGGAATAGCAAACCTAGAATGAGTTGTGCGTCCACCTGGAAGAAGAAGTGAAGCAATACCACTAGAAGCAACATTAATAACAATCTTACCATTAGCCCTCAAACCAGTTGACAACACTACAAAAAAAGTCTGATTTTGATACCATTGATTTAGAGACGGATATCCAATCTGTCTCTAATAGGTACGGATTAGAGACTGATTTGTTAAAAAATCGAGATTTGAAATAAAAAATAAATGAAAATCAGTCTCTAATCGTACCTATTAGAGACAGATTGAATATCCGTCTCTAAATTGTTGGTATCAAAATCAGACTTTTTTTGTAGTGCAATGTTCTCCAAATAAATGTTTTACCAGTTCCACCATACTCATAAACAACAAAAACACCACCACTACCAGAATAAACATATTGATTTATCTTATCATAAACATGAAAATAATTATAATAACAGTTTTAACATAAATAGTTGAATATATTAAAAAGTAATGATAAATATAAAATTAAAACTGCAAGGATAAACTGAAAAATTAAATTGGACAATCTAACACAATGATAAAAAATAAAAAAACAATTCAATTAACTTAAAATAAAGCCATATTTTTTAAGATTTAAAAAAAAAAGTCGTCTAACTTTAAATTTTACTTGTGTCTATTTCTTTCTTCTCGTGTACCAAGTAAACACGACAGGTAACCGCCCCCTTGGGGTGAATCTATTTCTCTCTTCTCGTGTCTCTCTGTATCTTGGGACTATGATTATGATTTTTTCATCAATTTTTTTTAATATTTCTTCATCTTACTTACACTAAAATATGTATTTTTTCAGGGTTATTTTTTCAATCGATTAGCAAAATAGAGAGATTTTTTTAGTGGAAGATCTAAATCAAAATATGTACAAAGTCATCGTTATCACACTGAACTGGGATTAATTTCAATCATAAATAGACTGAATAAATTATACATGCACAATGGAATAAATTATGCACTTCCATTAGAAATGTCTTTAACATAAATTTAAAATACTGATATACATTATATCTCTATAATAATGTACCAATAATTAACCATTAAACAATAATCTAGTAACTACAACTAAGCATATTATTAGGGTGAATCTTGAAATTTCTTTTAACATAAATTAAAAATTCTGATATAAATTATGGAGGTGATTATGGAGATAAACAAATTTATTGAGTGACTTATTACTTATTTACTGCATAATCGAATAAATTTAGTAAAAATTATTTAGTCAATTAAATGTAATTTGTCATATATCATAAATCATTGAGAATTAATTGAAGGTGATTATAGAGAATTTTATTTTTATAAATTGAAAAAAATTGTGACTTTATTATTCATTATTTATCATATGTATTTCAATCATAGTTTTTATACGAAATGAAATTAATTTCAATCATAAATGTGTATTAAGTATATTATTATGGAGGTGATTATGGAGAAAAAAAGTAAATTAATTTCAATCATAAATGTGTATTAAGTATATTATATTATGGAGGTGATTATGGAGAAAAAAAGTAAATTAATTTCAATCATAAATATGTATTAAGTATATTATTATGGAGGTGATTAAGGAGAAAAAAATATTGTTTAAATTATTAATTATTTACTGCCTAATCGAGTAAATTTAGTAAAAACAAATTAGTCAAATAAATGTAATGAGGAAAACGGCCTAATCGATATTTCCTATATCAATATCAAATTTTATTTTATTAAATGTAATTATTGGGTACAAAAGTGGCATGAACAAAGAAAATGTGCAGATAGATAGATGGAGTCTTGATTCGGGCGATGAATGAAGATTAATCTAATTTGATGATTATAATGATATTATATATATTACTAATATATAAACTATGAATATCAAAAGTGGATCGTTAAAGTATCTAAGACATTTAACTGAGTTGTGCAATTGAAATTAAACAAATTGAAGATGAATTCAAACGCGTGAGTTGAATTGCATGCAATTATTTCGACTTTGTATATAAAAAAAGTAGAAAACATTTTCAACATTTCAAAATTGATTCTTCACACACTTGTTATGATTTAAAAAATAAGACAATTGACTACTAATATTGCATTCATATTGAAATCCTAATACAAAAGTTTTCAAACCTATATTTTATCTTTCAACAAATCTTCAAGAATTAGTTGAAAATCTTCATAAATCTTCAAGAATTCAATCTTCATATATCTTATAATCACCGTAAAATTCTGAACAAATCTTCAAGCTTCACAAATATAAACAAAAAAATTGAAAATAAATTTTATATCTATAGAAAATAGATAAATGCATAATTGATTTCTATTCTAGAATAATAATAATACAACAAAAGAGAGGAGAAAGTGAGAATGAGCTAAAAAAAGGTGAATAAATAGATGGACAATTGTAACGGTTCCTAATTTGATGCCATTGATCTGAAGGCCCATATTTCATCAACATATACCAACGGTCCAGAAAGCTTCCCCCAAAATCAAATATGGTAAATCATTGGTGTATTATATATTTATATAGATATAGATATATATTATAGATTTTATTATAACAAGAGATGTAAAAAAGAAAAAATAATAAATATATAATAAAAAAGTATGTGGCTAATCCGCAACCCGCCATGGATTTGGTTGGGTTGAGTATTCTCCAGGCCGTTCCCGTCGTGGATCGGTCCGTCAAAATTCGTAAAATAATGGGTTGAAGTGGATTGTGGATCGACCCGCCCCATTAGTCAATTTTGACAGCTATAATAACAATTAAGTGTAATTTCACAACATGATTCAACGTTGTTGATAGACCTTCAGAATAGAGGATAAAAATGTTGGGGGAGAATCCCCCTGACGTAAATCTCGACCCAACCAGATGGGTCCCACCAAATCACCATTCACTTGAACCAACTTGTGGAGAATTATTTTAAGAAAATTTCAGTTAACTTTATCATAAGTCTTACTTATATCAAACTTTAGAGCCACGTCTCCTCTAATACCACTTTCCCAATAAAAAATTGACATGTGGACAGTCGACTGTCCAACATAGATGCCGGTGAGGCCTGAGGGTACATAAAGAATATATATGAGTTTGATTTTGTGGGCTTTACAGTGGGCTGTAGCCCATTCATATACACTTAGAATAACCGGTGTGAAAAATATTTTCAAAGTGTAAATAAAATAAATAAATAAATTGATTTTTAGTTGTGTACTTGTAATAAATATAAGTGGTTGATTATTGTTTGTCACGATTAGACAAAAACACGATAATTTTCGTGTTCACATGACATAATAACAACACGATAGTTTTTGTGTCGACGTGACACGACACGCAACACAATAAAAAAATAAATAACAGGTTAACGGGTTGTTAACACGATAACAACACGTGTCGTGGCATATCAGGTAAATAACAGATTATAAAGGAAACACTCAAACCCCTAGAGGATGTTTATTTTGGGATGGGAAATCCGGATTTAAAATTTTGAAATCTCACCCATGTTCTAGTTTGAAATTTAGATTTATGATTTTAAAATCATACCCTACAAATACTTATAAACCCTAGAAAAGTCAACCCTATAAGTAGAGAGGAAAATAAAAAAGTGAATGACAATTTATGTAATTTTAATGTTAATAAATGTAGGGGTCATAACTTGTAAAAAAAAAAACATAAAACTTTAAAAAGAACACTTAAAATAACAAAATGTGAAGTTTTAAGAGAAACGAATAGAGCATATAATAAAAAATGAAAAAAGACCATCAATTTTAGAATGAAATCACATGTTCCAGTTTTAGTATTTAACCTATTATTCCATTAAAATAATAATTAATACCCTGTAATAGAGCGAGTTAAAGATCCATTAACCAGTGAAATGCTAAAAATGAAACAAGGAAATCAAACTAATGAATTACTCCGTATCTTTCACACCTCAAATTTCAAATCCTAAATCTGGTAATGAATCCGGAGGCAGACTTTTTGTTTATGGTATTTCCTAATTGATAAAAAAAACAAGAAATGTTTTTTTTTTTTTAAATTCATACAAAAATTGTGTATCATATTAAGGCAAAACTAATTAAATACGGATACATTTTACTAAAAATGATAAAAATTAATATTGAAAAGTAATACGTGTCGCACAATTTGTCACTTATTTATTTCCACCATATGGTCTTTTATTTCTTTTTATTTGTCTCAAAATATAATTTTTTTTTTCCAAAAAAAAAATATATATATAATTTTTTTTGGAGTGTATAAAATATTCAAAATACTTATATTTAATAAATAATTATTTTTAATATTCAATAAATAAGGGTATATTCAAAAGTTTATAGGTAAAATTTAAACTTTCGGTTCAATTCCTTTGTTTCACTTTTCGTGTTCCACTGTTGTTCCACCCTACTAAATCTTTAACACATGTTGCCCTTAATATTATAAGACGTTGATTATTTTTTATTATGACACGTGTCAATCATTCATATAGTGGAATAAAATGTGAAACATGAAAAAGTGGAACATGTGATTTCAATTCCAAAACTTTAGGCATAATAAATGATGTTTTATTGGTCCGTATAAAAAAAATTATAAAAGACCATCAATTTGAAAATGAAATCACATGTTCCAATTTTAGTGTTTCACATATTATTCAAATACATGAATAGTTAACCATGTGTCATATTAAAAAAAAAAAATTTTAATATGAGCGTGTTAAAGATCCAGTAAAAAAAATGGAAATGAAACAAACAAATCCAACCAAAATTCAAATCCTAAATGTGGTAATGAATCGAATGAAGACTTTTTGTTTATGGTATTTCCTAATTGATAAAAAAGACAAGAAATATTTTTTTTTTAAATCATAAAAAGCTCACTATTTGGTGTATAAACTAAAGAGTCGAGGAAAATAATTATACTAATATGTATATAAGTATTATTATTATTTTAAGTAGTGCCGACATGGTTGGCAAGTGAGATGAAATACTTGGTAAGTTTATAAATCACAAAAATTATGCCAAATTTGGAGTTAGGTATGTGCTTATATTAACTTTTAATTAAAATTTAGGTCAATGTCAAGAAATTATTTAATGATTAATTCCATCAATTAACCTACCAAGGTCATTTATTTATTTTTACCTCCAACACAAAATTTTTATTTTTAATATTTACAGCTATTTTTGGCCAACCATTCACCGATAATTGCCACTACGCAACTACTTGGTTTCAACTATAAATAAGTTTGCAAATTGTGTAGAAAATTAAGTCCATAATTGTTCCCAATTACTTCTCTTAAATTATTTTAAGAGAATTAATTAAGGACTTCATTCACCAAAAACAAAAGAAAATGGCATTTTTAAGTGATGAAAAACTAGCGTTCATATTTGGCCTTCTCGGTAAGCATTATTTCGTCGCAAAACTCCGTATTTATTTTTTTTGTAGCGTTAGTGTCGATTTTTTCACGAAATTATCGATTTCGATACAAGACGTGATTTATATATGTTATTTTTGTGCAGGTAATATAATATCCTTCCTCGTATTTCTGGCGCCATTGTAAGATCCATACACTTTAATTACAATATACACTGACTTTTAGTGACAGTTGTAATTCTCTCATTATTTCTTTTTTAGCTAAAAGTTTTCAGTGAAAGAAAATTGAACACTAAAAGTCAATTTCTGTCATTAAAAACTTTTTAGCTAGAGAAGCTATAATGATCGATTTCTGTCATTAAAAGTTATTTTTCTTGTAGCGCTATCATATATATATATTATTACACATGGTGCAGGCCAACATTTTACAGAATTTGGAAGAAGAAATCATCAGATGGGTTTCAATCAATCCCATATTCAGTTGCATTTTTCAGTGCTTCATTGTTACTATACTATGCTTATCTTAAGAAAAATGCTTACATGATTATAAGCATAAATGGTATTGGATGTGTCATCGAAACGATTTACCTTATCATGTTCGTCGTTTATGCTTCCAACAAAACCAAGGTACCTCGTAATATATATATAGTATTTCGACTTTAAAATTAGTCATCTATATTTATAAAGTCCAGTATTTTACTTCATTTATCAACTATCAAATGTAATTCATCCAGTAATACATGCACGTTTGATAAAAAAGATTGAAAACAATTGTCACGTCATCTATTATCAGATTGATTACCTTTGTTAGTTGGTTAATGGATTATAACACTGAACTTTGTAAACATGGAAGACGAATTTTAAAATCGAAAAATATAGATGACAAGAATCAAAACGGGTACATTAGTTAAAGTAATATAATAATGTATTTAAATCTAATATTGTGAATAATTTTTCAGATGAAGACATTGAGAATGATAAGCATATTCAATGGTGGAGGATTGGGAGTGGTATTGTTGGTATCTCTACTAGCTTTTAAAGGTGGTGAAAGGGTTTCTCTAGTAGGATGGATATGTGCCATTTTCAACATGCTTGTGTTTGCAGCTCCTTTAAGCATCATGGTACGTAAATTAAGAAAAATGAGCTGGTTAATTATGGACAAGACCGTCTCACATAACTCAATCTCAATCTGTGAAACGGGTCTTCCATGTGAAAAAAGTGATAATGTTTAAATAAAATTTTGAAATATGAGTTAAAAGGGATATGTCTCACAGAAAAAGATCATGAAACGAACTTTCGTCTTGTCCTAATTAATTCATTTGTTTTTATAGAAACAAGTGATTAGAACAAAAAGTGTGGAATTCATGCCCTTCACACTATCATTCTTCCTCACCCTTTGTGCCACGAGTTGGTTCTTCTACGGTTTCTTCGTCAAGGATTACTACATTGCGGTAAGTAGAAAAACGGTATTTCAATGAAAAAATTCTCTCTTTAGATCTTATTTTTTAACTAAAAGTCTGTAATGACACAATTTTTATTATTAAAGATCAATTACATTAATTAATCCCAAACTAATTCTAATTTATTTATTTTTGCCTCGATATCCAGTTGCCAAATGTTTTGGGATTTATATTTGGAATTACTCAAATGATATTGTACTTCATCTACAAGAATGCAAAGAAAGACGTCGAACCCAACCTTAAGCTTCAAGAGATTCCAGTTTCAAGCCCCAAAGAAGATATGGAAAAGAATTCAAATTTTGAGGCAAATTAAATTAATTAATTGGAAGATGGATGGAGAGCACAAGAGAATTAAATAATCCATAAGTTTTTTTTATTATTATTATTATATATAATAGATTTCGAGGTTATATATAATTATTGGTGCTTCTACTTCTTATAAAATTTAAGTTATTATGCTTGTATTTTTAGGCCTGAAATAAGTTCAATCTTGATGATGAACTTAATTAATATATAAACTCCAACTATTTTATATTAATTGTTAATGTCTCATTACATGTATATATACATTTCAGATGATTTTACTTTGATGCAATCATAATTTCATATTGAAGTGCATGTTGTTAAGCGAATCGAACTGTCCGTGAACTCGACTCGATTAGTTAAGGTTAATTCGTTTGTATCGATAAATGAGTCAAGTTCGAGCTCGTTAGACACTCAATTTACTAACAAGCGAGTCAACTCGAGTTCGACTCAAGGGTCTCCATAACCAAAAAATTCTTTAAATTCCATTAGACTAATTAGGTTCGGCTTGACTCGATAGACTCGTTTATGAGTTGAGTATGTCGATTTGATACTCTCTTCGTTTTAAAAAGTTTGTCGATTTTGATCTTAAATCTCGTTTCAAAAAATTCGTCGCTTTTGATCTTAAATCTTATTTAAAAAAAGGTCGCTTTAACTATTTTTTACCACACTTCTCTCTAAATTACCCATATGTAAACTTCTATAATTTTTTATTTAATTTATTTTTTTATTTCTCTTTCTTGATAATTAAAGTAGACTATTATTCATACTTTTTTAATTTTCTTTTATTTACCCTCATTTTTTTATTTTAATCTTTAAAGATAATGGAGCTAGAATAAATTTGTAATTAAAAGCATTTTGTATCTTAATTATATGCAAAATAATAAAAACGACTATCATTTTGAAACGGAGGAGGGAGAATTTAATTACAAGATATTCATAACGTATGTGGGAAAAAGGGTAATATCATGAAATCAAATATATATGCCAAACTATACATGTATTAATGTTTAAGCATAAATTTTGATGGTCTGAAACATCATTAAACATATAAGTATGTAAATAAATTACTCACAATGTTGTATTGTCAAAAAAAAAAATTACTCACAATGTTAATTAAATTCTGGTCCGAAATGTTTAGTATAATTCACTTATTTCCATGATTTGATATTACATATGTTATGGCTGCCCAACCCCGTTTTAGTTAATGAGCTAATTTTTTAAATTATTACTTCTTCGTTCGTCAATAAGATTTTTATTTTGTTATTTTGGCCCTTTCATCTATTAGCTTTTCATACCATTTTTTTATAAATACTTTCAATTTTTTATTCTTACACTTCACTTTATACTCCCTCCGTCCACCTATAAATTTCCAATTTTGGCATTTTTGTTCGTCCGCCTATAAGTTTCTCATACAATTTTTTACAAATATTTTTTAGTTTTTTATTCTTACATTTCACTTTATATCTTACTTGTTCTCTATAAATCACATCACTTATACTATATTTTATACTCCCTCCGTCCACGAAAAGTAGTCTCATTTGCCCTATATTCTTTATCCACAAAATGTAGTCCCATACCCTTTATGAAAACTATCACCCTTCAACCATCACTTAATTACTCAAATTGCCATCAACTTTATTCACAAACAATCACTTTATTCACAATGGACCCACAATACCCTACAATACCCTTACTTTATCTACTTTATCTACATTTTTCTTAAAACATGTGTCCTACTACCATGGGACTACATTTCATGGATTGAGGGAGTAATATATGTGATCAAAAGTAATGAGAAGCTTATAGGCGGACGGATAGAGTACCTTAATTTTGTATCTATCAATCACATTGCTTGTATTGTATCTATAATTTAATCACCTTCTCATTTGACTATATTTTTTAAATGAAGTATTCAAAATGTAATAAAAATTGAAATTTTTACGAGAGTAAGCAGAGACACTTCTAAAACCCGTGCCTCCGACAAATGTATACATAAATCTCGGCACGGGTCAGAGTCGTCGCGCCTCTTTGCCGACAAGACTGAATATATGGGAAGGCTGCCAAGAACTAGGGCAACAGTAAGTTGGGCCCTTGTGTGAAGGCCCAATGGCCAAAACCACACTTGGGCTAAATCCCAACATTCTCCACCTTTTTGGCCATCCCCAACTACAATCCACAATCCACAAACAATTTTGTCATCATCGCCCAACCCACTTCCACGTACATGCAAAAGACAACACACAAAGAAACACACCAAGTTTGTCCATGTACGTAAAAGTTAGTCCACAAAGAAAAACACACAAAGACAATGCTCCACCTCACTTGAAGCATTCACAAAGAGAAACACGAAGACAAGCTCCACCCCACTGGGAGCATTCACAAAGATTCACACAAAGGCACAAAGAATGATATCATTAAGTATACATAACTCACAAAGACGAAATCACTCCATCTTACTAGGAATGATCTCCAAACACAAAAAAGCAATCAATCATTCATAATCACACAAAGAGAAGAATGTATTGAAGAAACACACAAAGATCAAGACACAAAGCTCAATAAACATGCAACTAGATGAAATGGAGTAGGGAAAAGACATGAAACCACAATGTATGAAGTTATGCACAACACACATACATATAAACACATACTCATAATTCCCACAGAACCCAAGAGTATAATCATGCAACAATTCCCCCCTCCTTCCCACTGGCCCATCATCTACTCATGCATCACAAAGAAATCACAAAACAACACAAAGACAATAGGGTTGATCGATTACTCGTTTCAATGTGTTGATCACATTTAAATTCAAATTGTGTACACTTATGATTCATTAATTTAATTTCCAACGTGTTGATCACATTTAAATTCAATAATGTACACTTAAGGTTCGACTACTCAATTCTCACCGTTCAGGGTTTAAGGTTACGATTACTCGTTTCAATGTGTTGAATTATTAGTGTTAGAAATTAAATTAACTGCTCTACAATTATCACCTTAAATTACGAAAATTGAATTATTAGTGTTAAAATAAAATATTTGACACTTAGACATTAAAATTTCATAATTTTACACTAAGGTTGTTAAAATGAAATATTTTAGACTAAGGGATTTAAAAAAATCATAATTTTACACCAAGGTTGTTAAAATTCAATATTTTACACTTAGAGATTAAAAAATTCATAATTTTACACTAAGGTTGTTAAAATGAAATATTTTACACTTAAAGATTAAAAAAATCATAATTTTACACCAAAGTTGTTAAAATTAAATATTTTACACTTAGAGATTAAAAAAATCATAATTTTACACCAAAGTTGTTAAAATGAAATATTTGTTAGATTAAAGTTTATTAAAATTAAATTAGTGTTTGTTAGATTAAAATTAAAATTCAACCATCTCTATCAAATCTATTTCAATCAACTTAAATTAAAAATGTGAAGATTTTTTTTATTTTTTTTTAAATGGTAGCAAGGTTGAAGATTTGATTATTGATGGAGAAGAAATAAACTCAAGCAAAATTAATGGTGTTAATGGTTAAAATATAGGTAATGATGATGTGTCATAATTATGTGTATTGGGGGAATTAATTTAATGACAGTTTGTGTGTTTAATGCCCCTTTGCGTGTCTTGATTAGCGTAAATGCAGCAGAGATTAACATGCGTGATTTATTTAATTAATATTTAATCATTATCTCCAGTTAAGGGTATATTGGTAATAAAGTAATTAATAAAACATTAATTAAATCAAAAAAAAAATCTATATATACAGATTCTGTATACACATCATTACCAATATATATATATATATATATATATTTTTTTTTTTTTTTACTTTTCCGTGATCCTACAATACCTTTTCAATGTGAAATATTGTCTGACCTCTCAACAATCGTTCCACGTGATCTCTTAATTCATTTTTTCTTACATGTAAGACAACAAACAAATTGCTCACACATTTAGCAATTTTTCCATTTTCCTTTTAATAATGCATTTAAACATGATATGTCAACTAATTATACACATCTATTACTTAATGTGTGCACGAACAATGGGCCACCTCCACGTGACGCTACAAGGTGAATAATGGAGTAGCTTTCTATTTTTACCTTTATATTATTATTAAACCACCAATTGGACCAATATCCTTTTATATCTAAAATTAATTAATAGGGTCATGAATATTACTTAATTTATTTGATTTTTAAATAATAATACTCGTATCACCTCTATATACACAACAACAATGATACTTAAAAAAAAAAATCAGAAAAACTCAAATTCACAATAGTTTTTGGCTAACAATTAACATCACATTTGGCTGGTAAAATATTGTTATCATCGATTAGTTTTATGGGAGTTGAAATTAATTGTTGGAAAGTCAGTTTTCCTTTTCTACTATATATTGAATTGAAAATAAATAAAGGACATTTTGCAGAATATAACAACTCTCCCTTACAAGTTAGAATGATAATAAAACATACCAACAATTTAACTTTACTTAAGTGATAGATTTTTATAAAAATGAATGAAAACAAAACGAATAAATCTGACCAAAAAAATAAATTTAGTGATAAATGAAAATTAATTTTGTTCCGATATAAAATTAAAGTGGAGAAAACAGTAATTACTTGCTCTTCCAGCTGGGTAATTTCTGGAAATTATAACAGAGAAAATAATTATAAAATTTAATGACATGAAAATGACATGCATGTGATGTGATGCGTGCAGAAGAGAAAAAATAATTCATCTATCTATTCTATTCTATTTAAACCAAACAAACAATGCCTTATGATTTCAGCTGGTCCTTCACGTACTCCTTGAAAGCAACGAGTGAAGGACCAGCTGAAATCATAAGGCATGTTTTGATTGATTGGTTACTTCAGCCAAAACACGGGGCTGCTTATTCACATGGAGGATTCACACCTTACCAGACTCCAATCAAACGATGGAGATGCCGCCGTCTACTGGGAGATTACTATCAACTCTTTTTTACACGATTATCGTCCGTTGAAGGAATCATGATTGCTCACTCTGGACGATCTGCCGTCACCCTTTTCCGAATTGGAGAGATGGCCATGAGTCATACCAAAACGAGGATGGAAGAAGCTTGGACAATTATTTATTTTTTTTAAATTATTGGTGGAGGATTGAGGAGAGAGTACTAATGGCAGTACAAACATAAACTCTGTGGGTGTTATCTCATAATCTCAAAATCAGCACAGTAAACTACTGAGCTGATAGGATCAGATAAGATGACTTAGGCCTTATCAGATGAGTTGAAGGGTTTCAATCAGATGAGAGGGTGATGCTTAGAGTTCAACACAGTTGGGATCAGCACAGTACTGGACTAAGATCAGTACTTCAGCAGACTGGACTAAGATCAGTACTTCAGCAGAGTGTACCAAGATCAGTACTTCAGCAGAGTAGATCAGCTCAGTACCAGATCAGCACAGTACTTGGGTCAGCACAGTACCAGGTCAGCACAGTACTTGGGTCAGCACAGTACTTGGTCAGTGCAGTAAAGATCAGCACAGTATGGAGTCTATCAGCAGAGTTAGCTTTTGATCATCAGAGCAGAAGAGTTGGGTATCAGAACACTAAGTAGTGATCTGATCTTTATGGACAAGTCTTCTGGTTCGAAGTTAGTTAGTTTAACTAACAGTTTTACAGTTACAACAACTTGAGGGCATAACTACCATTTCAGTTGGGCAATAACAGAGCACATGGGTTGTTACAAGCGGTTGCAAACGGTTGATAACTACTCAAAACAGTTCCTAACAGCAGCAACTACCTTTGGTCTTTATAAACTCTTGATTGTGTACATTGTAAAGGTTGACACCTTTTGGGATGAGAGATTTAGTACGTTATTGTATTCTTTGAGTTGTGTGAGTTCACGAGTGAAGAGAGGAAATAGCCTATTCCGAGTGAATGAGTGTGTAAACATTCTTTATCAATCAAAGAAGTACTAGTCTGGTCCAGTGGATGTAGATCACATTGATCGAACCACTTAAATCCTTGTGTGCTGTTTGTCTCGTTGCTTACTTTTCTGAATTACTACCCTAAGAGCAGTTATTTCTTCTATATTCAAGTGTTCTAATTAGTTGGAGACGTCTAGCTGATCGGAATCATCTTGACAATTGGCGCCGTCTGTGGGAAACCGAAGTAGCTGCAGATCTAAAGATGGGGAATTCTACCAAGTACAACATAGAGAAGTTTACAGGCACTGGAGATTTTGGGCTGTGGAAGGTCAAGATGCAGGCCCTCCTTGAACAGCAAGGATTATTCGAGGCTCTCGAAGAATCCGAAGAGATTGCAGAAGAATCTGCAACAGCTGCGGCTGAAAGGAGCAAGTTGCTCAGGAAAGCTCGAAGCACGATCCTACTCTGCTTTGGAGATAAGGTCTTGAGGGAGGTTGCTAAAGAGAAGTCAGCGAAGGAGGTTTGGGATAAGCTTGAGAAGCTATATATGGTGAAAACTCTTGCAAACCGACTCTATTCGAAACAGAAGCTGTATGCCTTTAGAATGGGAGATGAAAAACCCATTACGGAGCAGCTAGATGAGTTCAATAAGATTCTTGATGATCTGGAGAATTTGGATGTCAAGTTAGAGGAAGAGGATAAGGCTCTAATCTTGTTGAGTGCTCTGCCTAAGTCCTTTGAAATCCTAAAGGACACCATCTTGTATGGTAGAAAGGAAGCAATCACATTGGAGGATGTGATCTTGGCTGTCAAGTCCAAGCTGTTGCATAATAAGACATCTCAAGGAGATAAAAGTAGCAGTGGGGAAGGATTGGCAATCAAGGGAGGACAGAAGAAGTCTGTCTCCAAGAAGGGGTCTAGTCAACCCAAGGGAGCTGATAAGGGAAAATCAGCAGTGTCAAATCAAAGGGAAGTAGTGTGCCACCACTGCAACAAACCTGGGCACTTTAAGAGTACTTGTTACAAGTACAAACAGCTTATGAGAAAATCTGGTCCTAAGAACCCTGTTGATAAGAATCAAGCAAATCAAACCCAAGATGATAAGGAGCAGAAAGGCTATGAGTCAGCTCAGTCCCTATCCATCACTTCCACTAAAGAGCAGCAAGATTGGATTTTAGATTCAGGGTGTTCTTTCCACATGACTCCAAGAAGAGAGTGGTTTCATGATTTTAAGCATCAGAATGGAGGTTCTGTGTTGTTAGGGAATGATCACACTTGCAAAGTCAGAGGTGAAGGTACAGTACACTTGAAGATGTATGATGGAGTAGTGAGGATTCTCAAGAGGGTCAGGTATGTCCCTGAACTCAAGAGAAATTTGATATCTCTTGGTATGCTGGATTCATTGGGCTATAAATTCCAGTCTGAAGATGGAGAGCTCAGAGTTTCAAAGGGGAAGCTTACTGTACTTAAAGGTGAGAGAAGAAATGATCTCTACTTTCTTAAGGGGGGAACAGTTATTGGCAGATCAGATGTGGCAAGGGTGCAAGACAACTCAATGTTGTGGCACAGAAGATTAGGTCATGTAGGAGAGAAGGGCCTACTTGAGCTAAGTAAGCAAGGATTGCTATGTGGTGACAAGATCACAAAGCTGGATTTGTGTGAGCACTGCATTCTTGGGAAATCCAAGAGATTGAAGTTTGGGAAGAGTTCACACTCTACCAAAGGAATTTTGGACTATGTCCATTCAGATTTATGGGGGCCAGCTAGGAATCAGACCAGAAGTGGTGGGAGATACTTCATGTCTATCATAGATGACTACTCAAGAAAGGTATGGATCACTATCCTGAAATCCAAGTCAGAAGCATTTGAAAAATTTAAGGAATGGCTCACTAAGGTGGAGAACATTTCTGGAAAGAATCTAAAGCATTTGAGAACTGATAATGGGCTGGAGTTCATATCAGAAGAGTTCAATGTTTTCTGCAAGAATAAGGGTATAGTGAGGCATAGAACAGTACCAGGTACACCTCAGCAGAATGGAGTAGCTGAGAGAATGAACCAGACTTTACTTGAGAGAGTTAGATGCATGTTGAGCAACTCTGGATTGCCTAAAGTATTTTGGGGAGAAGCAGTGTCAACAGCAGCCTACTTGATAAACAGAAGCCCTTCCTCAGCTGTGCAATTTAAGACCCCAGAAGAGTTATGGTCTGGCCATGCAGCTGAGTACAGTAATTTGAAGGTGTATGGTTGTTCAGCATATGCCCATGTCAAGCAAGATAAGCTTGAGCCTCGAGCTTTGAAATGTGTGTTCATAGGGTATCCTTTAGGTGTGAAAGGATACAGATTGTGGTGCCTAGAAGCTGGAATGCAGAAGTGTATTATCAGCAGAGATGTAACTTTTGATAAAAGTAGAATGCCATTGAAAGAGGAGGCAAGCTCCAGTACAGCACACAACAAACCAGATGAGACACAGGTGGAGGTGGAGCATGGTGACATCAGAACACTAACTGAAGAGCAGATTGATCCAGATGAGGAGGAAACTACTCATAGTGATACTGATCTTCATGACTATCAGCTCACTAGGGACAGAACCAGAAGAGAAGTCCACCCACCTCAGAGGTATGGTCAAGCTGACATAGTATCATTTGCATTATGTGCAGCTCTTGAGGTGGAGTCTTTGGAGCCTAAAACTTACACAGAAGCCATAAACTGCCATGACAAAGAGAAGTGGTTAGTTGCTATGGAGGAAGAACTGTTATCTCTGAACAAGAACCAGACTTGGGAGATTGTTGAGAGGCCTAAAAACAAGAAACTTGTTGGGTGTAAGTGGATCTACAAGAAAAAGGTGGAGGCTTAGAGAGGTGGCAAGATTAGGTACAAGGCAAGGCTTGTAGCTAAAGGATTTACACAAAAAGAAGGTATTGACTTTAATGAAATCTTCTCACCTGTTGTAAAGCATTGTAGCATCAGAATCTTGTTGGCTATGGTTGCTCAATATGAATTGGAGCTGCATCAGATGGATGTGACCACAGCATTTCTTCATGGGACTTTAGATGAGAAGATCTACATGAAAATACCAGAAGGGTTGGACATAGAAGATGGAGAAGACAAAGTGTGCTTACTCAGAAAATCACTCTATGGACTCAAACAAAGCCCTAGACAATGGTACTTAAGGTTTGATGAGTACATTTGTTCAGCTGGTTTTGCAAGAAGCTTGTATGACAGCTGTGTTTACTTCAGGAGAGTTGGGAGTTCAGTTACCTATCTTCTGCTGTATGTAGATGATATGTTAATAGCTGGGGAGTCTATTAACAGTATCAATCAAGTTAAGGAGATTCTCAAAAGGGAGTTTGAGATGAAAGATCTTGGTGAAGCTAAAGTGATTCTTGGGATGGAGATCAGTAGAGTTGAGGGAGCAATTCAGCTTAGTCAGCCTACCTATCTGAGGAAGGTGTTAGAGAGATTCAGGATGAATCAAGCTAAGTCAGTTTCTACACCAATTGGTCAGCATCAGAAGCTATCAAATCAGATGTGTCCCAAGAACAGCCAAGAAAGAGCTCAGATGAGTAAGGTTCCTTATGCCAGTGCAGTAGGGAGTTTAATGTATGCTATGGTGTGTTGTAGACCAGATTTAACTCATGCAATGAGTGTAATCAGCAGATACATGAGTGATCCAGGTTCAAGTCATTGGGAGACAGTTAAGTGGGTCATGAGATATGTTCTAGGATTAGTTGAGAAAGGTCTGAAATTTCAGAAGATATCAGATGAGGGAGAAGCACTTGTGGGATATGTTGATGCCGACTATGCAGCCAATGTAGACACAAGAAAGTCCTTGACAGGGTATGTATTCACCTTATTTGGTACAGCTATATCCTGGAGGTCAATACATCAGTCCGTAGTTGCATTATCTACTACAGAATCAGAATATGTAGCCTTGACTGAAGCAGTAAAGGAGAGCATGTGGCTTAGGGGAATCTTGAAGGAGTTTGGTATATCACAAAGAAGTGTGACTGTCTTCTGTGATAACCAAAGTGCAATACATCTTGCAAAGCATCAGGGGTATCATGAGAGAACTAAACATATAGATGTAAAGCTGTACTTTGTAAGAGATATTGTAGAGAAGGGGTCAGTCCAGGTAGTGAAGATTGCTACAGAGGAGAACCCTGCTGATGCGTTCACTAAGGCATTGCCAAAAGAGAAGTTTGGTTTGTGTCTTAGACTTATTGGACTGCATTAATTCCTCTGAGGAGAAGGCTACTGTTCTTGTGGCAGAAGACCAGTAGTGGAGGCTATTCTTTTAGGAGAATAGTGTTGGTGTTTTTGTTTTGGTGGAGATTAGTTCGATTATGAGCTAAAGGTGGAGAATTGTGGGTGTTATCTCATAATCTCAAAATCAGCACAGTAAACTACTGAGCTGATAGGATCAGATAAGATGACTTAGGCCTTATCAGATGAGTTGAAGGGTTTCAATCAGATGAGAAGGTGATGCTTAGAGTTCAGCACAGTTGGGATCAGCACAGTAAGATCAGCACAGTACTGGACTAAGATCAGTACTTCAGCAGACTGGACTAAGATCAGTACTTCAGCAGAGTGTACCAAGATCAGTACTTCAGCAGAGTAGATCAGCTCAGTACCAGATCAGCACAGTACTTGGGTCAGCACAGTACCAGGTCAGCACAGTACTTGGGTCAGCACAGTACCAGGTCAGCACAGTACTTGGTCAGTGCAGTAAAGATCAGCACAGTATGGAGTCTATCTGCAGAGTTAGCTTTTGATCATCAGAGCAGAAGAGTTGGGTATCAGAACACTAAGTAGTGATCTGATCTTTATGGACAAGTCTTCTGGTTCGAAGTTAGTTAGTTTAACTAACAGTTTTACAGTTACAACAACTTGAGGGCATAACTACCATTTCAGTTGGGCAGTAACAGAGCACATGGGTTGTTACAAGCGGTTGCAAACGGTTGATAACTACTCAAAACAGTTCCTAACAGCAGCAACTACCTTTGGTCTTTATAAACTCTTGATTGTGTACATTGTAAAGGTTGACACCTTTTGGGATGAGAGATTTAGTACGTTATTGTATTCTTTGAGTTGTGTGAGTTCACGAGTGAAGAGAGGAAATAGCCTATTCCGAGTGAATGAGTGTGTAAACATTCTTTATCAATCAAAGAAGTACTAGTCTGGTCCAGTGGATGTAGATCACATTGATCGAACCACTTAAATCCTTGTGTGCTGTTTGTCTCGTTGCTTACTTTTCTGAATTACTATCTTAAGAGTAGTTATTTCTTCTATATTCAAGTGTTCTAATTAGTTGGAGACGTCTAGCTGATCGGAATCATCTTGACAAACTCACAACTGTTGAGTCTGGACAAATACTAATGGCAGTACAAACATAAACTCATAACTGAGAGCATAAGTAGATATTTACCTTTTCGAATATGTTAAGAACTCGTAACTGTTAGACAGGTAGATTTTTTAAATAAAGGTCCATTTAATTTGGGGGAGAGACCAGCTCTCCTACTAGCTTATATGCATTCTAAAAAATAAAAAAATCAATTGATCTCATACATTTCTTTGAAAAAAAAGATCAATCCCAATCTAACCTCAAAGTACTTCATGGGTAAAATCAATCCCTCTTTTGATCTCAAATACTTTCTAAAGAAAGTAAATTAGTTCTCTTCCGAACCAAGACAAACTTGGGGCAAAAGATCTATTTAGTTCTGCTAACTGATCACAACAAATTAAAACCAAAGGACGTGGGTCCTGAAATATATTCACAAAATTAATTTGAATATATACACACAACTTTTTATAGAATTTATAAGAGGAAATCATGGAATGAATTTAATCCATTTCCTGATGTCCTAGCATTTTTAGGTGCGATTATTAGTGTGTACTATGGTGCCTGTGGCCTATTATAGGCTTTCTTTAAAAGGCTAGGTCTGGCCTTTTTAGTAAATAGGCCTGGCCCCAAAACCTTTTAAAGGTCTTTTTAGTGTTATTCAAAATTATTTTTTTACTGTATTACCATTAAATTATTAAAACAAACTTTTTTAAATCTAGAAATGAAGAAATAAGAACAATAAAAAATTAATCAAAAAGTCCATAAAATTATACTCAAATGCAAATGTTTATATCAATTATTTTTAACTATTACAAAGAAAAATAAAACAAAAAATTATATAATTTCTTCAAGATAATCTCGTCATATATTGAATATTATTTATTATGTGTCACATATCATGTATTATATTATATATTTATTGTATTTTTATATATTATATATTTATATATATAGAAATAGAGTTAAATAGGTCGGCCTGTTGAGCTTAAAAGGCTTACGAAAAAGCTCAAGCTCGGCCTATTTAATTAAAAAGGCTTTTAAAAAAGTTTGAGCCTGGCTTATTTATTAAACAAGCCGAGCCGAGCTTTAGAAGGCCGAGCCGTAGGCCCCTGTCGGGTAGCCTGACCCATTCCCACCCCTAGGAACTAGCTAGTTTCCTCCTTTAAATAAGTTACCTCTGGGTATTCATAAAGTATGCATCTACCCGGACCAAAGTACAAATCAGTTAATTAATTTTCAATTTAATTATTTTTCTCTTTCAAACTTTGTATGCATAATTCATTTTCTCTCTATATATCATTTTTTTTTTGTTAATTTATCGATCAAATTTGGACACTGGGCTTACTTTTCCTCTTCAATATCAGAGGATTATGATTGATAATGATGGTGACCTACTACTGTGTTAATCCTCAGAAGAGTTGATGTAGTAGGTTAGATTTGCATTGTTTTTAGTGTCCCTTAATTCGTTGCTCTGATTATCGTCATACTAAGTCTTCTTGGTTTTATATTTTACAAAAAAAAAAAAAAAAATTGAGTTAAACTAGTGTGCTGAAGTGATATATTATCTTTTATTTTTCTTCATTTAAAAGATTTTGTATTGTAGTGTAGAGACAAGTGAATGTGAAGATTATATTTCATTCCGTCAATGGTTGTTCAACCTGTGTGGCATAAATTGGTTCATCCCTGATTTCATCCTTAGAGATTACTACACTGTTATCTGGCAGTGTAGTAATATTAAACCTTGGATGAAAAACCATGGATGGACCAATTGTGGCACACATGGTGACTAACAACCATTGAGTGAATGATATAAACTTCACTGTGTTAGAATTACTTGTCTCTACAATACATACAAAAAAAAATTTAATGAAAAAAAGTAAAAGAAGAAAATATATCACTTAGGCACACTAGTTGTACAATTTTAACTTTTTTTTTATAAAATATAAAAACAATATAACTTACTATGACGGTAATCGGACCTACGAATTGTGTGAGACTAGAAACTGAGCAAATTCAATTTACCGTAATAATCCTTTCGAGGGGCTAACACAAAAGTATGTCACCACCATTATCACTCCTAATCCTTTCATGTTGAAGAAGAAAAGTAAGCTCAATGTCCAATCTGGTTGATAACTTAACAAAAAAGATAGATGAAGAGAAAATGAATTATACATGCAAAGTGAACGAAGGAAATAATTAAGCGAAGTGGTCCGTACTCTACCTCGAGTGGATGCATACTTTATGAATACTTAGGTAAATTATTTGAAGAAGGAAACTGTTCCATTTACAACGATCACTACAAAAATGCGCGGTTATGCCGACGGAAGTATACCGACGGAATTGAAAGTCAGAAGACTCTGCCGACGGAGTTCAATTTTCGTCGGCTTTCCCGACGGAAATGCCGACGGACACTCAGAACTTCCTACACGGTGTCGTTTTTGGGTCACCGGCCGACGGATTTTTCAGTCGGTATTGTAAATTAGGGTTACCGACGGATATTTTCCGTCGGTAACCGCACCGTATTATTGGCCCCTCACGTGATAATTTTAAACGGGCGCGGATTAATTTAAATTCGCCTGTACCGACGGAAATTTCCGTCGGTACGGGCGACCCGGTTTGAATCCGTCGGTATATACCGACGGACGCATATTTTCCGTCGGTAACCAATACCGACCAATTCATCGACGACGGATGAAATCCGTCGGCAAGAGCCAATACCGACTGAATATCCGTCGGCATATCCGTCGGTAAAACACCTTTTTTTGTAGTGGATGATTATTATAAGGCTACCATCTAAGAGGCCACCATATAGTGCACCGGTAATGATACACTGAAGAATGCAAGAGCATCTGGAATTGGATTAAATTCATTAGATGATTTCATTTTATAAAAAGATGGCCGTATATATTCAAATTAATTTTGTGAATAAATATAGAGAGAAAAATAGTATTAATTGAGTATAAGAATTTTTTTAATCACATAAATCTTGTTATTTGCTAGTTAAATGTTTTTAATATCAAGCTTTATTGTAATGAACTAATATTAAACACTTTTACCTAGATGAAATGTTTTTTATTTTTATACAGTATTCATTCTAAACCTCCATTGTGAAATAGGAAGATAAAACCCACCGACAAATTAATAAAGAAGATGAAAGGAGGGAAAATGAATCAGTAACAATTGACAATATACTTGATTTATGAAATATTTTAACATAATAAATTGTATATTACCAAGATAATAGTTTGAAATTACAACAGAAGACTCTTGACATGAAAACAGGTCCCATCATAAATTACTTTCGTCCATCGCCTCATACCCTGTCCGAGCTCCTTAATTTGTAAATTTTTTTACAACTATATAAGAGAGTACAAAAACTGATTAACTAAGATTAAGATGATAATTAAATTTTATAAATTTTAAAGCATAATCTATCCTTAATCTAAGTTATCAAACAATCAATAAAAATGATATATAATAATCTAGGTTTAATCTAAACTATCAAACATGGCCTTAAGGGTACAATGTTCAATTAATACTAATATTATACTGTATTTATTTACCACAACTCATGGGTAGCATTCATCCATTTAAAAAATGGATTAAGTGGTACCAGTTACATACACGGCAAATACTTATGTGTACCAGTTATATGTAACTGACTATTTACACTCCTTTTTTAATAAGTCCACACTTCTGGCTATTTACACTCCTTATTTAATAAGTCTACACTCCCTTCTTTTATACACATGTGTACAAGTTACATACATGTAACTAAATCCAATTTTTTATTATTAGTTATTTACCTTATTTTTTATTAATTTCACCCCCAATTTTTTTAAAAGAAAAATACATGTAAAATACTACATTACCATTTTATTAATTAAATTAAAATATCTCATTAAAATTATAATTATACACCGACTACCCGTGTCACCAATGAATCACCACTAAGTCAAATATTATTCTATTTTTTTAACTTTCAAAAAATAAATATAAAAGCATAAGAAATATAAAAAAATATATGAAACTCAAAAATAAAATTATGAAATAAAAATTTCAATTTTTTTTTTTAAAATGACCAAATTATGAAATCAAATATTATTCTATTTTAAAATTATGAATTGTGTGTTCAGTGTGATTAATTCTCACTTTTGTTCTTCTTACTAGTTACTTAATATCAATATTTTAATATTGATGTATTAATTTGCATGGTATGCCTTGAATTATGAATATGTTAAGTTATGTATTTTTTATTAAATATAATATTAGTTTAAATACGATATAGTATTAGTACGCCTATGCTATAGTATTAGTTAATATATTATATAGTACTAGAGATTAATGTGGGTATAAAAATATTATTTAATATATGAACTAATACTATACAATATGTGAATTAATACTATACTATATTTGAACTAGTACCATAGAGTATGTGAACTAATACTATACAATATGTGAACTAATACTATACTATATTTGAACTACTATCATAGAGTATGTGAACTAATACTATACTATATTTGAACTAGTACCATAAAGTATGTGAACTCGAAACTCGAAAACATTAGAACTTGTACCAATATAAACTAATATTATACTGTATATGAACTAATACGTACAGTACTGCATATTAACTAATAATACACCATAATACTTATCAATTGTTATCATCACACTTATAAACTAAAAATTATTATATATAAAAAACTAAAATAAAGTGATTAAAAAATGAAAGTTCAAATGAAAATAATAATTAAACAATGTAAAACGAAGTAAAATTTGTAAGGAATGAAGTAAAATTTTGAAAGGATAAGATGAATATTATACACCAATTAATTAAAGTATAATAGTATCAATAGAATTGAACACTTGCAACTGAAAGAGATGAGAGTTTTATTTTTTAAAACAAATTATTATTATACTATTTAATATTTAAAAAAAACAATTAATATTATTTTTAAAATTTTCTTATTAGACTTTAAAATTTTAGAATAATTATTTGTGTCATAAAAAGAAAGTACGTGAAAAAAAAATCATTTGAAACATAAATGATAAATAGGAAGAAAAATAAATTTAAAAAATAATATTAAAAAGAGAAATATGAATATCAATTGAAATAAAATAAAAAAATGTTAAAAAATTAATTGAGTGTTATTTTTTAATTATAAAATAAATAAAAAATTAATTGAAGTAAAATAAAGTCCCAAAAAATTTATGTGCTAAATTAATATAGTACATGGTCATGTGTTATTTGTAATACGTTATTGGATTGTATATAATAAATTGGTCATGTGTTATTGGATTGGATATAGTAAATGAGTGAGTTATTGAATCTAGTTACATGTATCTAAGTGGTACACAAGAGTGCAACCCTACACACACATATTTGCGAATTTAGAATAAGTGGATGCTTGTTTGAGTCAAATCAGATGAGAAATGAAAATTCTACGAGCGTTTGAAAATGAGGAGTAAAACTGTAAATAAACTAGGGCTGAATATTGACCAGCAATTTCAAAAAATTGTACAAAGACCCCTAAACTAATTCTAATTTGGTTTTACCTCCCCTAAACTTATAAGCTTCTGTATAAATAAGTCAATTTCTATAATCTACGAGTGAATAAGAGGATTTAGATATATAAAACTACTAATTTGAGTAATAATCAACGCACAAAAGCTTGGGTGAATATTTGGCACATAGTTTAAAAAAAATGTGTAATGATTAGAGTATTGAATTGTAGTTTTGTAAATTTTTATATATAAAGTAATTAATAAAATAGTTGAATTGAGTGTATGTTGAACTCAAAATATAATGACATGAAAGATAAATATTGTGAGAGTAAGAATTATAATAATTATTTTTATTTTGGAGCACGTAAATTTTTGTGAAATAAATTAAAAAGAAAAGTATGAAAACTTTTGTGGAATGAAAGTAGTAATACAGAATTTCATAAGAAGCCCATCATCAAATTTCATATCAAAATCGGTATTGATATACATATACCTATGCATATATACTATAACACGCACATATATCAAATTTATACATATAACCATTGTATATATCAAATTTATATATATAGGCAGGTTTTTTTTAATTATTGTATTTTTTAAATAAAAATTTTGTAATACCCGAATCAAATTATGTCAATTACGATGATTAGTCAAATTTAAAAAAAAAAGATTTAAGAAATAATTTTATGTTGTTGCCTATTTTCAAGATTTATGAGAATTTAATTTTTATGTACGGCCAAATTTTTTGAAGGGAACACACTCCTAACACAAATAAGAATATAATACTATTTGAAACTTACACTACAAGAAAATTGACTTTTTGTGACATAAATTCTGTCATTATACATTCTCTAACTAAAAGCTTTTAATGACTGAAATAGACTTTTAGTGATAGATCCTATCATTAATTCTCAATTTCATGTCATTATAGACTTTTAATTAGAAAATCAATAATAAGAGGATTTTGTCACAAACAATTGGTTTTCTTGTAGTGTTAAAAATTAATTATATTGAAATATTTAATTAACTATTCAAAGAAAGGTTGCCCCAAAAACTTTAACGTCATAATAGCGAATAATTTAAATAATTTAATGACAAAAATTGCATCACGTTTAATTAAAAACGGACTATCCATTGATAGTCCAATCATCAAAAAAATTGAAAACTTCTATGTTTACTAATTAAGATATGCCTTCAATCAAAGTAATAATATTTGAATTTACATATTTCCACTGTATGATAATTTTTGCATGACATTTCACTAATGAGAAATTAGATCAACATTTAAACATGTAAGATATCTAGTAATTTGAACACTAGACTCCTATTTTCCAACTCTTGGCACAAATTTTATAAGCATTATATACTTCAATGAGTACAGTTCAAAAATATAGTTTTGATAAGCCAAAATGACCCCCAAAATTTCTCTCTCTAACAGCTCCTCTCCTCTTGTTTTCTTTCTCTATAAATACATTTGTGAGGCCTCCTTAAAAAAAATTCTCATTAATTTTTTTTTAAATCCCTAATCGGATGAATTTTCATCCTGATTTCTTCATGACCCCTCTTGTTTTATGTTGGCTTTCTCTGTGATTACCTTTTCAGAATTACTTTACAAAATCTTTTTCTTGGTTTGTGCAATTTGGATAATCATTTGATTTCTTGGAATCCACCAATTTGGCGTCTGTGGCTCCTGAGCGTGTGTTGTACGCTGTTGGTCATTGGGGGTTTTGGTTGAGGCGATTGGGTTGCCTTCTCGAATTTGTGAAAACAATTATCGGGATTGGTCGGTTTATGCGTGTGATAAATGGTTTTCTTGGAGCCAGCTTTCTCCAACTATCTCTCTCTTGCACGCTGATTTCGAAAACCAAGGGGCTAGTATTGGTGATTAGTGGTCTATATAAACTGGCTTATGTCTTCAGATGGAGTCACTCTTCACTTCTTTTACTTCTCTCTCTTGAATTTGAGGTTGCTATCACCATGGCGGAGAATATTCATGAAGCTTTTGAGAAGTTCTCTCTTGCTGAACATGAAACCACCAACATTGTGGTCCAGCAAACAAAGATCCTTCCTCCCAAAAATGTGTTGGCTCTTCGTTTCGTTGCCAGGAGAAAGATTGCTCCACCAGAGTTGAAAACTCTTCTTCAAAGGGTGTGGTCTCTTAAACATCCATTAACAGTCTCGGTTGTTGGTGGATGTATTTTTCTTCTTGATTTTGCAGATGAGGTGGAAATGAAGAAAGCTCTGCATGGTCAACCATGGAACATTCGGAGATCTTTGGTGGTTCTTAAGATGCTGCAAGGGCATGATCGTCCCTCTACTTTAAACCTGGTGCATGTTCATTTTTGGGTGCAGATACATGGGCTACAATTTAACACAATGTCCAAGCAGATTGGGCTGCGAGCTGGAGGTATCATGGGTGAGTTGTTGGATGTTCAAACGGTCAAGGAGAATGAAGTGTGTGGTGAGTTCCTGAGAGTTCGTGTTGTTATCGATGTTTCTAAACCTTTGTGCACGTGTTTTTTCATCACTGTTGAACAAGGAAAATTCGCTGCGGTGTTTCGCTAAGAACGCCTTTCAGATTTCTGCTATCTTTGTGGTCATCTTGACCATGTGGAAAAGGAATGTGGTTTGGCTATGGGCCGAACGGATGCATGGTGCTCCTCTCATGGGTTTTTTCCTGAATGGTTGCGGTCAGATCACCCCACTAGACCATCTGAGGAGGACATGCAAGGGTTTTTGAATCTTGTTGCAGGGGGTGTGGAGGATCGTCCCCAGAATAGGGAGGTTCAGGAGAATGGTGGACATGAGCCGGCTACAATGGATGAGGAGGCTAGAAGAAGGGAGAAAGGTAAGGGGGTGATGGTTGAAGATGACATAGATCATCTGAATCTTAGCATGGGGCCCAGTGCTAGGAAAGAGGTGTATCGTTTTGCAGATCTGATGGATCAGGAAGGATGTAGTCGGCGATTTGAAGCTTGTGGAGGCTCAAGTAAAGGCCCTAGATGGGATCCGGTTTCTGGTATGTTTTTGGAACCTCTCTCTTTTGTTGTTCCATCTCACTTTGAGTATAGGTTGTTCAAGCTGCCACTATGGGGAAAGGATAATGGGATGGACTACCGTGTAATTCATCATGTTGGGAGGAATTTTAGGGCATATGACTTTGATGAATTTGTGGAAATAATTCGACAAGGGGAAGCTCCATACATTCCTGTCTTTGAGGATCTCCGATCCTCAGAACGTATTTGGAAGAAGGGGGCACGTGTGGTAAAAAACATGCAAGGAAGGTCTCTTTTGATTCTGATTCTGACTCTTTGTTCAGCTCCACTGCACCATGCAAAAAGAGGTGCTTTCCGGATCGTGATAATAGCCGCAAAGAACAGGAGGTGTGGGGGGAATTTGAAAGCAGGGATCGTGTTGATGGGGAACTGAAGAGAGCTAAGTTTCTGGCGGAAGAGCTTAGTGCTGAGATCAAGACTTTGGGTAAGGCGGAGGCCGATTTGACTCGGCTCCGCCATGATGAATGAGTGTTATATGTTGGAACGCGCGAGGAATTAGTAGTCCTCGTGCGTTTAGTTTCCTTAAGAATCTTGTTGTTTCTTTTCGTCCGTCTCTTTTGTTTATTTGTGAAACCAAGTGCACCAAATTAAGGGTTGAAGCCCTTAGGACTATGTTAGGATTCTCTTCTGCTTTTAATGTTGATTGTAAGGGTATGTTAGGCGGCTTATGCCTTTTTTGGAATGATTGGAAGGTGCACCTTTTGTCTTACTCTTTGGGCCACATCGACTCTCACATTGATGATTCATTTCAATGTTGGCGTTTTACGGGTTTTTATGGGAACCTTAATTTGCTGATTCGTCATAGTTCTTGGACACTCCTTAAACGTCTCAAGCATCAAAATTTTTCTGATCATTTGCCATGGTTAGTCGGGGGGGACTTTAATGAGGTGCTTTTTCAGCATGAAAAAAAGGGGGGTGATCCAATTCATCTTAATCGTATGGTACAATTTCAGGAAGCTTTGGATCATAATTATCTTAAATCATTGAAGTCTAATGGCCCTAAATTTACTTGGATTAACAAAAGGAAAGGTAAAGATCTAATTAAAGAACGTCTGGATCGTTTTGTTGCTAATAAGGACTGGTTAACTTTGTTTCCCCTATACTCCGTTAAGACTCTTGATTTCTTGGGTTCTGATCATCAACCCATCTTGCTGAAATATGAACAGTCCCCTTCTCAAAAGAGGAATCATAATGATAAGTTTTTCAGGTTTGAGAATCATTGGCTAAAGGAGCCTGATTTCAAGAATATTATTGCTCAATCTGGAATGAAGGGTGGGGTTTTAAACAATATGGATGGAATTCTTGTATCTTTTCGGACTTCGTTATGTGCATGGGACAAGGCTAAAGGGGGCTCAGTGCATTCAAGATTGAAAGGTGTCTCTGCTCAAATTGAAACTGAATTAAGGGATGATAATTTGGATCCTAACTTTGCTAAGATTGAATCACTTGAGAAAGAATTTCTTAAGTTGCAATCTCAGCAGGAAATATACTGGAAGCAAAGAGCTAGAATTGATTGGCTTCGTGAAGGAGATCGGAATACGAAAATTTTCCATTCCAAGGCGACTTCTAGACGAAGGAGGAATTTCATTAGATCAATTCTGAGTCATGAAGATGTGGAACTTAAAACAACTCAGGACATTTCTCTTTGTTTTTTTCAATCTTATCAGGCCTTGTTCACCTCTTCTGGGCCTGGGGAAGCAGATATTCTTAATGCTACTAGTGCCTTAAAATGTTCGGTCTCCAGTGAGATTGCTTCCTTTTTGGATGCACCTTTCACTAAGGGAGAAATTGATAAAGCAGTTGGTGGTCTTAACCCTTGGAAGGCCCCTGGGCCGGATGGATTCCCAGCATCGTTTTACCAATCAAATTGGTCAGAAATTGGAGGTCAAATTGCGAAGCTTATGTTGGATGTTTTGAATGGGGATAGCTCTTTGGATTCTTGGAACAAAACTATTATTTCCCTCATTCCAAAAATTAAGAATCCTTCGAAAGTAATTCATTATCGACCAATTAGTCTCTGTAATGTCAGTTATCGTATTTTGGCTCGGGCGATTACTAACAGACTGAAAGGTTTTATGAATGAAATTATTGATCCTTTTCAGAGTGCATTCATACCTAGCAGACTCATAACTGACAATGTCCTTGTTGCTTATGAGGCTATGCACTGGATCAAGTCATCCAAAAGTAAGGAGGGTTATGCTGCGTTGAAGCTTGATATGAGCAAAGCCAATGATCGGGTTGAATGGCATTTCTTGGAAGCTGTGATGATTAAATTAGGGTTTTCACCAAGGTGGGTCTCTCTTATTATGAAATGCCTCTCATTAGTCCAATATCAGATCAATATTAATGGAGAATTGTCCTCTTCTTTCTCTCCATCTAGAGGGCTTCGTCAAAGTGATCCACTATCACCGTATCTTTTTGCTATGTGTGCTCAATGCTTATCATCCATGATCTCCCGAAGTATTGAATTGAGAAACTTTCAAGGTGTCAGAATTGCAAGATCTGCTCCTATTCTCTCTCATTTATTTTTTGCAGATGATAGCCTTGTTTTTCTCAAAGCTACTCTAGCAAACAACTTCATTTTGAAAAAGAACTTATACATGTATGAAAGGGCGTCGGGTCAATTGGTGAATTTTGATAAGTCTGCTATATCCTTTAGTCCTTTCACTAAAGCTGAGAATAGGGAACGAGTGACAAGTATTTTGGGGGTTCAGAGGACACAAGGTCATAGCATATATCTTGGTCTTCCCACTTTTTCTATCAAAGCCAAACGTTTGCAGTTTGGATATCTTGTTGATCGAATGCGCCAGAAGATCAATTCCTGGAATCATAGATTTTTTTCAGATGGTGGGAAGGAGGTTCTTGTCAAAGCTGTACTTCAGGCTATTCCTTCATATGCCATGTCTTGTTTCCGGATTCCCATTTCTATTTGTTCTGAATTGGAAAGCTTAATGGCTAAATTTTGGTGGGGAGGGAGTTTGAAGGGTAATAAGATGCATTGGACGAAATGGAGGGAATTGTGTTGTCCTAAGGAGGAAGGAGGGTTAGGATTCAGAAGTATGTCTCTCTTTAATAAAGCTATGCTTGCTAAGCATATATGGAGGATGATTAGTAAACCCGATACTTTGATGAGTAAAATTTTCAAAGCCAGATATTTTAAAAACGTGGATTGTCTTGAAGCTGGTCTTGGATCGAATCCATCTTTTGTGTGGAGATCTATTGTGTGGAGCCGGGACATTATTGATCAAGGGTGTCGATGGAAGATTGGGAATGGGGATAAAATTCGTATCCTTAAGGATAGATGGATTGGTAAAACGGAGACGGGGCTTTCAACATCAAAGATGGTGAGTGCTTCAACAGTTAAGCGATTCATCACCAATGATTATAGGTGGAATGTTGACCTAATTCACTAGGCTTTTCCTCCATACAAAGCACAAGCCATTCTTGCCACCCCCTTCTTGGTGTTGATAAAGATGATAACCTTTTCTGGCCAGGCAATTCGACGGGCAAATATTCAGTGGCCGAGGGGTATCATTTGGCCAGGAAAAATGAGTGGAAGGTGCAGCATAAGGAGGATGATGGGCCGTCAGATTCCAGTCCTAATTCAAGAATTTTAAAACAATTTGGAAATTAATGATTCCGCCCAAACTTCGTATCTTTGGATGGAAAATGATTCACGAAATTGTGGCATCAGAAGGCAATTTAGCTAGGCATCATGTGCCTATTAATCCAGTCTGCTCTATTTGCGGTTTCTCTTACGCCGACACAATGCATGTCCTATTTTGGTGTCCACAAGCGAAGGTAATTTGGAAAAAGCAGAAGCTATGGCAACATCTCAAAGCCTCGGCCTGTGGGTATGTGGTTGATTTTTTTTTCAAATTAATGAATCTATTCAATAGGCAGGATTTGGAGATTATTTTTGTTATTGCTTGGGCAATATGGAGAAATCGTTGTCAGTGGACTCATAAGCCAGAAAAGCTGAAAATAGGAGAGGGTATATCTATGGATGTGCAATGGGCTTTAGATTACATGCGTGATTTAGCAACTACTAAAAGGTTAACATTGAAAAAACAATCACTTGGGACTAATGATATGTGTGCAGCAATGGATAGAGATGATTTTAGTCTTTTTACGGATGCTGCGTATGATGAGAAAAAGAACTTTTTTGCTGTTGGATATGCTTTGATTAAAGCCAACAATATTGTGGGTATGGCTGGCTATAAAGGAATTGTTCATCCAGGTTCGGTTTTGGCAGCTGAGCTTTTAGCAATACAGATTGGGTTGGAAAGATGCTTAGATGAAAATTTTAAAATCAAAAGAATTTGCTCTGATTCTTCGATAGCCATTGGTGCAATAAGAGCTGAGCTTCAACTGGATGGTTATGAAAGTAAGGTTGTTGAAATTATCCAAAATAAGTTAAGATCAATCCTAGTGTGGGATTGTCAACATGTGCACCGGAATGAGAATCGACTAGCACACAGTCTGGCTCAGAAAGCTTTCGTCTCTTCATGTCCTCACGATTGGATTGGAGAAGATAATGTTAAATCCTTCAGGAAAAAATGGTTGTAACTGTTTCTTCCTTGTTTTGTGTTCAAAAAAAATAAAAAAATGAGTACATACAGTTCAAATTTCATAATTTTTCAATGAGTTTAGATATTTTAAATAAATGTTAGAAGTTGAGGCACAAATCATTTTACAATTTGCATACATGAGCTTTTCATGAATATCGAACCTATATATTTTTATTTTTGTACATGTGTAATAAATTCAGTATTTAGAGTATATAAACTGTACTTTTAGGGATAATCATTATTTTACTTGGTAATGGATTAATATGTGGGCCAAATCATCAATTTTAGTTCATACTTTTTACTTTTAATCAAATTTAGCACATACTTTTATTTTTAATCAAATTATATTTATACTCTTCATTTTTTTTTAAATTTAGCACATATTTTTTTTCTTAACCATATTATACTCATTCTTTTAACTTTTTTTTAAATCAAATTTAGCACATTCTTTTCTTTTATCCAATTTATACCCATATTTTTATAAATAAAATAAAATAAATTAATTAATAAATATAACTTACTTTTTTTTTAAAAAAAACTAAAATTATATATTATTTTTTAATCTAAAAAAAATTATTTAAAGAGTCTCAAATCTTTATTTAAGAATATAAAAATGATTGAGTATAATTTATTTCGATTTTTTATTTTTTATATATTTGATAAATCTCAAATCTTTATTTAAAGAGTCTCAAATCTTTATTTAAACATATTTAATATATATATATATATTTATTATTAAATATTTTCACATTTTTTTTGTATTTTAATTGATAAAAATATGTGCTAAAATTGATAAAACATAAAAAATATGTGTTGCATTTTATTAAAAAATGAAAAATATGGGTATAAAAGGAAAAATATGTGCTATATTTGATTTTAAAAAAATGAAAAGTATGAATATAATTTAGTTTTAAAAAAAGTACAGTATGTGTTAGATTTAATAAAATGTGAAAAGTATAGACTAGAATTATTATTTGGCCTAATATGAGTATGTATGAATGATTGAGTAAAAATGCAAGTATGGTTATTTGTTTAGTATTAATACTTAGAAATTGTTTAAGCATGACTAGATGAGTATATGTTCTATTATTTGACATTTTCATTAGTATGTGTATTATTTCACCTTGGTATATTATTAATATGTTTATAAGCATGATTAAATGTTATATGTGATTGTGACTTATGTGTGATATTATTAATTAAATCTTGCTAAGCATGTTGGTGATTTATTTGACATTCGAGTTAAGAATATGTGTTGGTATGTATTTGAGTAGGATTAGAGAAGAATGCTAGATAGACATGCATAATCAAACTTCTTAAGCAAATCAAGTGGGTGACTTTTACTATATTGTCTTGATGTTATTTACCGATTGGTATATATATTCAAATGATGAATGAGGACATAAGTCTCACAAAAACGATTGGAGACATGTGAGCCCACTAACTGATGAATGGGATCGACATTAGTCCACTAACAAATGAATGCACAAAGATATATATTGAATCTCACCCAATGATATAATGAAAGATGATGGAGACATTAGCCTCAAGAAAATGGTAGATGATGGGGAACTACGGCTAGTCCCAAATAATGTAAAGATGAGATATCTTTGTTATAACATATTGTCCTATTGGGTAACTAGCGTACAAGTCATCCACACTGAGAATTCAAATCTCATTCCCCCTTAAATTAAATATATATTTCAGGTACATATGACGAGGAGTTCGAGCCGCGGGAGGAGTGATACATGTTTCCCTGTTTATGTGCTTACTTAGCCTATAAGGTAAGGTCTAGTATGCACTCGAGTGCATGCTGTGCACCCTAGTCAATGTGCACTTTTCAGTTTACTGACTTACACTTTTTGGTAATGGTGTTGCACGTTTCAATTATTACTCATTTACCAAAAAGTGTAAGTTAGTAAACTGAAAAGTGCACATGGACTAGGGTGCACAGCATGCACTCGAGTTCATAACAGACCAACCCAGCCTATAATTATTATTGTTTATCGGTCATTATGATTCATGATGAATGCAACTGGTTGTTGTTTTTATATTACTGATGAACTTGACCGTTTTACCGCTTACGTATATGATTGAACTGTGTAAATTTAATGCCGAGTAGTGTACATTTTTTCATGTCTACTTGAGGACGTGTAGCATGCATGCATGAAAGGTTTTGCCAAACTTTTAACAAGCTTAAATATATTGTTGCCCGTCTTTTATGCATATTTCAAAAGGACCGCTCGCTACCTTCTAATTTATATGTTTATTAATTAAGATTTCTGCTATGTTATGTGAGAACAAATACAAAACTAGTATATCAAGAGGGTACTGATAAATATGACCTCTACTCCTAAATCGTGCTCTCGACAATTGAAGATATTGAAAATTTTGGCTCAATTCTGTAATACATATACCCTAATTTGACAACAATTTGTAAATAAAGCATTACAATCGATGAGATTTAACATGAAAACAACGTTTATACATACTTGGCCTCAATGATCTATTAATTTTGTAACATAAATAATTTCAGATTTCAAAACGTAATAGCATATATTGACTAGTCTTGAGTGAGACCGTCTCACAGAATGAGTTCCGTGAGACGTATCTTCCTTAACCCTCATTTATAAAAAATGATAATATTTGAGCAAAAGTGATAGTGGTTAAGTAAAAAGTGACAAATCACTTTTGTTAAAAATATTACCACTTCTCACTTAAATATTATCACTTTTTTCACAAATCAAAATCTAAAAAAAAAAAAAGAACGAAGAAAAAAGATTATTCTACCCTAAATTTTAAAATATAGATTAAAAGAGATATGTCTCATAGAAAAAGATCTTTGAGACGATCTCACACGAGTTTTTGCCTTCTACTAAAATTAGAATATTCGAAATAAATAGAAGGAGGAAGGACGAAGAGGAGGAGGAAACGCAGTGGTAACAACGAAACCACAACATAAAATAATTTAAATTGACACAAGAAGATTGCCGCGCACAAGTTACAACCTTATTTCAGAATAGGGTGAATTTCAAATTCACGAATCTATACAAACTTATTTCGAAATTATAAATTAATTAAATTTACATGAGCTTTCATTTAATCCGTTCACAAATGCTAAAATACAAACATGATTTGAACAAGTAAATCTCATTGTGTCCAATCAAGTGCATTATTAAATAGGAGCACTATTAAGGGTGCATTTAGTTGGGTGAATTTGGGATTATGAATTTTAAATATTCCACATATTCTAAATTCATTATACATATTTGGATTATGAATGAATTTCAAATACTTAGATTTGTGTTCATACACTTTTTAGTTAAAATTGAAAGAGATTTCAAATCTTTACTAAAATCATGTCATTTGAAATTTATGTATTTTTAACTCCTTTCATTTGAAATGCATACTAAAATCAAATCAGACATCCAAACACAACCTTAATTTATTTTACCCAACAATTATAGTAGTAATTGGTAGTGTTTTTTCATGAAGAATTAATGGTTCATATGTTTAGAAGCCATTTTTATGCGATATTAATGGCATGTATGCATTTCAGTTCAATTAATTAAGTTTGAGTTAAAATTATAAGTTCATTTAGTCTAAAAATTAAAACTTTAAGCTAAATTTAGCAAGTCTCGATCAATCAATTCTGTAGTAACATTGTTTTGTGGGTCGCAAAGTATTACCACCAGGTCTCAATCAACTCGTAAAAAGTTTACCACTAGGTCCACTACAATGCCAAAAGTTTACTACTATATGTCTAAAAATATTCTTGCATATTTACAAAAAAAAATAAAAAATTTGTGTCTAGAATATTTTTGAACATAAAGTAATACACTTTTGATCTTATAGTGATAAAATTTTGGTCTTATAGTAACATAGTTTTGGTCATATAGTAGATTTTAGAAATTTTGCAAAAAAAAAAAAAAAAAAAACGAGTGTCCAAAATATTTTTGGATTTATAGTAATATATTTTTGGCCTTATAGTGACAAAATTTTAGTTTTGTAATAACATTGTTTTGATCATGTAATCAGATAATATTTGGGAGCGAAAAAAAATATTTTAATTAAGGTTGACCCGCGTTTGACCTGAAATGTCTATCGGATTGGCCCTAGCCCTATAGGGCCACAGACTAGGGCCTTAATCGGTTCATACTTAGCGGTTCTACAATTGTTGAGACCTAACCCTAACCCTAGCGGGCCACGGACTAAACGAGTCACTAATGAGTGACAATAATTTTTTTTTTCTTTTAAAATTAAAGGTACCAATTGCAAGTAGTACAATATTCAGGACAATTTTGCCCGAACGATATTACGTGTGTGTCATTTTCAGTGTTTCAATTTATTTCGTTGAGGAAAAAAAAACATTAAGAAATAGAAATCGGTGTTCTTCAGTACTTATATTGAGTCATAAGGACTGTTGTTCAACGAAATCATCTCGAATGTGTTTCCGACTGATATAGAGGTGGACTCATAATAAAACCAGATAAGATAAACATTATATCACATAGAGATTTGTCAAGATGATTCCGATCAGCTAGACGTCTCCAACTAATTAGAACACTTGAATATAGAAGAAATAACTGCTCTAGGATAGTAATTCAGAAAAGTAATCAACGAGACAAACAACACACAAGGATTTAAGTGGTTCGATCAATGTGATCTACATCCACTGGACCAGACTAGCACTTCTTTGATTGATCAAGAATGTTTACACACTCATTCACTCGGAATAGGATATTTCCTCACTTCACTCGTGAACTCACACAACTCAAAGAATACAATAACGTACTAAATCTCTCATCCAACCTTTACAATGTACACAAACAAGAGTATATAAAGACCAAAGGTAGTTGCTGCTGTTAGAAACTGTTTTGAGTAGTTATCAACCGTTTGCAAACGCTTGTAACAACCCATGTGCTCTGTTATTGCCCAACTGAAATGGTAGTTATACCCTCAAGTTGTTGTAACTGTAAAACTCTTAGTTAAACTAACTAATTTCGAACCAGAAGACTTGTCCATAAAGATCAGATCACTTCTACTGTTCTGATACCCAACTCTTCTGTTCTGATGATCAAAAGCTAACTCTACTGATAGACTTCATACTGTGCTGGACAACTCTGCTGACCAACTCTGCTGGACAACTCTACTGGACAACTCTGTTGACCAACTCTGCTGGACAACTCTGCTAGACAACTCTACTGACCAACTCTGCTGGACAACTCTGCTGAAGTCTAAGCATCACCTCCTCAGCTGATTGAAACCATTCCACTCATCTGATATCGGCCTAAGTCATCTTATCTGATCCTATCAGCTCACTACTCACTTAGTGTGCTGATTATGAGATTATGAGATAACACTCACAATTCTCCACCTTTAGCTCATAATCGAACTAATCTCCACCAAAAACAAAACACCAACACTATTCTCCTCAAAGAATATCCTCCACTACTGATCTTCTGCCACAAGAACAGTAACCTTCTCCTCAGAGGAATTAATGCAGTCCAATAATTCCAAGACACAAGCCAAACTTCTCTTTTGGCAATGCCTTAGTGAATGCATCAGCAGGGTTCTCCTCTGTAGCAATCTTCACTACCTGGACCACCCCCTTCTCTACAATATCTCTTACAAAGTACAGCTTCACATCTATGTGCTTAGTTCTCTCATGATACCCCTGATGCTTTGCAAGATGTATTGCACTTTGGTTATCACAGAAGACAGTCACACTTCTTTGTGATATACCAAACTCCTTCAAGATCCCCCTAAGCCACATGCTCTCCTTAACTGCCTCAGTTAAGGCTACATATTCTGATTCTGTAGTAGATAATGCAACTACGGACTGATGTATTGACCTCCATGATATAGCTGTACCAAATAAGGCGAATACATACCCTGTTAAGGACTTTCTTGTGTCTACATTGGCTGCATAGTCGGCATCAACATATCCCACAAGTGCTTCTCCCTCATCTGATATCTTCTGAAATTTCAGACCTTTCTCAGCTGATCCTAGAACATATCTCATGACCCACTTAACTGTCTCCCAATGACTTAAGCCTGGATCACTCATGTATCTGCTGATTACACTCATTGCATGAGTTAAATCTGGTCTACAACACACCATAGCATACATTAAACTCCCTACTGCACTGGCATAAGGAACCTTACTCATCTGAGCTCTTTCTTGGCTGTTCTTGGGACACATCTGATTTGATAGCTTTTGATGCTGACCAATTGGTGTAGAAACTGACTTAGCTTGATTCATCCTGAATCTCTCTAACACCTTCCTCAAATAGGTAGGCTGACTAAGCTGAATTGCTCCCTCAACTCTACTGATCTCCATCCCAAGAATCACTTTAGCTTCACCAAGATCTTTCATCTCAAACTCCCTTTTGAGAATCTCCTTAACTTGATTGATACTGTTAATAGACTCCCCATCTATTAACATATCATCTACATACAGCAGAAGATAGGTAACTGAACTCCCAACTCTCCTGAAGTAAACACAGCTGTCATACAAGCTTCTTGCAAAACCAACTGAGCAAATGTACTCATCAAACCTTAAGTACCATTGTCTAGGGCTTTGTTTGAGTCCATAGAGTGATTTTCTGAGTAAGCACACTCTGTCTTCACCATCTTCTATGTCCAACCCTTCTGGTATTTTCATGTAGATCTTCTCATCTAAGGTCCCATGAAGAAATGTTGTGGTCACATCCATCTGATGCAGCTCCAATTCATATTGAGCAACCATAGCCAATAAGATTCTGATGCTACAATGCTTTACAACAAGTGAGAAGATTTCATTAAAGTCAATACCTTCTTTCTGTGTAAATCCTTTAGCTACAAGTCTTGCCTTGTACCTAATCTTGCCACCTCTCTGAGCCTCCACCTTTTTCTTGTAAATCCACTTACACCCAACAAGTTTCTTGTTCTTAGGTCTCTCAACAATCTCCCAAGTCTGGTTCTTGTTCAGAGATAACAGTTCTTCCTCCATAGCAACTAACCACTTCTCTTTGTCAAGGCAATTCATGGCTTCTGTGTAAGTTTTAGGCTCCAAAGACTCCACCTCAAGAGCTGCACATAATGCAAATGATACTATGTCAACTTGACCATACCTTTGAGGTGGGTGGACTTCTCTTCTTGATCTGTCCCTAGTGAGCTGATAGTCATGAAGATCAGTATCACTATGAGTAGTTTCCTCCTCATCTGGATCAATCTGCTCTTCAATTAGTGTTCTGATGTCACCATGCTCCACCTCCACCTGTGTCTCATCTGGTTTGTTGTGTGTTGTACTGGAGCTTGCCTCCTCTTTCAATGACATTCTATTCTCATCAAAAGTTACATCTCTGCTGATAATACACTTCTGCATTCCAGCTTCTAGGCACCACAATCTGTATCCTTTCACACCTGAAGGATATCCTATGAACACACATTTCAAGGCTCGAGGCTCAAGCTTATCTTGCTTGACATGGGCATATGCTGAACAACTATACACCTTCAAATTACTGTACTCAGCTGCATGGCCAGACCATAACTCTTCTGGGGTTTTAAATTGCACAGCTGAGGAAGGGCTTCTGTTTATCAAGTAGGCTGCTGTTGACACAGCTTCCCCCCAAAATACTTTAGGCAATCCAGAGCTGCTCAACATGCATCTAACTCTCTCAAGTAAAGTCTGGTTCATTCTCTCAGCTACTCCATTCTGCTGAGGTGTACCTGGTACTGTTCTATGCCTCACTATACCATTCTTTTTGCAGAAGACATTGAACTCTTCTGATATGAACTCCAGCCCATTATCAGTTCTCAAATGCTTGAGATTCTTTCCAGAAATATTCTCCACCTCAGTGAGCCATTCCTTGAACTTTTCAAATGCTTCTGACTTGGATTTCAGGATAGTGATCCATACCTATCTTGAGTAGTCATATATGATAGACATGAAGTATCTCCCACCACTTCTGGTCTGATTCCTAGCTGGCCCCCATAAATCTGAATGGACATAGTCCAAAATTCCTTTGGTAGAGTGTGAACTCTTCCCAAACTTCAATCTCTTGGATTTTCCAAGAATGCAGTGCTCACACAAATCAAACTTTGTGATCTTGTCACCACATAGCAATCCTTGCTTACTTAGCTCAAGTAGGCCCTTCTCTCCTACATGACCTAATCTTCTGTGCCACAACATTGAGTTGTCTTGCACCCTTGCCACATCTGATCTGCCAATAACTGTTTCCCCCTTAAGAAAGTAGAGATCATTTCTTCTCTCACCTTTAAGAACAGTAAGCTTCCCCTTTGAAACTCTGAGCTCTCCATCTTCTGACTGGAATTTATAGCCCAATGAATCCAGCATACCAAGAGATATCAAATTTCTCTTGAGTTCAGGAACATACCTGACCCTCTTGAGAATCCTCACTACTCCATCATACATCTTCAAGTGTACTGTACCTTCACCTCTGACTTTGCAAGTGTGATCATTCCCTAACAACACAGAACCTCCATTCTGATGCTTAAAATCATGAAACCACTCTCTTCTTGGAGTCATGTGGAAAGAACACCCTGAATCTAAAATCCAATCTTGCTGCTCTTTAGTGGAAGTGATGGATAGGGACTGAGCTGACTCATAGCCTTTCTGCTCCTTATCATCTTGGGTTTGATTTGCTTGATTCTTATCAACAGGGTTCTTAGGACCAGATTTTCTCATAAGCTGTTTGTACTTGTAACAAGTACTTTTAAAGTGTCCAGGTTTGTTGCAGTGGTGGCACACTACTTCCCCTTGATTTGACACTGCTGATTTTCCCTTATCAGCTCCCTTGGGTTGACTAGACCCCTTCTTGGAGATAGATTTCTTCTGTCCTCCCTTGATTGCCAATCCTTCCCCACTGCTACTTTTATCTCCTTGAGATGTCTTATTATGCAACAGCTTGGACTTGACAGCCAAGATCACATCCTCCAATGTGATTGCTTCCTTTCTACCATACAAGATGGTGTCCTTTAGGATTTCAAAGGACTTAGGGAGAGCACTCAACAAGATCAGAGCCTTATCGTCTTCCTCTAACTTGACATCCAAATTCTCCAGATCATCAAGAATCTTGTTGAACTCATCTAGCTGCTCCGTAATGGGTTTGTCATCTCCCATTCTAAAGGCATACAGCTTCTATTTCGAATAGAGTCGGTTAGCAAGAGTTTTCACCATATATAGCTTCTCAAGCTTATCCCAAACCTCCTTCGCTGATTTCTCTTTAGCAACCTCTCTCAAGACCTTATCTCCAAGGCAGAGTAGGATCGTGCTTCGAGCTTTTCTGAGCAACTTGCTCCTTTCAGCCGCAACTGTTGCAGATTCTTCTGCAATCTCTTCGGATTCTTCGAGAGCCTCGAATAATCCTTGCTGTTCAAGGAGGGCCTGCATCTTGACCTTCCACAGCCCAAAATCTCCAGTGCCTGTAAACTTCTCTATGTTGTACTTGGTAGAATTCCCCATCTTTAGATCTGCAGCTACTTCGGTTTCCCACAGACGGCGCCACTTGTCAAGATGATTCCGATCAGCTAGACGTCTCCAACTAATTATAACACTTGAATATAGAAGAAATAACTGCTCTAGGATAGTAATTCAGAAAAGTAATCAACGAACCAAACAGCACACAAGGATTTAAGTGGTTCGATCAATGTGATCTACATCCACTGGACCAGACTAGCACTTCTTTGATTGATCAAGAATGTTTACACACTCATTCACTCGGAATAGGATATTTCCTCACTTCACTCGTGAACTCACACAACTCAAAGAATACAATAACGTACTAAATCTCTCATCCAACCTTTACAGTGTACACAAACAAGAGTATATAAAGACCAAAGGTAGTTGCTGCTGTTAGGAACTATTTTTAGTAGTTATCAACCGTTTGCAACCGCTTGTAACAACCCATGTGCTCTGTTATTGCCCAACTGAAATGGTAGTTATGCCCTCAAGTTGTTGTAACTGTAAAACTGTTAGTTAAACTAACTAACTTCGAACCAGAAGACTTGTCCATAAAGATCAGATCACTTCTACTGTTCTGATACCCAACTCTTCTATTTTGATGATCAAAAGCTAACTCTGCTGATAGACTTCATACTGTGCTGGACAACTCTGCTGACCAACTCTGCTGGACAACTCTGCTGGACAACTCTGCTGACCAACTCTGCTGACCAACTCTGCTGGACAACTCTGCTAGACAACTCTGCTGACCAACTCTGCTGGACAACTCTGCTGGACAACTCTGCTGACCAACTCTGCTGGACAACTCTGCTGAAGTCTAAGCATCACCTCCTCAGCTGATTGAAACCATTCCACTCATCTGATTTCGACCTAAGTCATCTTATCTGATCCTATCAGCTCAATACTCACTTAGTGTGCTGATTATGAGATTATGAGATAACACTCACAAGATTAAATGAGACATTCAATTAAAAAAAAATGTTATTTTCACAATTATAAACTTTTTCACATATAAGATATTATGATCAAGCAATTAAATGAATCGGGCCTTTATATTTCGTATTAAGACTAAGATAACATGAAAATGTTATTTATTAAACTAATGTTTTGTTAAATTGCTTATCATGAGCTTGATAAAATAATTAATCAGTAAGGTTATTAATTAGACTTATTTCATTTTTTTAAACCTTATATTTTATTTATTTATGTACTATATAGGAGTGCTCTTGGATCAAAATGTTCGTCCGTCTTTCTAAAAATCAAGGTCTTTTGAAAATAAATAACGATGTTAATATAATTGAAATCTCTTAAATAATTTATTTCATATTAATTTTGGAACGGAGTGCCACTTCTCACTGCAGCGGACGACGAATAACCCGCAACTCTGATACCACTTGTTCGAAAGAAAAGAGAGGGATGGCGAGGAGATAAACTAAAACTTCTTCTTATAGCGAGGTTGTAGGGTATGGACGTATGGTATGTCTTGACATAACGCGTTCACTTTGAATTATTGATTGCATTCTAGGAATTGTGGTGTTTGGTATTTTCATGTCTAAATTTTACAATTTTTCAGCCTTATATTTAAGGAGTTAGGTAAAATTGTCATAATTTTTTTCTTGTTTTTTGGATTCGATGGACCGTCATATTTTTTGATCAATTTCAATTTAACTTGACGCTAAAAACAACGGACTTGTCATTTTGTCGTCATGGAGTAATATATTTTTATGAAAGATACATTGTTTTTAATTTACATAAATTGTACACCGAATCCATCAATATTTTCTTTGATTATTTTTGACAAAATTCTTCTGATTTCGATGGTTTCTCCATCTTTTCGTTATTATGAGTATTAATTTAGTATTTTTCATTGCAGAGGTCTCTTATATATCATCTACATAAATGTAATATTTAAATAATTTTATAAGAAAGGGACTTTTCATTCCTATAATCATATTTATTCCTCGGGGTCAGGTTTTGTATCATGAATTTGAAGTTATAGGGTGATTATTGCACTCTTATAAGTTTGGAAATTTTGAATTATTGCATTTCCTATTTTGTTGTGTTGGTACAATAGAATATGCGTGGCAATAAAAAAGAAAAGTCCAATCGAATTTTGGATTTTAGCTTACACGAATATATAATTCCCTTCGAACTCAGTTTTTGACTGAATGAGAAAAAAATATATTAATGTCATTTCATTTTTTGTACAAGGGACAATGACCTGCAAAATTTATGGTTCTCGTGGCTGAACTTGGACTCTGCATAGTATTTCACTTGATATGATATTGTTCGTTTTAGAACAATTAAAATCCTCACGACTTTGTTTTTAAATTTTTTCTCAAAAGATCTCATACTAATGGATATATTAATCCATCATTTTATACCCGTGATCAATGACGGAGGGAAGAAGGGCCAAGGGGGTCACTGGGCCCCCACAAATTTCGAATATTTCTATTATATATATTGTACTATGTCTACTAATTAAATTTGGCACAGTGGTTAAGCTGCAATGAAAAAAGATTTCCTTTTTGTAATCAACTAGAGTTCAACAACAATTAAATTACTTTATTTTTTTTTATGATAGTAATATATTAATAATTTTGACAGTATTATGTCTTTTAATTTTGTAAACTTTTATTGAGTGTATGGTGGACCCAAAAAAATATTGCATGAAAGGTAAATATGTGTATATCGTGGAGGGTAACTATGCAAACTTTTCAGGAACGGAGGTAGTATAATATTATTACGTTGAGTAACACTTATGTGAATATGAAATTTAATTTTGATCCATTACGGTTTTTGTAATAAAGTTAATCGGGCCCCCCGACCTAAAATTCCTGGCTCCGTCACTGCCCGTGATCCTTCTTCAATGTCTTTCGGATGTGAAAGTGTAACCTTTCAACAATGGTTCACATGCAGTCTCTTAATTCATTTCTCCTTAACTGTGGGACAACATCTCTGAAACAAATTGCTCAAATTTAGCAATTTTTTCATTTTCCTTTCAATAATGCATGTTTGATTCTTGAACAGACTTCATACACAAAATGCACAATTTCACGTGAACTTTATATTAATTTTACTTTTTTTATTTGAACATTCACGGGTTTTTCTTATCTTGTACTCTCTTCGTCCCACAATTGTTTGTACATTTGCCTTAATTTTCCGTTCCACAATTGTTTGCACACTTTAAAAAGGAAACTCCTCCATAAACCTCACCCTCACAAAATTCACATATTTACACAAAATGTCATTACTTTTACACTCATTTCAACCACTCTCTTTACTTTATTCATATAACTTTACAAAATTACCCCTCAACACTCCACTCATTACACTTTTTTCTTAATAAGTGTGCCTACTTTATGGTGCAAACACTTTCAAGAGAGGGAGTACAATATATGACCAGAGTCAAATTTTCCAAAAAATAAAATCAATTTTTTTAGGAATTTTACTCACTTGCTGTTTATAAATTTTTTAGGAAACAATGTTTGGTTGGACAAAAAGATGAAGATTTCACGAGATTGGCAATATATGGGCAAATGAAGTGCATGTGATGTACCAAATGGAATTTTGGACACAAGTTATAATCTATGATATGATGATGGGGTATGTACGTATTTTTTTTATGCTGTGCACCTTAGTTCATGTGCACTTTTCAGTTTACTGACTTACACTTTTTGATAAATAGTGTTACACTTTTTAATTATTACTAAAAATATTATTATACAGTTTAATAATTGAAAAGTGTAAATCAGTAAACTGACATGGACTAGGGTGCGCAACATGCACTCGAGTCCATAGCATACCAACCCATGAAAATGAGATGCATGTGATGTGATGCGTGCAAGAAGAGAAAAATTCAAAAAATATGATATGAGAAAGCAAATTAAACAATACTACTTCATTCAACACAAATATCCCAACAATATATATTCTTTCTCCCCTCCCCTCGATGTCAACATTATTTAAAATCTCTTGTCACACATTTTCAGATGGGAAATATCTGAAATGCGAGTTAAAAATACCTCCGATCCGAATGCCTCTCCCTTCAACGGATCGGAGTCCCCAAGCCATGGTCTTCACCTTATCTTTCTGGGGAAAAATGCCCGCCGCTGTAGATCTAGGTTGACTCACACCGACTTGGTTTTCTCTTTCTTTTCTTGCTAAACTCTTTTGGTTTTTTTTCAATTATTTTTTCCTCTGTTTTCTGGCAACTTTACTTACTCTTTGATCCATTTTTGGGCACATCTATGTATTTCTTAAAGTTTTTCTTCACCTTTCTTTTTGCTAACCTTTTACGCCAATACTGGAAGTGTGAATTATTGATTTTTTTTTACCTCAGATAAAGAGGAGCCAGCTATTACAATAATTCTTCGAGATCCTGATGGTTAGTATTGTAATTTCATTATGGTCATCTATCTGTGATGTTTGAGGAAGGTCTCTTAAATAAAACTTATGCTATTCAGAAACTATTGATAGGGATTTCTTTTTCATTTATCCTTTGGTTTGTATTTCATCTTTCCTCCTGACTTAAAATCAATAATTCTGTAGCTGTTACAAACTTGGTATTGTTAATCATACAGTCTACAGACATTCAAGTTTAAAAGTGTTTGCTCACTACTCTATTGAAACTGCTTTTCTCTTTCTTTTAGGTAGAGTCAGATACACTTTCTGGAACAGAATTGAGAGGAGAAGCTCATGAGATGAGAAGAAGGTTTGAGCCTCTGCTTCTTCTGTTAAATTCCAAAGAATTACCACATTAAAATTATTTTTTCACATAATAATGTTTCTGTATTAAAAAAATTACACTTATATCATTCAAAATTCAATTAATTAATACAAAATATAAAATGCAATAATTTAAACTAATATTATTATCACCAATAAGGAACATTACAATAATAAAAAGTAGAAAATAAATAGCCCGCCATATATTCACAAAAAAGCAATTGCAGCAACAAAAAAAAATGATGGTTTTCATTCACATCAATAACAGATTTGAAATACTTCCTAATACAAAAACAAGATATCTAAAAAAAATTTACAGACCAAGAACAAGATCAAATACTTCAACTGCAACACATTTCTAATACAAAATATCTAAAAATGTATTTGATGGGGTCACAAAAAATCATTGAGGCCACAAAGCAAGAGCTAGAATTTCTTTGTGGAATAACACCAACAAAAAGATTTGTGAACACAATAATCTAAATATAAAAAATCCTAGAAATTAAAGAAAATTTAAAACGGGAATAGCATACAAAATGGAAAGATCACAAATGATTTGGTAGATGAAATCTTGACGTTTCACTACTCTAAAAAATCGCACAGACCGCGAAATGGAAGGATGGAGAAAGTAGTGTCTTTAAATTGAAGTGGGTATTTTGGTCTTTAAAAAATTCAAATTTTAATAACTGTTGGGATGAGTTGCATCAACTGCCCAATTTGGCCTCTTGATTTTTCAAGTCAAATGCAGGCGGGCCTTTAACTTAGTACCAAACACATGTTCTTACAAGTTAACTCAACAAACTGACTCTTAACATACCCACTAAACTAAACTGGCCCTCAAAGGGTAAATAGGTCATTTTGATATACATTAATGATCAAGAACAACGAACATATAAACCGAAGGGACGAAAATAAATCGAAGGGACAAAACCATCTATTTTCAAATCAATTCAACTCCCTAATAACATTCTAGAACTCATCTATTTATAATATGAAATATACTTGAAGAATAAGAAATATATAAATACTAAATATAATAAAATCAAAATAAATCTCCTAAATATAAGCATAAATATCTAATTAAATATTTGATATTGATTTCCATAAATATCTCTATCATTCTCTCCGTGTGGGAGACGATTCGCCCTCGAATCGGAAACATCGTGAGGTCCATTCGAAAGCACAATAATATCCATGATGTTGAAAACATTCGAGCAACACAATTGAGAACGAAGAGGTAGCTGCTAGGTATTCGGACTAACATGCAAAAAAACCAACCCGGTATTCGGACTAACATGCAAAAAAACCAACCCGACGAGACGCAACCCATAGACACCTTGTAAGACGAACAAATCGTAAAAGACACAAAAACGGGTGAACGTCGCAAGCATAACCACGTATTATAGACTGTAACCTCAGCAACAACATGATCGCAAGTATTTGAATCACCTAAAAATCGACATATCTTTCCACCCACGGTGCAAGACGACTGAAATATTGAAGGACATAGAGTAGGACTATCCGGTTGAATACGAGGGAAACATGTTTGTCGGGTGATCAAAGAAAGGTCCTCGTCATCCCTCACAAAATCTTCTTGCGGACTATCATCGTCGTACTCATCAAATATCGGAGGGCCATCATACCCATCGTCGTCACACACAAATTCCTCGTAGAGGGGAGAAACGACGTCATCGTCGTATATGGGGGGACCGTCGTCCGTCGTATACATCACCGAAATCGGGAAGATGAACGCGAAGGCTGGCGATCAATTCTTGATGTTGCATGTCCAACTAGTCTTGTCGAATACGAATAACGACCATCTTTGTGACTAGAGATCCCACTTGATTGCGGATCTGCGTAACATCGTCGGAAGAGGATGTATCTTGATGTTTGGAAGGCATCGTTCCCAACTCTGGATACCAACTGACGCAGCGCAAGCCTCAATCTTATTAATGATCAATAACAACAAACACATAAACAAGCCTCAATCTTATTAATGATCAAGAACAACGAACACATAAACCGAAGGGACGAGAATAAATCGAAGGGACAAAACCATTTATTTTCAAATAAATTCAACTCTCTAATAACATTCTATAACTCATCTATTTATAATATGAACTTGAAGAATAAGAAATATATAAATACTCCCGTCAAAAAAAAAAAAGAAATATATAAATACTAAATATAATAAAATCAAAACAAATCTCCTAAATATAAACATAAATATCTAATTAAATATTTGATATTGATTTTCATCAATATCTCCATCATATTCTTTAACATCAGTGTACGAACTCATCATCAATTCTTAGAATTTTAAAATAGTACATAACAACCTCTATAAAAAATTTTATATTTAATGAAAAAATCTTCTTTTTTTCTGGCTAAAAGTGTTTAATACTAAGTTAGCATAATGTTAAAGACTTTTAGTTAGCAAATAACAAGATTTATGTCAATAACATATTTCTTTATATATATATTCACAAAATTAATTTGAATATATACATGCCAACCTTTTATCGAATATATAAAAGGAAATCTTCTGATAGATTTAATCTGCGATTCCAGATGTCCTTGCGTGCTTTAGTGCATTATTACTGGTGTACTATAGTGCCCTCTTAGAAGAAACTCATCTGGTATTCTTCCCGATTCTAGTAATTGGAATCGGTTCCGTTTTACAAATAATTTACATAATAATTTTCATTAAGTATGCAATCCACTTGGATCTGGGTACGTACCATTTAATTAATTTTTAATTTAATTATTTCTTTCATTCAAACTTTATTTAATCTATCTTGTTTTGTTAATTTATCAATTAGATTGGGCTGGACCATACTGACTAGTATTATTTTAGTTGGATTTTGTTTGCCTATGGTACAAATTGGCCTATTCTCACAACTTCTATTTTTTTAAATTTGGACATGTCACTTCCTATCATTGTTGGTATTCTGCACATCCATGTACGAACTCTTAGAATTTTAAATAGTACATAACCAACTCTAATAAAAAAAAATTGTATTTGACAAAGTGAGATAGCTCAAGTGGTTAGAGCACCACTACCTAGGCCACATGTCCTGGGTTCGAGTCATGGGGAGGGAAAAAATGGATGGGGTATTTAACTTGTAATCAAAAAAAAAAAAAAAAAAAAAAAAAATTGTATTTAATGACAAAATCTTTTCTTTTGACTAAAAGTGTTTAATATTAAGTTATTCTGATATTAAAGACTTTTAGCTAGCAAATAACAAGATTGTCATTGAAAATTATAATTTTTTTTATAGTGAGTTAATAATATATTTCTGTGTATATATATATATTCACAAAATTAATTTGAATATATACATATCAATCTTTTACCGAATATGTAAAAGGAAATCTTCCGATGGATATAATCCGATTCCGGATGTTATTGCGTGCTTTAATGCCTCCCTATTAGTATATTATAGTGCTCAAAGAAAGCAACCTTATCATGTATTCCTCCCAGTTCTGGTAAACGGAATCGGCACCGTCTTACAAATAATTTACCTAATAATTTATATTAAGTATGCATCCACTTGGAGCAGGATACGTACCATTTAATTAATTATTAATTTAATTATTTCTTTCATTCAAATTTTATTTAATCAGTCTTGTTTTGTTAATTTATCAATTAGATTGAGATGATTTGCTTACTGTTCTTATTAAACATTTGAGGAATGAGACTAATAATGTCGGTGACCTACTTCTATGTTAGCCCTTCGAAGAAGAGGGTTGATTTAGTAGGATGGATTTGTGTTATATCTAGTTTTACTACGTTCGTAGCTTCAATTATGGTCATAGTAAGTTTTCTAGTTTTATATTTAAAAAAAAAAAAAAAAACTAGTGTGTTTTCTTATTTTTTCATTTAAAAAAATCGTATGTATTGCAGAGAGACGGGTAATTCGTACACGGAGTGCGAAGACTTTATCATTCTCTCATTCATTAATAATCACCATTCATCTGTTCCATAGTGTGGTTCCTCCATGGTTTAAACATTGATAATATAATTTAATTACATTATACATATATTAAATCATGGAGGGACCACATTGTGGCACAGATGGTGATTATTAATGACTAGGTGAATGATAAAGTTTTCGCATCCCGTATACGAATTACCTGTCTCTTTGCAATACATACAATTTTTTAAATGAAAAAAAAGAAGAACACACTAGTTTTTTTTTTTTTTTTTAAATATAAAAACTAGAAAACTTATTATGACCATAATTGGAGCTACGAACTGAGTAAAACTAGATATGACACAAATCCACCCTACTATATCAACCCTCTTCTTCGAAGGGCTAACATAGAAGTAGATCACCGACGACATTATTAGTCCCATTCCTCCAATGTTTAATAAGAACAGTAAACACATCATCCCAATCTAATTGATAAATTAACGAAACAACACAGATTAAATAAAATTTGAATGAAATAAATAATTAAATTAAAAATTAATTAAATGGTACGTACCCTGCGCCAAGTGGATGCATACTTAATGTAAATTATTAGATAAATTATTTGTAAGACGGTGCCGATTCCGTTTACCAGAACTGGGAGGAATACATGATAAGGTTGCTTTCTTTGAACACTATAATACACTAGTAGGGAGGCATTAAAGCACGCAATAACATCCGGAATCAGATTATATCCATCAGAAGATTTCCTTTTACATATTCGGTAAAAGGTTGGCTTGTATATATTCAAATTAATTTTGTGAATATATATATATACAGAAATATATTATTAACTCACTGTAAAAAAAAATTATAATTTTTAATGACATAATCTTGTTATTTGGTAGCTAAAGTCTTTAATATCATAATAACTTAATATTAAATACTTTTAGTCAAAATAAAAGATTTTGTCATTAAATACAATTTTTTTTTTATTAGAATTGGTTATGTACTATTTAAAATTCTAAGAGTTCGTACATGGACGTGTAGAATACCAACAATGTTAGAAAGTGACCTGTCCAAATTTAAAAAAAATAGAAGTTGTGAGAATATGCCAATTTGTACAATAGGCCAACGAAACCCAACTAAAAATTGTTGTACTTTATATATGCTCAAGGGGTTGGTTATATACAAATTGAAATTGGATTGAATAACTTGGTAATTGCATGGCATAATTAATTGGAATGTTTTGTTTGTTTGCTTCATTCTTGTTATTTTCTTTGTGTTCAGTTATTACAATGGCTACCTTGCCACCACAAGCATGCCAGTTGAGTCCCTTATTATGAACCTAAAGGATGAGGACCACCTAATTGAAAGCACAAAAATCTACTTGATACAAAACTATTTATCTTGTTTTCTGCTATCTTACCTAGATTGTTAATCTTAGATTTAGTTTAGATAACTAAACTAGGCTATCAAACGGGCCTTAGATTATGAGAAGATAAAATCGTTGTTAGTTAATGCGTACCTATTAGTGCAAATAAGTATTCGAAAGTATATAGTCGTATCCTTTTCCCTCACAAATTTTATCTGCACAAATCAACAAACCTTGCACAATAAGTATTTCTACTATCTTTTCCTCAAGAAAATCATGATTGAGACATTGTAACCTTAAAAATAGCTAGGGAAGTACTTGACCACATTTTTTAGGGTGAAAATTTCTGAAAAACTGCATGCCTAGCTTAGCTTGTTAAACAAAATTCATTCTTTATTAATTAATTCATGCACCCACGCCACGCCATGTGTGAACAAATCTAATTTTATAAGCTACCTAGTATTAATAATATCGAAAAGAAAGTTGTTTGGTGCAGGTACTACGGAGCAGAAGAAACAATTAAAGAGGCAATTAATCTAAAATATATTTTCATTTTTCGAATTAATTAATAATTTAGATGAATATATTGTTTTTATTTTTTTGTACTAGCAGTTGGCAGATTGCATTTTTAGGTAGTAACAAAAACAGATATAGACGTTAATTTAAAGGAGTGAAAGAAAATGACATGCACGTGATCAATAGTTTCATAAAAAAAAGTGTATTAAATTTTTTGAGTAAAGGGAGTACATTTCACTTCACCTTATAAATTATGGAGTAATTACTTTGGGATGTAATAATTAATTATCCTAAGTCAAAAATATTTGTTTGAGCATGATTAATAAATAAAATGAAACTATAGTTCATATATCTAATTAATACTAGTGAACAATATATATATTTATAAGGTCGATCCTTTTACGTACAGACGATCGACTGCTCAATTAATTAATTACAGTAATTTGGAAAAGCTATATATATATATACTCTATATATTAATGGAATTGAAATTAAATGCAACAAGCTAGTTAACTGGTTAGCAAGGAATTAATAATTAGTACGAGACTTGTATAAAATGAAGGGTAGGCAGCATTAATAATTGATAGAAATAATAATAGGTTTAATTTATAGGAAACTAAATTACAAAAAAATTAAGCTAGCTAAATCGATCTAATTAGATCGTGTAGGAGGAATGAGGTGGATGGATGTTAATTACTACTCTAAAATAGTAGTGGAGTACTAATAGGTGATGATTATAAACAAATGTACGTGCCATTAATGAATGGGTTGATTAATTAGGAACATTATAGATTTGTTTTTGGGGAGAAGCTAATTCATATACAGTAAAACCTCTCTATAGTCATATTCTTGGGACCACAAAAAAATATTTTTAAATGGGGGTTATTCCTAAATAGAGTTATAAGGTTTTTTTTTTTTAAATGCATGTATATTATATAATGGTATAATTGTACAGAAATGTCTAAAGTGGTTTGATAGCCGTTTAGACAGAAATGTCTTGCTTCTTTTGGATAATTGTACAGCTCATGGAAAGAAAGAACATCTCCCGCCACTTCACCACACAAATGTTATGTTCTTACCACCAAATAGCACTTCCAAGATTCAACCATGTAATGCAGGTATCATTAAAAATTTTAAAGGTTATTATCGTCAGCGATTTAATCGTCTACTTTTGAAACGAATCGAGGATCGTGTTTTGGAACCGTCAAAGATCTCTCTCCTCGATGGAATGATAAATGCAGTTGCTGCATGGTCGATAGATGTGAAACCAAGGACGATCGAGAATTGCTTTAAGCACTGCAAAATTCGGACCGTTGAAGTTGACGAGTTGCAAGTTGCAAAAGAAATGGATGAGGAGAATCAAAAACTACTTAAAGAGTTGAAAAGTCAGGTAAAAGATCTTCACTACACCAACGAGATGGAGATGGATATTTTCCTTAATCATCCAAATGAGCAACAAATTGTTTATGCTTTAACGGATGAAGAAATTATTGAAGGAATTATGCAAGAAAATGAGGAAAATAATCCAGAGGATGATAGCATAGAAGTACAAAAAGTTTCATGTGAAGAAGCTTTAAGCTTACTCGACAAGTTGGAAATGTTTTGGGTTCAACAAGAAGGTGGTCATGTGGACGAGTTAATGCGCACACGCAAGTTGAAGGATAAGGTTACAACACAAAAGATTAAATCATTGTCACAATCAACCTTGAACAAGTATTTTAAATCAACTTAAATCTATTGTAAAATTATATATATTATTATGATTTATTCCTAAATGGAGGTGTATTTCTTTATGTTGGGACTTGAAAAAATATGAATTATGACAATATGAAGTTTATTCCAAATTATAACTGATCCCAAGTTGGGACCATGAATTTTTATTCCTAAAGAGAGTTTATTCCTTATTAGAGTATTATTTTTGTGAGGTTTTACGGTATATGGGAACTAAATTACTTTCCACTAGGGGTGGGAATGGGTCAAGCTACCCGACAGGGGCCTACGGCTCAGCCTATTAAAGCTCGGCTCGGCTTGGCTCGTTTAATAAACAAGTCGGGCTCAAATTTTTTTGAAAGCCTATTTAGTTACATAGACCGGACTTGAGCTTTTTCGTAGGCCTTTCAAACCCAACAACCTGGCCTATTTAATTAATTTAATATATAATATATATATATATATATATATATATAAATAATATAAAAATATAATAAACACCTAATGCTTATACTTAAATATAGAAAACATCTTAAATAAGAGTGTCTAATATATATAATTTCTAAAGATTATTCCCTAATTGAGTCATTTCTATAGAGTCTTAAGCAAATAAAACCTACAACTTTTAAAATTTTCTAATAGGATCAAATTAATGTCAAAAAACCTTAAATGCCCTTAATATTCATATAACTCCTTAATTAATATATTTTACCCATTAATTCGAATTTTAAATTCAAATCATAATTGCAGCACATCAATTCCCCAATTATAGCGCATATTAAAAAAAAACTTGACTTTCCCAAAATTGCTACAATTGGGAAGAACACATCGATACATTTTGGGAGGAACGAAGGAGAATTCACCATTGTGTTGCTGGGCTACAGAAACGATTCAATCTATGCTGCCATTGATGCGATTTGGGAAAAATCACAAACGGTTAGTCCTAATTTCTGCCATTGCTGATGAGCTTTTTCGAAATCTGCCATTGTTGATGCGATTGGTGCGAAATCGACCACTGTTCACGCCATTAAAACTGGAGTTTCTAGAGTCCATTGGTGAACGTTCACTGCTGGAATTGTTAATCTTCGCTTGAAAGAATTCAAATCTACTGGAATTACCGGTTAGTATTTTTCTGAGCAAAAATCGCCATAATTATTACGTATTTAGGGTGCAACTTAGTACTAGAGGATTAGACGAAAAAATGAGAAGTTTCATGGATACAACAGCTTGACATGGAGGTGAACATTAGATATGCACATTACCGTATGCATGCATACATGCATATCGTATAGTGCATTTCACATATGCACATATGTAAAATGTATGTACCCCGTTTTCCGTGCATATTAATATGTATATCCATGTACGAACCTTTTTCTAAGCTTATAAACTCATAATTTTATTATGACCCATTTCTACATACCAAAATTCATTTCACTGTTCATATTAAATTTCATAATCTATTTTCATATATGTATGCATATTCAAATAACCGGGAACTGCATCCACTATGACACACTTATTTAGTCTTTTTGTGATTTAATTGTGTTATGAGTCTTGTGTAATTTAATTTTGGATCATAAAATGCAGAATTATTAAGATCATAAAAGTCAGCTAATTAATTCGAATTGCCTTATTTTTAGGAATATTTGAATTAAGGAAGGTGAGAGATTTTCGCGTTTTACAAGACTATGCATTTATAAAATTGATTTGATGTTAATTTGTTTAATATTAATTAATTTGAAATTATTTAAATGGAAAAGGGCAACTTTGTCTTCTTAAGTGTCAATTTGACTCTATTGGATAAAAATTAAAAACATATTCATAAAAGTATTAGTGAAATGAACTTATTAAGAATTTACCCATAAATTAATACTCCATTACCATAAAAATAAACACAGATATTAAGAAACATAAATTAAATTCAAGTCTAGGGGCAAAAAAAAAAAAATATATATATATATATATAATTAAAGATAACTAATTAACTAATTGGTGTTATGAATAATATTTATATTATATGAATGTCCATTTATTTCCTTCATAATATCCACCATGTGCCCTTTAATAGTGGACCTTTCATTTCATCTTCTCAAGCTTGTATTGAGACTTATAAATATGGGTGCAAATGTTGTAGTAAACACTTGAAGGTGGAATAAAATATGTCTATGTTATCTCTATATCTTGTTTACTTATTTCACACATGGAGTTATACTTTTAAGTTGTTTTACAACACGTTATCAGCATGAAGCTCGTAAAACATTTCTACCGGCGAAATTCAGATAATGATACATTCCAGGTATTGTACGGAGGTATGTATTGAAATGTTTAGAATATATTATCTTACAATATTTATTTGTCATCTCTTATTTCATTACTATTTTGATGATTATATTATTTTACAATTAATCAATATCTTGTTTATTTGATAGTTTCCAACATGTCAAACTTGACAAAATTTAAATTTGTGGCTCTTGATATTATTGAAAAAAAAATTTATAATGAATTCTTGGTGTTGAAATTCATTTGGATGTCATGGGTCTTGGGGATTCCATAAAAGTGACAAATCAAGCATATAATAAAAAATATGACCAAAGGGCCGAAGCCATGATTTTTCTTTGCCACTATCTTGATAAAGGATTGAAAGTTGAATACCTCACGGTGAAAGATCCACTTTAATTGTGGATAAATCTTAAAGAAATATATGATTATAAATTCGTGAGTGAGTACAATTCAATTATGTTCAGAATCACTTCTCAATGGAAATTATGTGGAGAAAATATTAGTGATGATGGTATGCTTGAAAAGTCGTTCTCCACATTTCATGATTCTAATGTGATATATTTTGCAACAACAATATCGTGAGAAGGGTTTTACTAAATATTCTGAACTAATTTCATATCTCTTGGTGGCTGATAAAATTAATGAATTTTTGATGAAAAATCAGGCCTCGAACGAGGACGTGGTTTTGACCGAGACATATTACAAAATGATTATAATACTCATCTGAATTTTAAAGGTCTACAAAAGGGAAAGTAAATTTTTGAACATTAAAGAAAAAGAGAAAATAGTTGAAACAAATTATGTGAATAGTGAATTCGATAATGAAATGATTGACATAACACAATTTGATGTTGTTGATGATCTTACCCACTCTAAAGGTGGTAATTAGAGTGTTATAATACTCAATCGCAATTTTCTTCGATAATCTATTATTAATGTTTGTTTTCTTATATTATGCAATATCTTAATATTTCCCTTCTTTTTCATAAAATAAAATTAATTAGATTGTAAATATATTACTTTTATATATTTTTTTAATAAAAGAAATGAAAAATGGTATGACAACATCAACATTTAAGGAAGAAGATGAAGATCTATGTCTCGTGGATAGTGTTACTGCGCACACTATATTCAACAAGACAAAATTATTCTCACATTTAAAATGGAGAGAAGCTAATGTAAATACAATATATGGTTATACAAAAATAATTGAAGGCTTTGGAAGAGCCAATATTCTATTATCCAGAGTGACAAAATTCATTATCAATGATGCCTTATCCTCTGGAAAGTCTCAAAGAAATTTATTGAGTTTTAACGATATTCGTTTGAATGAATATCATCTTTAGACTACGAATGAAGGCAATATTGAGTACCTTAATATTACTACAATTGTTGCGGAAAAGAAATGTATGTTGGAAAAGTTACCCGCTTTGTCCTCGGATATGTATTGCACGAGGATAAGAACAATTGAAATTTATGTCGTAGTAAACCAAAAGGTTACTACTGAAATTAATGTTTGGCATGACCGGTTGGACCGTCCCGGTTTCATAATGATGCGAAAAATTGTAGAAAATTCATGTGGGCATCCATTGAAAAATCGAAAAATGCTACAACTCAATGAATTTTCATGTGCTGCTTGTTCACAAGGAAAATTAATTATAAAGCCATCACCAACTAAATTTGAGCATGAAAATTTTATGTTCTTATAACGAATTCAAGGGGATATATGCGGACACATACATCCGCTGAGTGGACCATTTAGGTATTTTATGATTTTGATTGATGCATCGACTAAGTGGTCACATGTATGCTTATTGTCATCTCGCAATTTGGTTTTTTGCAAAGTTATTGGGACAAAATAATACGATTACGAGTACAATTTCATGATAATGCAATTAAGAGTCTAAAACAATTCGCCTTGAAAATGTTGGTGAATTTTCATCTCAAAGCTTTCAATGTTTATTGCATATCAATTGAAATACGTATTGAGCATCTGGTTGCTCATGTCCATACATATATAACATTTTTTTGTTCAATCACTTATAAAGCGTATTCAATTGATTGTCCGACCAATATTGATAAAATATAAACTCCCTATTTTAGCTTGGGATCATGTTATATTGCCTACGACAACACTTGTGCGCATCATGCCAACAAGTTATCATAACATTTCCCTCGTACAAATGGTTTAAGGTCAGGAACCAAATATATCCCATCTAAGAACTTTTGGATGTGTTGTATATATACCGATTGCTCCACCACAACGCACAAAGATGGGTCCCCAAAGGAGAATGGGGGTATATGTTGGGTATGAATCTCCGCCTATTATTTAATACTTAGAACCATTGACCGGAAATCTATTCACGAAAATGTTTGATAATTGTCATTTTTATGAAGACAACTTTCCCAACATTGGGGGGAAAAAGTAAGCAGCTGGAAATGAATATTTATTGAAATGAATTATCATTGAATTGCATGGATCCTCGTACAAAGTAGTGTGAACTTGAAATTGAAAAGACAATTCATTTGCAAAAGATTGTGAATCAACTGCCAGACGCATTTACTGACCTTAAAAAAGTTACAAAATCTTATATTACAGCTGCTAATTCTCCTAATAGAATTGATGTCCTTTAAGGACCATCTTCCATGGCAAATGAGTCTACGACACGCCTGAAGCGTGGTAGACCTCTTGGTTCCAAAGATAAAAAATTCTCGAAAAATAAAAGGAGCAAACATTGAGGATGGTCATAATGTGAACAATCCTGTTGAAAAATCTGACATACTACTTAAAGTCCCAGAAAATGATATTCCAGGCGCCCAAAAATGATGAAATATCGACAAATTATGTCAGAACAGGAGAAAGATGGAACCGAAATGAAATCGACGTTGACAATATCTTTGCATATAATGTAGCGCTTAATATAATGGAAGATGATGAGGATCCTGAACCTACATCTATTGATGAATGTAGAAAACAAGATGATTGACCAATGTGGAAAGACGCAATAAATGCAGAATTTCAATATCTTATTAAACGAAAAGTTTCGGACCTTTTGTCTGTACACCTAATGGTATAAAAATCGTGGGGCATAAATGAGTAATTGTGCGAAAAAGAAATGAGAAAAATGAAATCGTGAGGTATAAAGCACGGCTTGTCGCACAAGGTTTTACCCAAAGGCCAGGTGTTAATTATGAGGAGACTTATTCTCCTATGGTGGATGCAATAACTTTTCGTTATTTAGTAAGTCTGGCAGTGCAATAAAAACTTGAAATGCGTCTATTAGATGTCGTTACGGCATATTTATACGGCTCATTAGAGAAAGATATTTATATGGCAATCCCCGAGGGATTAAAGGTACCGATAATGAAAAACGAGAATTCTCAAAACATGTATTTAGTCAAGTTGAGCAAAACCTTATATGGATTAAAGCATTTTGGTCGCATGTGGTGCAATTGTTTGATTCATTCTTGATTAAGGAGGGGTATAACAATGATCATATATACCCTATGTTTTTATTAAAAGATTTGAATGTGAATATGTGATTATTGTTGTATATGTTGATAATTTGAATATCATTAGGACACCTACATAGTTATCAAAGGTCGTGGCTTCCCTTAAGAGGAAATTTGAAATGAATGGTTTTTGTAAAACAAAATTTTGTTTGGATTTTCAAATTTTATACTTTGATAATGAGATTTTGTGCATCAATCCACTTATGTTATGAAAGTGTTGAGACGATTTTATATGGATTAAACACATCCTTTAAGCACACCTATGGTTGTGCGTTCACTAAATATAGCGAAAGATCCATTTCGACCTCGCGAAGAAAATGAAGAATTGTTTAATCAAGAAGTACCATATTTGAGTGCAATAGGTGCACCAATGTATCTTGCTAGCAACATTAGGCCTAATATATCATTTGTTATAAATTTATTAGAAATATATAATTCTTCTCCAACTCGTAGGCATTGGAATGAGGTTAAACATATTTTTCGATACCTTAGAGGGATAATGAATATGAATTTATATTTTTAATCTCATCAGAACCTTGTTTAGTTGGTTATGCAGATGCAGTTTATTTATAAGATCCGCACAAAGTTCGATCGTAAACAGGTTATTTGTTCACATATGGAGGTACAACTATTTCATGACGTTCTATTAAACAAACTTTAGTTGCTACTTCATCTAACCATGCAGAGATCCTAGCAATTCACGAGGCAAGTCGTGAATGTGTTTGGTTGCGTACCATCACACAACATATTTATGGACAATGTGGATTAAATTCAGTGAAAAATAATTCAATGTACTATGATATATGAAGACAATGTTGCATGTGTTGCCCAACTAACTGAGGGATTTATCAAAGGTGATAGGATAAAATATATTGATCATAAATTCTCCTTTACCCACGATCTTCAGCAAAAGGATCGATGACGTTAGTATGCAACAAATTCGTTCATGTGATAACTTGGCTGATTTATATACCAAGTATTTACCTACTTCAACGTTTGAGAAATTGAGATACAAAATTGGAATGCGACGTTTTAAGGATGTGAAGTGATGATGTAATCATCAGGGGGAGTTAACACACGTTTCTTCTCATTTTTACCTAGTAAGTTAAGGTGTGATCGTATCTAATGGACATTCAAGGGGGAGTGTTATGAATAATATTTGTATTATATGAATGTCCATTTATTTCCTTCATAATATTCACTGTGCCCTTTAATAGTAGACCTTTCATTTCATCTTCTCAAGCTTGTATTGAGACTTATAAATAGGGGTGCAAATGTTGTAGTAAACACTTGAAGGTGGAATAAAATATTTCTATGTTATCTCTATATCTTGTTTACTTATTTCACACATGGAGTTATATTTTTAAGTTGTTTTACAACAGTTCCATACATATACCTGGATTAAATTTTTTGAAATACACCATCAACCAAACTGAAATCAACCATTAATCAACTTTTTTTTTTATTAATTAACAAAATAAATTAAGTAAAGCATTTTTTAAAAAAAAAAAAAAACTATTCAATGAAACATTCGATTGAGAGGCAAACTAGAATCTAACAAGGAAAAACATATTTGGTTTTCACTAAAGATTAATTTACCTCCAAATAAATCAACCAATTTTTATATCCGTCTCCAAATCCTTTAAAATAATTGTAGGATGGTGGAGTGTCATTCAAGCAAACGGTAACAAACACAAGTTAAATAAATGTGCAAGCACGGATCATGCACAAAATATGCATAAAAGGTGCACAAAATTTTATAGTGACAATGAATTGACTAGTGAGGGAATATCTGTCACTAAAAGTCAAATGTTTTTGTAGTAGTAATTAATTTAACTTTATTTAGTACTCAAAGATCAATAAATTAATGTTTGTAAATACAACAAACTGCTTTCGAAATTATTTAGTTTTTCAAAACTCTCGCACTTTTTTGAATAAAAATAATTTGTATTATATCTAATAGGCACAAGTAAGATAAACGTTTGTTAAAAAAATCGAGATTTGAAACCAAAAATAAATTAAAATCAGTCTCTAACGGCACCTATTAGAGACAGATTGAATATCCGTCTCTAAATTAATGGTATTAAAATCAGACTTTTTTTGTAGTCACCTAATAGTAATAAAATTTTGTTTTTACAGATAAAAGTAATAAAGTTATAATTAATAATGCAATTGAGCTTATATAATAAGTTAAAGTTTGTGTTTGGCGGAAATGGCTTTCAAGGCCAAAAAATTCAAGATTTTCTACTTTGGGGAACTTCAGCAATTAATTAATTATCGATCTAGTTGGAAATTAAATTATTACTACACATGGTCCCACATTATTATTAAGCGCGTAGTTTATTTGATGGGAATTAATCTTGTTAGTACGAGTTTTAATAAATACTCACTCGGTTATTTGAGTGGCATGACGGTTAAGTGAGAGTATAAGGCGGGGTTATTGACGGCGTTATCTCCGCCGTCAACCGGGTAGTATGTGGGGGATAGTTAAGGGCACGTTTTGTTTTAGGATTTTAAGAATTTTGAAATCCGAATTTCAAAATCTAATGGATTTTAAAATTCTAATATTTTTTTATTTTTTGTGTTTGTTTTGGGATTTATGTAGAGTATGATTTAACTTTATAGTTTATAGTATAGGATTATAGGTTTTATAGGTATTTATATAGAGTTTATATGTATTTATAGAGTTGACTTTTATAGTGTTATATGGAGGAATTTTGAAATCTTGAATCAAAATTCTAAAATGTAACGAAAGTAAAGTTTCGAAATTCCAAATCCAAATTTTCCATCCCAAAATAAACATGCGCTAAAGGTACGTGAATCCATTGTGGGAGGACAGAGAGAGAAGCCCGACCAGTTGTTGTTTTCTTGGTTACTATCATTACTCATTGTAAAGAAAATTACAATGATTGAAACCAAATAAACTAATTTATTATTAGATATATTAGAGATGAATATAATGAAATGTAAGAGGCTGTAAAGCACCTAAGCGTGGGTAATTTTTTTTTTAAAATAAGTATGAAATGCGTACATATGGACCATGCATGAAATATGCACATACAAATTATGCACAAAATTTGCACGTACGGATTGTGCACAAAATCTGCACATGACATTTGTATTTTATTACAAAAAAAAAAAAATTATCACACATTTTTCGTCACACTATAAAATGTATCATATATATTTCGTCAAACTATTTAAAATGTATAAATTGTTTGCTTAAATTCGTGAATTGTGTAATGGGAATTAATTAGTCTCAGATGATGTAATGAAAAAAGTGGTGACATTAAAAAATCTTGAAAGTATACTATTTTAAATATGTTGATGCATAACTATCTATATATATATATATAAGTATATTTTTTTTTTGGAGGTAAAACTTTAAATTTTATTAGCAACAGCATATGCCATACAAGAAATATGATTTAAAACTAATTTAAACAGATTCTTTGTTTCACGTGAAATTTTATAAAGCAAATATTACTCCCTCATTTCCACAATTATTTGCACACTTACTTTATTTTTCTGTCTCACAATTGTTTGCACATTAATGAAATGAAACTCTCTCATAAACTCCACCCTCACAATATTCTCCACCCTCACAATATTCTCATATTTACACAAAATGTCATTACTTTTACTCTCTTTCCAATCACCTTTTTACTTTATCTTTTTTATTAAAAATTATTCACATGGCATAAATATATACTTAAGCAAAGCAAAGCGAGTCATAATTAAGAATGTAAGGACAATTAATTGGAGGGAGAATCATAATTAAGAATGTAATGACAAAATTGGAGGGAGAATTAGCTAATTGAAAAAAACGATCAAAACAACTTACGACCCAATAAGGAGGAATTTTAGAGAGCATTTCCTGCTGCAGCTCCTAAGCCTCCATTTTTTACAAAATGTGTATGAACGGATTGTGAATAAAATGCGTACACAAAATGTGTACGAAATGTGCATGCACGGATCGTGCACAAAATGTGCACATAATATTTGTATTTTATTCACTACAAGAAAAAAAATATTTTGTCACACATGCATCTTTCGTCACACTATAAAATGTGTCAAACGTGTTTCGTCAAACTCATTTATATATGTAGGCCCTCGAAATCTCAGATCCCAGGGTAGTCACTCCTACTTCCGGCCACCCCTGATCTTTCAATTCCTTGAGGAAGATATTTACAGATGGAGGAGAAAGTTATTTTACGATATTCAGATTACATGCACGTTGAATAACTAGTCTCCCCGATTTGAATTCAAACGACCCAATTGTTGGGATATTGATATCCCTTATGTTTTTTATTGATAAACCAAATCAACTTGTAATATGATAAGTTGTATTATATACACAACTTGATTATACATCTTGTAATAGATAGTTTTGGTCAAGTATCAGGTGAGGGGGAACCCAGTTGATATAATGGAGAGGCATGCCAATGCTCGAGAAGAGAAGACCAAAACCAGAAGACAAGAATCAGTCGAGGGGGAACTCGACTGATCCAGCTGAGGTCTCATCAGCTGAGTAAGCACAATTAGTTGAGGACCAAACATAGTTGAGAACTAAGTCTGCATTACTAGACAGACAAGGTCTATACAGCTGGGAAAACAATCAGAAGCCAAAGTGTCAAGATCAGAAGAGCAAGATCCAAGATCAGTTAAGGCAGTGAGTTGAGGCAAAGGTCATCTGCTATTATGTATTGAAGAGTCTAATCAGAGCTAACGTGGACCAATAGGAACAATGTTGGTCCTAAAACGAGTATGGTGATAGTCTACAGGGGGGGGGGAGGGGGTGAATAGACTATCATATGTTTAAAACTTTTTTCGTGCTTTTTAGATCAGATTAGACTCTCGATCTAGAACCTCAACTACTTTCTGAGGAACATATTTGTTTGTTTGTGAGGTAACAAACAACCTTTACAATGGTTAAAACCAAATAACAAGATGTGTGTATAACCAACTAATGTTCTAAGCAATAAAGATAGGAGTCTATATACGGGCTTAGGATCGGAAACTTAGAGCACTAAGGATAGAAATCTTTGCTAGCTCTAAAGAACTCGACACTTAAGTATTTTTCTCAAACTTGTTGTTCTTGATATCTGTTTGTGTATGCTGAGAGAGTGAGTTCTTGCTTGTAAGGTTTCCGGTACCTTGTTCCAAAGAACAAGTGTTGTATTTATAAAAGGATTTGAGCTTGAAGAACTAGCCGTTGGTGAGAACTAGCCGTTGCAACAAATCTTTCTAAGTATGGTCACCATCTTCATTGGAATGGTGTTTGCTGATTTTCTGGTACGATATTTCCTTAAGAGGTAATATGCATTAAATGCTCTGTACTTCTTCTGCAGATCTTTTGTACGACCTACTAAGCTGTCAACTTCATAACTTCGTGTTGATATCTCATTGGTCTACATCAGCTTGGTAGTTGAGAGTTGTCTTGTCTTTTGTTAGAGCAATTCAGAACTTAATCCGACATTCTCTTTGTCTTCTGTTTTGCTTGCCTTTATCATCTGACTTAGTTGTTCATAAATGAACAACACTTGTGAAGGTGTTTTGTTCATAAATGCTAATTGTCATAACGAATTTGAAAATGTACTTCGACTTGAATACTCATAAAGGCTTGTTTTAACAAGATACAGATGAGTTCATATCTGCCGAGTAGTCTTCTGAACTTCGATTGTAGATTATCATATAGATCATACAGTCTATAAGGCATACAACAAACTTTAAATCTGAATTTTCTAATGAACTCTTGAAGTCTTCTAGTCTTCTGCTTTCTTCTTGATAGTCTTCAGAAGGGTATACAGATGAGTGATCAGCCAATATCAATACAGCTGGTTCTCAGACTAGAATTAGAAACAATTATATACTTCTAAGCTTTATAACTCAGCTTATGGATCTTAGTCTAAGATTACAAATTATTTATCTGACCTGTACTCTACTGATCTGTTTTTTGCCATTAAAACTTAAACATTTAAAATACAATCAGATTGGGGGCTGGATGAATATCCCAACAAACACGACAACAGACACCTAAAAGCTGACACGGCACAAAGCTCAAAAATGGAAAATTCTATGGTTCATTGATTATTATTAGGCAACGGTAATAATCAATTGTCTCAGTCAAGAAGATTGTGATTCCCGGAATAGTGGAAGATTTGATTGTATTCCAACGGTAACATTCAAATCTTACACTATATATATGAGATCATTATCATATCTCACACATGAGTAAGAGATGCAAAGGTCGAGTAAACGTTCTTAAGTGTTCAGAAATCAGGAGAGCTCAAGAACTTCAATGAAGATTCAACACGCATCATCTTCCAAACAGTGAGAGTGAGCTCATCATATCTAAGCAAGTATTGTAAATCATATACATCCAAAGCTTAGAGAGAATTTCCCAATCCCTTAGGATTGTAGGGGAAATTATCATCCAGTTCATATACACGAAATCCACCTTCTATCCTAAACCTTTATAAGTTAAGTTGAGTGTTAATCATTGTAAGAGTGTTAGCTCCTCACAATGACTAGCGGATCGAGTACACTTGGAAATGTCAAAGGTTCCAAAGTCTTCTCTTGGGACTATAAAGTAGCAAGACGTGTTACTCTTGGCACGATAAATATGACAAGACTCTTTAAAGTGATAAATAAATAATATCACATCTGGGCTGTGAGAGTGGAGGTAGGAAAAGGAGGTCTGAACCACTATAAATGATGGTGTTATTTATTGTTTTATATTAACTGCCATCATACATGCATATTTACATAGCACAAGTGTTTAAAGTGAACATGTCTTATATCAACTGACACCAAGTCAGCTGATATTGCATAATGTTTTGCTAGATTTCGAACTACCTTGATCAGCTGACACCAAGTCAGTTGATACCCCAAAATGTGTTTATGCATGAGAGTAAAAATTTTATTAAGAAGTAGACGAGTATAATCTTTATGGGCACACTACAAATTCCTCACACTACTCTATCAGAATATTAATCAACAAACTAATTAGTCCTAGGCGCCCCTAGTTAACCAGCTGACCAAGTCATCTGGTGGAGTTAATTTATTTTCTTATATGTATTAAAACATCGTCTAATATAGCCCTCGAGCAGAGGGACCATCACCAACTAAATAAGAAACTTGTGGAAAATGTTTATCTCAAATCAGCGTATTCATCCATATCCTTATTTACTACTCCCTCCGTCCAATTTTATTATGCCCACTTCTTCAAGCACGAGTTTTAATGAATATCGATTAGTTTATGTATAAAGTAGATAAGTTGGGGGTATGATGGAATGTTGTGGGGTCCATTTATAGATAAAGTGTAGGAAACTTTACGCCTGATATGGGTACTGTAATATCAAAATGAACCAGAACGTCGAGTCAAGGAAAACCTTTTTCCCGCAGAACAGAATACGCCCAGGTAGTGCTCGACTGGTTTGGCGTTTCGTTCCCAAAGGTAAAACGACTTCTACTTCGTATACAGTAGCACCACTATAGACGAAGCCTCAACGAACGTACTGAGAGTACGAACTGAACACATAGATAAATTTGTAAAAACAAGAACAATATATTCTTCTGGGAAAAATATACTCCCTCCGTCCCGGAAGTGTTTGCACCACAAAGTGGGCACACTTTTTAAGAAAAAAGTGTAATGAGTGGAGTGTTGAGGGGTAATTTTGTAAAGTTATATGAATAAAGTAAAAAGGTGATTAGAAAGAGAGTAAAAGTAATGGCATTTTGTGTAAATATGTGAATATTGTGAGGGTGAGGTTTATGAATAAGTTTCCTTTTATGGGTGTGCAAACAATTGTGGGACGGACAAATAAGGTAAGTGTGCAAACAGTTGTGGGACGGAGGGAGTATTGCAGCAGAAAGAGCAGAGAATGAGTGAATGATTCTGAGGGGAAGAATTTGTATTTATAGACAGATCAACCCTTGGAGGTTGCATGTCTGATATTTTTGGAAGACTTCCGATAATTAAGGAAGACGTGGTAAGTTGTTCTTGACCACTACGTTTGAGTTTCAAGGCTCTAGATAATTCTGGAACATTCTGAGCTTTGAAGTATTGTATTGGGCTTGTCTTTCAGATTGGGCTTTCAGAGTTTTTGGGTCTGTAAAAAAGATAGACGAGCCCCAAAGACTAATTGCCAAATCCGAAGCTGGACGGGCTCTCGCGCGCGTGTGGCCCTTTGGGGAGTGTACACCTTATACATAGTTGAACTCCAAGTTCACTTCAATACCTTTAAAGTCCTTAAATATTTTGAGGACTTCCTATGTGGGATATGTGACTATTCACCTTCCCACTCTCAAACTCAAAGTTGAAACCATTCAACTTCATTAATTAATTTCCCACTCAACTTAACTCGGTTTGTGATATTAAATATACCACGTTCATCTACTCCGAGAGTAGATCGACTATGTCACGTTTAATTATTTAATAATTAACGTTTAGTCTCTCTAATTAATTTAATTAGATAAGGGTATCAAAACCCAATTAATTTTAAATTAATTCCAACAATCCCCCACATGAGTGAAAATCATGTATATACAACATCAGGCTCAATGTTCAGTTCGATTGAGACCTCAGTGCATCCGAAAAAGTAGTTTTTGGCTTTAAACTTTCCGTAGCCAAACACTTGCGGGTACACCGGCGGCTTAGTGGACGCAATGCCTTGAACTAATCCTCCACAGTGTATAACTAATCAACAGTGTCAGCACACGTCAGTCTCGACTTCTTAACGTTCTCACGTTTTTATCCGTTTTGGCCATGGACGTCTTTTGTGTTCATAAATGTTTGGTCGAAGCAGCCCTCACTTCTCATTTATATAGGTGATCTCATTTCGAGTATCCCGTTATACTACATGAATCATTAAGAGTCGAAGACTCAACCTTTACCACATCTTACGGGTTGTTAACACTTGAGATAGTGCTGTCAGGAATAGTCAAGTTTTTCAAGTGTTGTATCACTAACTTCCACAGTTTCGTTTTCCCATTGAACCAAGTTCTTGGGATCTCCAGTTATCATGGTTGGGTTTCCAATGTTTTGGTTTTTCTTGTGGGTTATAGAACCATTTCTTGTACCAACTTGTTTAATTGATCTTGCTTTATGCTCTTCGTGAGCGGATCCGCTATATTGTCCTTTAACTTCACATAGTCAATGGATATTACTCTAGTTGAGATCAATTCTCAAACGGAGTTGTGTCGACGACGTATGTGTCTCGACTTTCCGTTATGCATGACATTCATAGCTCTGCCAATTGCAGTTTGACTGTCACAGTGTACCGTCACAGAAGGTACTGATTTGTTCCAACATGGAATGTCTTTCAGAAAGTTACGCAGCCATTCAGCCTCTACACCGACTAGGTCTAAAGCGATAAATTCTGATTCCATTGTGAAACGGGCAATACACGTTTGTTTCTTAGATCTCCACGACACTGCTGCTCCTCCAATAGTGAATACATATCCACTAGTGGGTAACGAGTCTTTAGTGTCTGATATCCAATTTGCATCATTGTATCATTCGAGTACAGTTGGATGTCTCGTGTAGTGAAGCCCATATTTAAGGGTGTACTTTAAGTATCTTAAGACCCTTTTCAGTGCTTTCTAGTGCTCTTGACTTGGATTGTTTGTGTATTGACTCAACTTGTTTATTGAACATGCAAGATCATAGCGTGTACAATTTGTAATGTACATCACACTTCCAATGATTCTTGCGTATTCCAGTTGAGCTACTAGTTCTCCTCTGTTCTTTTTCAAGTGAACATTAAGTTCCAAAGGTGTTTTAGCAGGTGGATCGTCAAAGGCGTCAAATTTCTTTAGTACCTTCTCCACATAGTGAGATTGTGTCAAGGAAATTCCATTAGACGTTTTCTTAATCTTGATTCCAAGAATCACATCTGCTAGTCCCATGTCTTTCCTGTCAAAGTTTCTACATAACATGTTCTTCGTATTAACTATGATATTGTGATTGTTGCTCATAATTGGGAAATAATTTTTTTACGTCCCATAACTTTTCAACTTTTTCAAAATCGTCCCAAAAAAGTTAACTTTTCCAATTACGTCCCAAATTCCAGTTAACTTTTTCAATTACATCCCAAAATCGTCCAAAGTGACCGGAAGAACTAAAACGACGTCGTTTTATCCCATGTGTGCGGCACGTGCTTGATTAAATTGGGGAAATCTGGCGAAAATGCTGAGGTGGATTTAAAAATTAAAAAAAAGAATCAAATTCTTTAGATTAATTGTCCACGTCAATTTTTATTTATAAAAATATATTTACTAATAAACATTAAATCTAATTTAATAAAATAACCCACTCCCATAACAAAATATCTCAAAATCCCGTCAATTCCCAAAAGAGAGCTATAAACCCTAAATCTCTCAAGAACAATTCCCAAAAAAATACGCAGGATTCTCAAGAACAATTCTAGGGTTTTCTTAGAGAAAAATCTCATCTCTCCTAAATTGCTCCAGTTTTCATGGCGACACAACTGAGACGAGAAATGTGTTTTGTGCGATACTGTTGAGGCGGAAGAAATCGAAGTGGTGAAGCAAAAATCTCAAAACAGGGACGCGACTGAGAAATGGTTTTTATGCGAAAAAAAGGTGCAAGGGAATGGCCCATCCCAAAATATGGTAAGTTTGATTTCTTTGGAGTTAGCCGACATTATTGAAAGTGATTGAAAATGTTATTCATACTCTTTTGAGATTCCTTTAAAAAAAGATTGTTGAAAAAATTGCCATTTGCGTGAATACTGTTAAATTCCTTTTAAAAAAAATTATTAGCTTTGCCCTGTTTTCATTAGCATTTGCTGAATTTATTGTCATTTGAAATTAGTATTTGCTGAATTTATTTACATTTGAAATTGCCATGTTTTCATTAATTAGCTTCTTACCCACGTAGCTCATTTATCAGCATTGATTTTATCCATTTTGATTCTCATCTAGCATCTGTTAGCCACATCCTTTATTTACCTTATTCATTTCTTTGTTCTATGGGCAACTCTCATGCCTACTGTACTTGTTAAACTCTTGTGTGGTATATATGAAATCCCTTTTACCAAACCAAAAAAAAAAAAAATTCACCTAATGAAGAGGCTGCAGAAGAATAGGGATATGGCTCGTGCAAAATGGAATAGAAAATTGTGTCCTAGGATACACAAGATATTGGAGAGGAATATGGACAAGGTTTCTGATTGTATACCAATTAAGTCAATAGATGTCCATTATCAAGTTTCCTGTTTTGATGGTGGTCAGTACACTGTTGATTTGCAGAAATGGGAATGCTCTTGTAGAGCATGGAAATTGACTGGTATACCATGCACTCATGCAATATGTGCAATTTTAAAACAAGGCCTAGACCCTGCAGATTTTGCACATGAGGCCTACAGTGTTGAGACATACCTAAAGGCATATGAGAAACCTATTTTTGGCATCAGCTATGAGGCATTATGGGGAGAGTCCATGTACATTCCCCCACTGCCCCCTAATTTTGGTACAAAATCCAAAAGAGGGAGAAAATCAACAAAAAGAAGGTTAGAGTCGGATGAAAAAGCAAATAAAGGTAAGAAGAAAGATGGCAACAAACAAAAAAGAATGAAAAGGCAGCAAACCACTGTCACTTGCAGCAAATGCAAAATCAAAGGCCATAATGCAGCCACTTGTATAAGAAAAAAGGTATTTTCCTATTAACTTAACCTTTTTTTCAATTGATTTTATACATATTAATTTTTTAATTAATGGTAGGTTGTTGACAAGAACATTAGTGCAAGTGTACCCACTGACCAAGTGCTACAATCAAACAATGGTGATAACATTGTTGAGGTATTTTACTAACATGTATATCATTTATGCAATGTTAATATATTCAGTTTGTTGATTTTTATCTATCCTTTTGTAGATTGCACCACCAAAGTTCGTGAATCCCCTACTTATTGATGAGAGTGAGATTACAGATTTCACGGTTGGCACCCAACAAAGTCAGGTTGCAGCCCAAGAGTGGTACAAACCACCTACAACACCAAATATGCAACCACCAACAATGCACCAACAAATGCATGCATATGGTCCTCAGGCTCAAATACAGCTCCAACCAAGGGTTCAAATAAGAGCTCCCCCACCCTATGCACCTCAGTTGCAGGGTCACTTTACCCAAATCCGGGCTGAGAAAATGAAGAGAATCATTGTGGATGGTGATGGTCAGAAGTTTATGGACTTATCCTCTCAAGAAAGCAATGCAAAAAAGAAGGGCAAGAAAAAAGTCAATTGAAGGAGGGCTAGTTAATTTTTTGTCTCCTTTTGTCATTCATTATGGATGAATGTAAACACTTCAAGTGAAATGATGGTTTTTTATTAATTATTAGCGTAACTTTGGATATTGAATCATTTGTGGTATTTTGAATATATTTTGGATATTGGATCTTGGATCTTCTTGATGATTTTATGGATATTTTGTTGATTATATTGTGGAATGGTGGCATTGTTTTTATTATTAGCAGTAAATTTGATCTTGTTGATGGGGAGATGATGTAGTATTTAGATGATCAAGTAGTTTGTTTGCAAATTCTTGGGTGTTGATGGGGAGATGATGTAGTATTTAGATGGTCAAGTAGTTTGTTTGCAGATTCTTGGGTGTTGATGGGGAGATGGTCAAGTAGTTTGTTTGTGTGATTCTTGGTTTTTTTTTGCAGGAAGTGGCCTACTTGATTTTTTTTGTTTACAGGAAGTGGGCTACTTGATTTTTTTTGTTTGCAGGAAGTGGCCTACTTGATGGGCAGATTCTTGGTTTTTTTTGTGTGTGTGATTTGGATTCAAAGAAAGTGGCCTATGTTTTTCAACTCAAAGAAGTTATCACCCAGCTTACACAGTACCCAGCTTACTCAAAGAACTTCACAACCTCCAGCTTACTCAAAGAACTTATCACCCAACTTACTCAAAGAACTTCACAACCTCCAGCTTCAACTCTTGCAAAAATACAACTCAAATAACTTATCACCCAACTCAAGAGCTGATTTTCAATCACTTTCAATGAACCTCTATTTTTGTTCAATACAAGGATGTCATTTTTTACTAATACACAAAAAGTACAAAACAGAGTATCATTAAACCACACAAGCATAAAACTAACATCACACAATACATCAACCTAACATCTTCATCTCCATATCTACACCTAAACCAAACAGTTTACACATCATATTCACTAAAATAAGAAATAAACAAAACAGAGCAGAAGCTTTCACTAGATTTTTGAATTTATTGTCGGAACACAAATCAATTTTTTTGTTCTCCTGCATTTTCATCTTCCTCTTCATCTTCATGTTCTCAGAAATCAATTTGGCATTTTCATCCTTCAATGCCCGAATTTCCTCCTGGAGCCGGTTGTTTAGGCTCTCCAACAAATGAGTCATTTCATTAAATTTTTCTGCAATCGTCTCCTTAGTTTTCATCTCGTCCCTTTGTTCGTTTACTCTTTTCAACAATCCGGGTATAATTTGTTTGGCTCTCTCGCACAATGGCGGATCAATCCAACGAAAAAATTTACAATACCCATCATTCTACAAAAATTAAAGAAGTATTTAATCAGCCTTGAACTTATTTAATGTTCGTCAAAAAGAATTTGAAAAGAAAGCACAAATCTTACCGGATAATTTTGACACCCAAAAAACCTTCGCCCAACATTTCCATCCTTCCAAGAGGTGGCGACGATTGCTCCACATTTACAATAACATTTAACCTCTTCGCATCCTTGGGACATTCTACCGAATTCCAGATTCAATTGTTCTTGAGAAATTTAGGGTTTATGGCTCTCTCTTGGAAATATACGGGATTTTGAGTTTTTTGGTCATGGGGGTGGGGTATTATATTAAATTAGAATTAATGTTTATTAGAAAATATATTTTTATAAATAAAAATTGACGTGGACAATTAACCTAAAGAATTTAAATATTTTTTTTTTTTAAATCCACCTAAGCATTGTCACCGGATTTCCCCAATTTAATCAAGCACGTGCCGCGCACATGGGATAAAACGACGTCGTTTTAGTTCTTCCGGTCACTTTGGATTTTGGGATGTAATTGAAAAAGTTAACTGGAATTTGGGACGTAATTGGAAAAGTTAACTTTTTTGGGACGATTTTGAAAAAGTCGAAAATTTATGGGATGTAAAAAAATTATTTCCCCTCATAATTAACATGTCATCGACATATAAGCATACAATTACAAATCCATTAGGTGTATCTTTCACATATACACACTTATCACATTCGTTAATTCGAAACCCATTTGACAACATCGTATTGTCAAATTTCAAATGCCACTGTTTTGGAGCTTGCTTAAGTCCATATAGTGATCGAACGAGTTTGCACACCTATTTCTCGTTTCCAGGAGCAACATATCCTTCAGGTTGATCCATGTATATTTCAGCATCCATCTCACCATTAAGAAACGCAGTCTTAACGTCCATTTAGTGTATTTTGAGATTGTGCAATGCAGCAATAGCGACTAATACACGAATGGAGGTGATTCTTGTCACTGGTGAATATGTATCGAAAAAGTCATACCCTTCCCTTTGTTTAAAACCCTTTACAACTAGACGAGCTTTGTATTTGTCAACAGATCCATCTGATTTGTACTTTCTTCTAAGGATCCACATGCATCCTAAGGGCTTGCAACCTTTAGGGAGATCAACCAGCTCCCATGTGTGATTTAGCACAATTGAATCATATTCAATTTTTATGGCTTCCTTCCAGAGGGGTGCATCTGGTCTTGTCATAACTTCTTTGAGAGTTTTAGGTTCATCTTCTTCCAATACATATGTAATGAAATCTGAACCAAAATCCTTATCAATTCTAGCTCTCTTACTGCGTCTTGGTTCCTCACTCTCTTGAGTGGAAGGACCTGCAGTGTCATCTGTTTCTTAATGAGTTCTCTTATTCGAACTCACTTCCCCTTTTTTCCTTAAATGGAAAGATGTTTTCAAAGAACACAGTGTTCCTTGAATCTATTGTAGTACCTTCTGTCATATCAGGTATTTCAGATTTGTGAATCAGAAACCGGTAGGCACTACTGTTTGAAGCATATCCTATAAAGATACAATCGACTGTTTTATGGCCGATTTTAACTTGTTTAGGAAGTGGTACTTCAACCATAGCCAAACACCCCCACACTTTGAGGTATTTATATGAAGGTTTTTGTTTCCTCCATACTTCATAAGGAGTTTGATCCTTAGTTTTATGTGGAATCTTATTCAGAATGTGGTTAGCCGACAGAATGGCTTCCCCCCCACAAGTTCTGAGGTAAACCAGAGCTGATTAACATAGCGTTCATCATCTCTTTTATTGTTCGGTTTTTCTTTTTCGCAACACCATTAGACTGAGGTGAGTAAGGGACTGTCGTTTGATGAATTATTCCTGTTTCAACACATAATTGTTCAAACGGAGCTACGCAATCTCCACCTCTATCACTATGAATTGATTTAATTCAAGTGTCTAATTGATTCTCTACTTCATTTTTATAACGTTTAAAAGCTTCTATAGTTTCGTCTTTACTTCTTAAAAGATAAACATAGCAGAATCTTGTACAATCGTCTATGAAAGTAATACAATACTTTTTTCACTCCTCGTGTGGAGCTTTTTACTCGAATGTGATTTTTCAAGATGAACAAATCCACATAACTTGTGGAAAACATTCCACTGATTTCAACCATTTTACATTTTTCCATATTTAGCTTTAAGGTCACACCTTAGCTACCCCTTTTCATTCAAACATATCGACGGAGACCTCTCTCCCTCACATTCGAATGTATCCATGTGAGGAGATGTATTTCCCCACATTCGAGTTGCTTGCCACTTTATTTGTGAATTTCTCTTATTCACCAAATTTGGACACAACCTCAATACAATTTTTTTTAAAAAAAATCGAGCGTTGATTTTTCTTTTATTGGAATTATTTCCAACTTCAAAATTAATTTAATATTTGGTCAATGTACCAAAATTAAATTCAATTTCAAATGTGACTTTTATTGTCACCCGTGACTCGAGCATAATTTTCGATCAAATTATACTGGTTAAAATCTTTTGAACTAAATTCAAAACAAATTTATGCTCTCGAGCACAAATATTTAATTCTATATTAAATATAATTTGATACTCCTTCTTTGAGCCCAAAAATTAATCCATTAATTGTTGTTGACAGCTTAAGATCCAGTCAATTTGAAACAATCATGAATTGATGGCTTACAACACAAAATTCAATCCAAACTTTGCCACTTCTTCTGAAATGGTTGTTGTATACTGCGGTTGTGATAACTTCCCAATATTGGATCAATTTTCAAATAATATATGACTTATTCGAAAATAGGAGAAATGACATCCTGTTTCAATTCTCTCTTTTAATTTGTCAACACAGGTGCAATTTCAATTTAATCCTCTTGATTAATTGATGTGATTAAATCCAATTTAATCCTCTTGATTAATTGATGCAATTAATCAATTTGTCAGCACATGAGAAATTTCAATTTATTTGGATCTCAGAATCCTGCATAGTACCTGAACTTCAGTAGTAACAGGGTATTCATCCAGCATCAACTCAGCCTTCAGACGCAATACTGAGTTGGGATATGAGATTTGGAGAGATGGACAGAGGTGTCTCTAAAAGTTTCTGCGTAAAACCCTCCTTCTGGATGGGGTTTCAGATTCAACTTTGCCACAATTTCCGAACTTTATACTTTTCTTGAAGCCATATTTCTTTCTGCACTTCAATCACTTCACAATTTCCGAATGTGTTAGTTTTTGTCGAAGAAATAACAACACCGTCAACTTTTGGAGTAAATACCGATATGTGTAGTAATTAATTAAATCCAATAATTAATGATTAAATTTTCGATATTGCAATGGGTAATTCAAAAGTTAATTAATTAATACAGTAATTATCCAAAGTCTTAATCAATTAATTATCCGTTAAATAAATAAATAAATTAATTAATCAACTAATATATCTATTATGTTCTGCAATTGTATGAAACTTTACGCCTTATATGGGTACTGCAATATCGAAATGAACCAGAAAGTCGAGTCAAGGGAAAACCTTTTTCCCGCAGAACAGAAACAAGAACAATATATTCTTCTGGGAGAAATATATTGCGGTAGAAAGAGGAGAGAATGAGCGATTGATTTTGAGGGGAAGAGTGCCTTATATGGGTACTGCAATATCGAAATGAACCAGAAAGTCGAGTCAAGGGAAAACCTTTCTGGGAGAAATATATTGAATGAGCGATTGATTTTGAGGGGAAGAGTCTGTATTTATAGACAGATCAACCCTGAGGTTGCATGTGATTTTGAGGGGAATAGTCTGTATTTATAGACAGATCAACCCTGAGGTTGCATGTCCGATAATTAAGGAAGATGTGCTAAGTGGTTCTTGACCACTACGTTTGAGTTTCAAGGCTCCAGATAATTCTGGAACATTCTGAGCTTTGAAGTATTGTATTGGACTTGTCTTTCAGATTGGACTTTCGCAGTTTTTGGGTCTATAAAAAAGATAGGCGGGCCCCAAAGATCAATTGTCAAATCCGAAGCTAGACGGGCGCGCGCGCGTGTGGCCCTTTGGGGAGTGTACCCCTTATACATAGTTGAACTCCATGTTCACTTCAATGCCTTTAAAGTCCTTAAATATTTTGAGGACTTCCTATATGGGATAGGTGACTATTCACCTTCCCACTCTCAAACTCAAAGTTGAAACCATTCAACTTCATTAATTAATTTCTCACACACCTTAACTCGGTTTTGAGATATTAAATATACCACGTTCATCTACTCCGAGAGTGGATCGACTATGTCACGTTTAATTAATTAATAATTACTCCCTTCGATCCAAAAAGTTTGTCGCATTTGGACTTTAAATTTGTTTCAAAAAGTTTGTCGCTTTTCCTAATTTTACCAATGATCTCCCTAAATTGCCCCTATTCTTTTGGAAATATATTAATTACGATTTTTTTTGGAAAGGTCAAAGAAATGGTGGAAAAGGATGGTGGAAAAATAAAAGGAAAAAGAGAAGAAAGGGGGAGAAAATAACGAGGGATAAATTTGTCAAAAAAATATGTTCCTTAATTCTATACAAAATAAGAAATGCGACAAACTTTATGAAACGGAGGGAGTAACGTTTAGTCTCTCTAATTAATTTAATTAGATAAGGGTATCAAAAACTAATTAATTTAAATTAATTCCAACATAAAATGATTGTTTAAGAATAAATTTGATGACAATTTGAGTAAATAAGTGATAGTTGAAAGGTGGAGATAAATTAAGTAGTGTGAATAGTAAATTTTCCAAATAAGGAATGAGAATAATAAAATTGGACAGATAAAAAATAAATGTGGAAATTATAAAATTGGACGGAGGGAATATATATTACTCCGTATAAATTAATATCTATATACTTATATAAATAAAAATCTATTAAAAATAATATCTACTAATTAATATATATCTACCCTTATATACTATTTCTGAATCTTTTTCTCTCCTACGTGTGGCATCTGACTTTTCTCCAATTCTAATTTTCTCATGATTTACAATTATTTTGTTATACAGTTTTTTTCAATTCTTCTCTCTCATCTCTCCTCTCTTTCCATCCACTTCTTCTCAATATTTTCTTTTATTTTATTTTTTTAAGTTTTTTTCAATTTTTCTCTCTCTCTCCTCTCTTCCTTTTCTCTCAATCTCCTAAATTTTCTTATACAAATTTCTCTCTACCTCTTTTTTTTTTTTCTCGATTTTTTTTATCATTTTCTTTTATAATTTTTTTACAATCCCCACAAAATTTGTGGGTTTTGTACTAGTATATATATATATCGAAATTAATATCTTAATCTTATGCATTTTATATTAATTAAAATTTTGGGGTGTGTTATACATGACAAGGATCCCATCATGATCAGAATCTAACATAAACGTACTTTTAACTAGAATTTTTTTTTTTTGTAGTGGTTCCTATTTACTATTTTGAAATTTCAAGAATTTAAAATATTAATTTTTTATGATGAGTTCTCTACATTGGTGATAAGAATATCAAGAATGGCGGAATATTACATATCCAAATTCCAGCAAGATCTAGAATTTGTAAGACGTGAAAATAGAAGTATATATTAAAAACTAATAACCTTTTTTTAACCTAGAATGAATATGCCAAATAATAAGAAGCAACGCCATTATATTGTATGTTTTTAGGAAATCAATATATTATCTCACAATGGAACTTGAATCCAGTGTAAAATGTGGTATATATCTTATATATAGTAAAAAATATGATAATGAAGAAGAAATGATGACACTACACAGCTAACCCTAGTTTTAGGAAATCAACTATTACTCCCCCTTTACATTTTTATAATTTCACTTTTCCTTTTTTTTTTCTATTCATTTTTATTAAATTACACACGGTACTTTTTATACTTTTAACTCCACTTCTAAACTTTCACTTTTTACAAAAAAAAAAAAAAAAAATTCACTTTTTACCTACACAATATGAAGTATTCCTAAAAACTTGTGTTCAACTGATCAAATGAAAATTTATAAAATGGAAGGAGGGAGTATACTTGTGTTCAGGCACGTTAGGCCGGTCTGCCCTTATCTATAAAAAGGATATATAAGTCCGTTTATAAGTGAGTTTGGGTTGAGTTGAGTAGTTTCCAGCCCGTTTCCAATTTTCCATTGTGGGTCGGTCCACCAAAACTTGCAAAATGATGATGGGTTGATGTGAATTGTGGACCGACCTGCCCGTCGACCTATTCTAGATCTACTAATAATGTACAACAAAAAACATTATTTGACTTATCAATCAAACAATACTATTTGTGACTTGTTTTCCGAATCGATCGGATGTGATTCATTTTTACGTAAGAATACATACCATCGAAAAAGGGCAATATAACAATCGTTCAAAAATCATTGTTACATCGAAATTGTTGTACATATTGAGAGGCTCATGTATTATCTATTTGAAACGAAATAGTGAAAGCCCTAAATATGTATATTAGGGTCAACTTTCTATTAAATAGGGTCAACTTTCTATTAAATAATGTATTATTTAATTTTATGTAATTTAAGCTTTATTTAGGTCTTCTTTAGAATATCAAACACACCCTTAACATCACTTGATATGCACAATGTATATACATAGTAATAATATGTAGCATTAATTAATATATCTATTAATAATATATATCTCAAGATTCACACAATCTAGCTAGCTACCAATTAATATTGGATCACAATGCTCATCCCCTAGTAATAAAAAAGGGATAATTGACATACAACTTTATTTACTATATATATAAATTCATAACTAGGGTTTAGTACGTAATTCATTTGGCTGCCTCCTCAAGGTTCAAATTCTTTTCAATATCCTTAGTACTCAAAGCCTCTGGCTCATCCTTCTTTGATTTCTTCTTGTAGACCAAGTATAAGATCATTTGAGCAATCCCAAATAAAAATCCAATAATATTTGGAAACTGCAAGATCAAATTCATTGAATGGTTTAAATTCCAAGTTCAATAAAATATTTACTCCAATTATTACGAATTTCAAGTTCATTACTTCAGAAAAATGTGCTACAAAGAAAATTGACATAGTTTTGTCATTATAATTTCTCTAGTTAAAAATCTTTAATTACAGTAAAATCAGAATTAGAACACAGCCTTATTGAATTTTGATGTATTATTGACTATTGAGACTTACTGCAATGTAGTAGTCCTCGATGAAGAATCCATAGAAAAACCACATTGTAGCACAAAGGGTGAGGAAGAATGATAAGGTGAATGGCATAAACTCCACACTTTTCGTTCGAATCACTTGTCTCTGTCAACACATACAAATTTTTTTAAATGAGTAAAATTCAGAACAGAAAAAAGGAAAAAAATAACGCTTCAGCTGCACGGTACAACTGATGCTAATATATTGACTAAAATGTTTCAATAAATAGCTTTTTTCATGTGATGAAAAATATCAATTATAGCAAAGAGAAAAAAACTTACCATGATGCTAAATGGAGCAACAAATACAGCTAGGTTAAAAACAACACATATCCATCCCACTACATCAACCCTATTTGAGCCTTTAACACTTAACAAGGATACCATCATCACCACGCCTAAACCTCCGATATTGAATAGGAAAATAAAACACATCGTTCGAATCTGAGAAATAAAGAAGATGGGGCGAAATTAGTTATCGTTTTAAGCAAATAAATTAAGACATATTGATACAGGGATATAGAATCTATTTTCGTCCCATAACTCTTCACCTTTTTCAAAATGGTTTCAATAAACATAAGTGTACAAATATAGTTCTAATTATTTTTATAAGTATCAATTTTATTCCAAAGTTGCCAGAATCCTTGGAATTTCAGCAACTTTGAGATCAATTTTATACATTTACAAAAATAATTGAAACTATATTCGTACATTTTTTTTTTTTTTGGGACGTACCTTGGCCTTCTTGGGTGCAAATATTATGTAGATGAAAAGGTAAATCGTTTCAATGACACATCCAATGCCATTGATGATGACGATCATAAGTGCATTGGTCTTGAGGTAAGCATAGAACAGTAACAAAGAAGCACTGAAGAATGCAACCGAATAAGGTAATGGATGAAACCCATCTGATGATTTTCTCTTGCAAATTGTGTAAAAAGTTGGCCTGTATATATTCAAAATTAATTTGTGAATCTATATATAAAAAGATATTTTTTTAAAAATAAATTACTTTTAGTGACAGACATTTTGTTATTAGCTAGCTAAAAGTCTTTAATGATAAAATTAATTTTTAATGACAGGATTTGTTATCAAATTTTTATCATTAAATACTTTTATTTTGAAATTTCAAGAAATTAAAATAATATTGACGATGAGCTCTTACATTGGTGATAAGAATACCAGGAATGACACAATGTTACCTGCATGTCCAAATTCCAACAAAATAGAAGTTGTAAGAAGTGAGGTTTTATTGTTATATATATATATATATATATATTACCTAGAAGGCCAAAAAACTTTTAAAAATTAAAATATTACCTAGAAGGCCAAATAAGAAGGCCAATTGTTGCACACTTAGGAGTGCCATTATATGTATGTTTATATGATATTTTTTTTTGTGACAAACAATATATATATGATCTTTGAATGGAACTTGAATTAATCCAATGTAAAATGTGGTGTCTTATTTATAGAGAAAATATGGTAGTTGGGTATTGACAAATGTGTTGTGTTTGGTAATGAAGAAGAAAAGACAACACTACATGGCTAACCCTAATTATAATCTTAGGGTATCAACTATTATCACATTTTGTCCGCAGGTCAATACCACATTGTGCTTATTTTATCTTTTTGACTTTTCATTTTGTTTCTCAAATACTAACCCGTCATAAGGCGAGTTTAGAGTTTTCCCTAAATTAATCATGTTTATTTCATTATAAGGGTATGAGTTTTAATAAATACTCACTCTGTTTCAGGTGAAGACATTTTTCATAATTTTTGGGCACGGAGGTTAAGAAATATGATAGAATAAATAGATATATTAGAGGTGATGTGATTAAGAGAGAGAAGAATATAATGAAACGTAAGAGGGAGTAGTTTACTAAAAAAGGGGTGGGCGATTTTTTTTTTTTTAAATAAGTATGAAATGCGTACATATGGACCGTACATGAAACATGGACATACATATCATGCACAAAATCTGCACGTACGGATCGTGCACAAAATCTGCACATGACATTTGTATTTTATTACAAAAAAAAATAAAATATTACACATATTTCTTCACACTATAAAATGTGCCACATATCTTTCGTCAAACTATTTAAATAAGGAAAAAGAAGAATTATTGACATGTGTAATATTCCTTTGTTATCCTTAGTCTTTTCATGCATATCTCTTGTTCTATTTTCCGCTTAACGTTGACAATAATTAGGAAACTATTGGTATGGAGCAATAATTATTTTAAAATGAAATAAGTATTTTTTGGACTCTTTCTAATTTTAAAATTGGTATGCTTTTAGAATTGGAATTACCTTTTCTTTTATTTTTAAAGCAAGAAAAATTATTCATTATTCAAATAAATGCAAAAAGTGGTACACAGTCCGATCACAAAGTAAAGAATATCTATCAAACAATGTGGACTCTCATAAAAACGAGAAGCTTTAGTAAATTCGTGTGTTCAAGAATTTATACCCTTATGAACAAAATTAACCTTGAAAGACGGACATTCTTGTATTATTGTTCGACAAAACTCAATATTATCTCAAAACATTAATTCATTTCCAACCCCTTCATTACATATTCCATTTTGTATTAAGTTAATTTATTTTTTCAAATTTATCTTAATTGTCTATATATATTTTGTGTATGGAATATTTTATATAAAATTTTGTGTTACTTAATACAAAAAAATCAAGTTATCTCAACTTTTTTTACGTTGTTTATAAGTTAATTAAACCTCATATAATTAAACAAAAACAAGTGTCATGAATTCAACGATCGTTCAAGCATTATTTTAATGTTACATTGAATAGTGTTTATAAGTCACAAACGTTATTTACGGCTTTGCTCGTTTTTGTTACCTAAAACATGAAACTTATATATAATGATTTGCAATTGAAAAATCAAAGCCAATCTTGATATTAATTAAAAATCAAAGCTATGCGGTTGAGTTTCATGTTTTTACCAACATTGTTTTGTCAAATCGATCGATAGCCTAAATTGCGGATCATGCGAATCCAATAATATATATACATGTATGTAGTGTTGCCTATGATGGAAAGGTCTAGATCTGTCTCAATTTCGGTACGAGATTACACATGTCACTTTTGGTGTCACGTTAGTACTTTGTATTCTATTAAAAAAATCAAGGTGTCATAATAGTTAAACAACATGTTACGCATGTTAAAGATCCAGTACTGTAGAGATGTAAACACACACTCATCTAATAATTGTAAAAAAGAAAATACAAAACAAAAGGTATTTCATATATGGAGTGTTACAATGTTTACAATGCTAAAATGCATAAAGTGCATAAGGAATACAAAAGACCCTAATCTATATTTATAGACTAATTAACAACTAGTAGTTACTAACTAATAACTAACTAAGAAGTTATCAAAGTAGTTACAAAAGGAACAATACTATTTTATACCCTTTACACCCCCCCTCAAAATGAGAGTGGATGTCAATCAAACTCATTTTGACAATGTGAGTGATGATCAATCTCCAAACGTCGAGAATCGACCGAAAACAACACAAAAATCCACCAGCCACATATGCTTCATTCTTGAGCACTTGTTGATGAAGATACTTTGCACAGAATTTGGCAACTACCTTACCTCCATGTCCATCATAGACACCAATAATCGAATTCATCCAATCCGTGGTGAGAATTCCACAAATATTCCAAAAAAAAATAATGGAATCGTGATATACACGAAAAATCGATTTCGAATCAACATGAAATCGAATATAAAACTCACGAGCATAAAACTCGCAAAGAAATAATGGAATCGTGATATACACGAAAAATCGATTTCGAATCAACATGAAATCGAATATAAAACTCACGAGCATAAAACTCGCAAAGAAATGAGTATAAAACTCAAGAAACTAAGAAAAATGAGTATAGAACTCCAAGAATTCGAATCAAGATAAAATCGAATCCAAAAATTTACGAGCATAAAACCCGTAAAGAATAATCTCGGAAAGAGAAAAAAAGAAATCCAAATCCATCAAAGATTTGGCAGAAATGAGTACAAAAACTCAAGAAATTCGGAAATCCATGCATACCGAATTGCGGAAACATATGATCGACAAACTTGTTTACTCGATCATAAATTAATCAATACATAGCTCCGATACCATGTAGAGATGTAAACACACACTCATCTAATAATTGTAAAGAAGGAAATACAAAACAAAAGGTATTTCATATATGGAGTGTTACAATGTTTACAATGCTAAAATGCATAAAGTGCATAAGGAATACAAAAGACCCTAATCTATATTTATAGACTAATTAACAACTAGTAGTTACTAACTAATAACTAACTAAGAAGTTATCAAAGTAGTTACAAAAGGAACAATACTATTTTATACCCTTTACAAGTACCAAGTGCAACACGAAAAGTGAAAAGATGAATTGATCTAATCAATTTCAATATTTTTATACGTTGATTTTTTTATTAGCGATTTTATTTTTTATCTATTTACGCGCAATTCAATTTTTTCATTAATTAGGATGTAAAAAGATCATGTATACTCCTATTTTATTTATGTATATCACAATTATAAGAAAATGATTAGTATTTATTAGGAGTTTTGTCGGAAAGATATAAGATAAATTTATATTGGTATTAATATAGTACAAAAAATAAATAGAAACACCATTTTGAATAAAATAGAAACTTTGTAAATTCACAAGAATTGCAACCGTCAAGAAGGTCATCCATAATTCACAAACGAAGGAGGCTCGACCTAAACTTGGAGACTCGAGAAAGACCTCAAGGCCCTAGCAATAACAATAGAATGTGCCATAAAATTGGCGAATTGAGAGACAAAAGAAATGACTGATAAATCAACCATAATCCTCAAGGGCATGTTTGTTTTGGGATGGGAAATCCGGATTTGAGATTTCGAAATTCCACCCCGTTACAGTTTGGGATTTTGATTCAGGATTTCAAAATCTCACTCTATAAATACCTATAAACCCTATAAAAGTCAACCCTATAAATACCTACAAACTCTATATAAATCTTACCCTACATAAAGTTAAATCTTACCCTACATAAATCCCAAAACAAACACAAAACATAAAAAATATTAGAATTTTAAAATCCACTAGATTTTGAAATTCGGATTTCAAAATCCTCAAAATCCCAAAACAAACATGCCCCAAAAGCCGTAACCCCATTCGAACTTCCGTTGATAGCGTCAATTCGTCTGACAACCGATTTTCAACATATGCAAACTTAATTTAAAATACGCCAGCAATCCAAATTCAGGACCAAGTCAGCAAAAATGAAATTAAGAAATGTCCTTGTTTTATTAATTTGAAGCATGGGTAAAAAAGACCATGGCTGACTTCACTTCCTAAAAAAACTTTCGGTATTATTCTTCGTCTTCTCATATGGAGTAATAATAAATAAGTGACCCGTTTAAAAAAAATATTTAAAAACCTAAAGAAAACTTAAGAAATGATTCGTTTAAATACTGAGTATGTTAACTCTAGTTAGTTTCCGTTTTCTTTTTATTTTGTAAATATATTTTTTAACACTAATTCACAGAAAATTTAAAAAAATGGAAGTTTTTTTTAATTACGTAATTCCGCAAGTTGTGGATAAAAAAATTCAAAAGTTTTTTCCATGAATCCTAAAAAAATCGGCAATCCGACGCACCAGTGTCGAGTTTATATCCAACCCAATTTCACTATTTTTGTGTCTAATTTGTGCAAACCAAGATTTTTAATTTGTGTCTAATTTGTGCACCCGTTTGCTATCTAGATTCAGCCTACAAAAGGGTACGGTTATTTGCACCTCCATCTTTGTTAAATACATTTCTTTATATGTTTTTATTTTATTTTAAAATAATTATAAATATCGAAAATGTTCTTAATATATACATATTCCATCTCATTTACTAGGACATGTATGACTCAAATCATTTCAGGCATCAGGGAGGCCAACAACATAGTCAGGGGATATTCGGACGGTACGGTTCGGGATCTACTGATTGCTAGGGCTCTTAGTGTTTCGAGCAGACATAGGCCAACGAGACACGGTTCATCTGTGATTTGGCTCCCGCTTGATCCGGGTTGATACAAGGTTAACACAGACGGTAGTGCCTCTTCTTCCCCGGGCAGTCTGCATGCGGGGGCGGTCTTCAGGACTTTCAGGGGATTTTTCGTGGTTGCGGTCGCCACTAAGGTGGGTTGGGGCCTCCCTCTTGAGGTTGAGTTGGCAGCGATACTTTTGGCCATCAAGTATGCACATGATCAGGGATGGCACTTCCTTTGGATTGAGTCGGACTCTACACTCACGATTGACACTTTTATGAGCACCAATCCCTCTATTCCTTGGCGTCTGCAAGGTCTTTGGAGCCAGATCCACCCTCTTATACAGGACATGCACATCAGATACTCACACGTCTTTAGAGAGGCCAACCAGGCGGCAAATGCTGTGGCCAAGACGGGCCTTGATTGTGTCTGGAGAGGCAACCCCCAGACTTTTTACTCTCATTTCTGCATAATGATTTATATACTGCTTTCTATAGACATTGACTTTTAGAGGAGTATACCTTTTTCCTTGACTTGAGTTTTATCCCTAAGGAGGGTTTTTCTTTACTTTATACATAAAGTTTTACAAAATTACCCCTCAAAACTCCACTCATTATTACACTTTCTTAATTTACGTGTCCACTTACCTATGAAAGTATATGGGTTTGGCCCGGCCTTTTTAGTAAACAGGCCAAGCCTACGAGCCTGTTAGAAGCCAATTTAAAATTTATTCAATACAAAAATTTAAAAACGCAATTTAATATTTAAAATTACAAATAAATTAACGATCAAAATAAGTGCAATACAATAATACATTCAAATAAAAACTAAAAATTAAATAGTTTCTCAAGTACAAAAACATATTTAATTTGTATTAATTTACTATTATATGTTAAAAATTATTTTATTATAAAATATATATAAATATTTGAAAGTGTGCGTGTTAAGTAAAACAAGACTGATGCTACACTCAATGTTAGAACACTCAATGTAACACTGACTCGATTACAGAATATCAGAATACGAATAGCGGAAGACTTGAAAGTATGAAAACACAAAGACACAGAATTAACTTTTTAACATAGATTTTAATTTAAAATCTATGCGAGCCTTATGGCGAAACTTTCACTAATAATTATGTGAATACAAATGGTGTGTGAACAAATATTCACAACGGAAATAAGACTTGATAACCTATCGAGTCTAAAGATGGCTTAAGTGTAAAACTTACACTACCAAAAACTAATCTAACTCTATGATCTATCTATCAAAGATGTGTAGAGAAGTTTATGTTGTACAGGAAGTTTGGATTCTTCGGCACAACGACAAGAACATGCCAATGACAATTAATTCCTAACAGGATGAACACTAGTTTAGTAATTAAAGAATGGCACTTCGATTGATGGATGATGACTACGGCTCTGCTGTTTTTATAGGCGTGAATAAGCATTCTAGAACCTTCATCCATGATCTCCTAAATTTTAGGATCTTATCCTTTCTTCTTTCCCAACTGCCTTCTAGGATCTTCCAGCCAGTTCTGGACGTTTCTCAAGGGCAACCGCATGATCTACACACTTCTGCAAGCTTCCAGATCCTTCCAGTCTGGAACTGTGTAGAATGTTCTAGATCTTCAACCTGCGATGTTACAACATCCAAAGCAGCATTAGCCAGAAAACAGAATTTAGACTTAGGAAAAATAAGAAAGGTCGAATTATGATGTTGCAGCCTCGTGTGATAACATCTTCGATAACATCACCAAGTCTTCAACATCAACAATCTCCCCCAATTTGACCTTTCTGCTACAGCACACCTGATGTACATGTGTAAACACATATAAACCAGTTTTATGTACATGCTAGAGTATTACCATCATATCCATGTACTCGTCAAGTCAACACCTGTTGTAGCATATGATCAAATAGTGAAAGAAACAAGAAAATATACAAGACTAAGTGGTGTTAGTACTCTGAATACTAAGTAGAACACTTGTCTTAGTAATATCTTCCAACAATAAAATGAGTAAGTAATATACTCATTTAACACAACCTGTTTCAAACAGAACTAAATGGGAAAAACTGAAACAAGTCATAATCTGAGTAGTGTGAACAAAGTAAAACGAAGTCCTATCAACTAATATAATATCAGAGCTCAAAACAAAAAAAAAAAATATCAGAGCTTCAAATAGAGTTCTAAGTTCAAACTAAACTATAAACTACTAAGTTTTGTAAAACTTAACACAAAACAGTTAAATCAGTGTATCAGCCAGTAGGATCATAAGTTAAAATAAGACTGTAAGATAGAAACTGAATAAGATGCATCATTTGCTGTAACAACAGCTGCAGCAACAGAAATCTGCACATTGCATCCTTTAACATTCAGCCTCCCCCTGTCTTCAAGCATTTCCAGCAGCAATGTCTGGAAGATCAGCAAAAACCTGTTCATCATCCTCAGGATGTTCAATCACCATTGTTGCAAGGTGTGCAACAACATTTGGATCAACATCAGCATTAAGTTCTTCAATTCGAACTCCCCCATACTCAGTGACTCTAACATCAGGGACTGGTGCAGCAGCAGCAGCAGCAGGTACTCCCCCTGGTGTAGCAGAAAGTTTCTTCATCCAATAATCCTTCATGAACTGTAGTTCATTGATAGTATCCTGCAAGTGAGTTAACTGAAGAAGTATGAAGTCTCTGGAAATTGGAATGTGACTTGTGGTGTTTGGGATATTGGGAGCAGCATTTGGAATTTCAGGTTCAGCTCTTTCAGCACCTTGGAAAGGAAGATCAATAACTCTATCTCCAATCATCAGCTTACGAGACACTGTAATTTGAGGAACTCTCCCCCTCAACATATCATGTCTATCCCGTTCATAGTTGTTATGTCTCAAATAACCATAGATGAGAGCCGGATAAGGCAGATTACCTTTATCAGTTACTGTCCCAGAAAATTTCATCATGTGATTGAAAATAGTCAATCCAAGATTGAAATTCCTCATTACCACAATTCTGTAAAGAAGTATTCCTTGACTCATAGTGACCTTTGTGGAGTTCGTGGATGGAATCCAATTATATACAATCAACTTATGCAAAATTGAATATAGAGAGGTAAGATTACATGCAAGCATAACTTTCTTCCACCTCATCACCCTACCACCTGTAATTGCCTGAGCAATTATATCCATTGAAGGTTCTTCAACTTCCTCAACAGATTCAAGGTGTAAAAAGTCGTTAATCAATTCGGGGGTAAAGGGAAGATCTCTATCTCTAAATCTTACAATTCCATACCATTGAGAAGTTCTTCTACCAATGCTCTTTCTTAAACAGGAGTAAAATTCATAGACCCATGTTGCAACAAATGATTCACCAAACGTAACAGCATGCAGCAAATTTCTATCCTCAAGAAATCTAATCAAACCCTTAGAATTAAAGTCAGGTACACATATCCTACGTTCAATTAACAGTTTTCTCCTTGATAGATTGGCTAACCTATCCTCAGAGGTTTCCATTTCTACATCAGTTTCGGAAGTGGGTGTACCTTCATCACCGTTTGAGGTGTTTTCAGATTCTGAGTTAGGTTGATCGGATTCAGTAGAGCTGTTATCATCAGGGCTTTCATCAGGAACAGAGGTTGCAACTGGTGCTGGAGCAATGGGAGTAGCATCCTTCCTTTGCTTTGATTTCTTTCCTATCTTCTTGCACAGTAACATAAGAGGAACATTCTCTTCGTCAGAGCTTTCTTTCTCAGCAACTTCAGTACGAGCAATTTCACCATCTGAGCTATCCTTTTCAGACTCTGTAAAGACCTGAATTGGAGCAGTAGCTACATCACCTGCCATGGGCTTCTTCTTTCGTGAACTCTCAGAATAGTTCACCCTCGAAAACACTCTGTTGGACCTCCTCTTTGGTTTCTTAGGGCTCCTCTTTCGTTTTCCTTTGATCAAGGATGATTTCAGAGGCATAGGCTCTGACTCAGTCGATTCCGAAAGAGAGGAACTAGTGTGGGCAGAGTCCTCTGCTTTCTCAAGCTCGGCTTCAGCCATGGGGGTGTCATTTCCCTCGGTTGCTTCGGTTGTTTCAACAACAGGAGCAGCAATAGGAGCAATTTCAGTGGGTTTGGTGATTTCAGTGGTTTCGGGCTCAGTAGGGTTTTTAGTTTGGGGATTTTGCAGAGTAGAAGTAGTGGTTTGAATCGGATTAGGAGTTTGAGTAGGGATATTCAATGGAACGTCTCCAACATAAATTTGAGGCATAGGAACCGAATTTAAGAGGTTGGCAGAAATATTTTGAATTACCCGGGTAAACTCCTCGATTGTTGCGTTCTGGGGAATGGTAATGGTGGTCGGAGAAGTTAGTTGCGATGGTAGTGGTGCGGCAGTGGTGATCGGAGCTGTGTTTCCGGCGGATTGGTTGGAAGCCATTGTTGCGAGAAGGTGCAGTGGAGTTGAAGATGAGGGCGATGGATTCTTATCAGCTGGAGAGGATGAAGTGAGTCCCATCTTTTTCATACTTAAATCCCTTCAAAGACTTAATGCTCAAGAAAGTAGACACGCAATTCGAAACACACAATTGCAATTTATATTTCTGGAAAAATTTCAGCTTACACACTTTAGTTTACACTTATGAATTAAGCACACACACGAGAGGATTTTATAGAGTATAGAATGGAAGTTATAAAAAAATGTCCCACCACTTTTAGAAATTTCTGGAATGAAATTGCATGACCAAATTGTGATACCTTGATTTTCGGTCAAGAAGAGCAAAATGGGTATCCCATATTGGATCATGGTGTTAGTGGCTAAAAATTGCAGATTAATTAGATAATTAATAAATTGGCTCAAAAATAAAATACCTTTGCAAGACCTGGCAAAACAAAACGTGGGTTAGTATTCTCCATTTAATAAAATAAATTCCAGAAAATTAATTAAATAATTACAACTAATAAAAATAAATTCAAATCTTTTAATGTTGTACTCAAGACATTTTTAAATACACCTCAACACGGTTTTTACATGAATTTGCTTCATTTGTGTTGCACCTAATTTTTCTTTTCTTTTCGTGTTGTAGCACCTAGTTCATATTGATCCATTTTTCTAGAAGAGTGCATCGTAGTAGCGAACTCCGTGCCCCATAATTACTCAATGGATTATGAACATATTGATGTATTTGTTTAATCACCTTTTGAAAAGAAGGCATCGTAGTAGTGAACTCCGTGCTCCATAGTTACTCAGTGATAAACTACATCTTTTAGTATGCTAACAACATTCTTTTTATATGCATTTGAGAGGTGTAAACCATGTCTATTTTTGTACCACAAATTTCAGATTCAAAGATATTTTACAAAGGAATTATTTAACGAATCATGGAATGAATTAAATTAATCAGGATTACACTTGCCCTTGATGTTGTTCCAAATGCTACCGCATTTGTAACAACATCCATCTTGGATTTTTAGGTTGTGCACATACCAAGAGATTTCCTCAAAAATGAGAATCTCTCATGGTCAAGAGCCTTAGTAAATATATCTGCAAATTGATTTTCAGTGGGAACATATTCTAACTTCACAATACTTTTCTCTACTAAATCTCTTATGAAATGATGCCTAATGCTTATGTGTTTAGTCAAAGAGTGTTGTACTGGATTTTTAGAAATGTTGATTGCACTTGTGTTGTCACAAAAAACAGTTAATGTGTCACTTTCTAAGCTATAATCATTAAACATCTTACTCAACCATAGGAGTTGTGTACAACAACTGCCTGCAGCAATGTATTCGGATTCGGCCGTAGATTGTGAGACACAATTTTGCTTCTTGCTATGCCATGACACAAGATTGTTCCCCATGTAGAAACATCCTCCACTCGTGCTTTTCCTATCATCTATATCTCCTGCCCAGTCTGCATCACTATATCCAACTAGTGTACTACTTGTATCCTTTGTGTACCAAATCCCAAGTTCACTTGTACCTGCAATATATCTTATGATTCTCTTCACTGCATTTAGGTGAGATTCCTTAGGGTTCGATTGGTACCTTGCACAAACACAAACACTGTACATAATATCTGGTCGACTAGAGGTTAAGTAAAGCAAACTTCCTATCATAGATCTGTACAATGTTGGATCAACATCTTTTCCAGCATTGTCTTTACATAGTTTTAAAGTAGATCCCATAGGAGTTTTCATGCTTTTTGAATTTTCAAGACCAAACCTTTTAACCAAGTTCTTAGCGTACTTACCTTGTGAGAAGAATATTCCATCCTTGCACTGCTTGATTTGAAGACCTAGAAAATAATTCAAGTCTCCAACCATACTCATTTCAAATGTTGCAGTCATTGCTTTAACAAATTGATTTAACATATTATCACAAGTTGAACCAAAAACAATGTCATCAACATAAATTTGTGCAATTAATATATCTTCTCCAGATTGCTTAATGAACAAGGTTCTATCGGCTTCTCCTCTAATAAAACCAAATTCCAAAAGAAAGTCAGTAAGCCTACCATACCATGCTCTAGGAGCTTGTTTAAGACCATACAAAGCTTTCTTAAGGTTATATACATGATCAGGGTATTGTGGATTTTCAAATCCTTTAGGCTGTTCAACATATGCTTCTTCATTCAATATTCCATTAAGAAATGCAGCTTTTACATCCATTTGATGAAGTTTAATATCAATAAAACTTGCAATTGCTAGCAATAATCTAATAGACTCAATCCTAGCAACTGGTGCAAAAGTTTCATCATAATCAATACCTTCAACTTGTGTGTAACCTTGTGCAACTAATCTTGCTTTGTTCCTAACAATGTTACCAGACTCATCAGTTTTATTCTTATAAATCCACTTAGTTCCAATGACATTAGTGTTGTCAGGTCTTGGAACTAGTGTCCAGACTTCATTTCTTTCAAACTGATTAAGTTCTTCATGCATAGCATTAATCCAATTTTCATCAGTTAAAGCTTCATTAACATTTTTAGGTTCAATTTCAGAATAATAGCACTCTGCATTCACTACATTACATATAGAAGACATGCATAATGTTCTTACCACATCTACCTTATTGGCTCTTACTTTGCCTCTTGTCTGCACTCCAACTGTAGCATCACCTATGATCTGGTTCGATGGATGACTTTTATCAATCCTTGAAGAAATATTCCTTTTGGGAACATACTGATTATTCTGTGTAGGTTCTGTTGAACTTTCTGTCGATGTTGTTCCAGATGTTGTAACATTCGGAGCAACATTTTCAGTTTTCAGTGAATCTCCAGATTTTTCAGTAACCTCTGAAACATCTTCTTCTTCATTTCCATCTGTAAGACCTTTATCATCATCAAACACAACATTAACAGATTCTTGAACAGTGTTAGTCCTAAGGTTATAGATTCTATATGCTTTACTATTTCTAGAATAGCCTAAGAAGAAACCTTTATCACTTTTAGAATCAAACTTATGGAGTTGATCCCTATCATTCAGAATATAACACACACAACCAAATACATGAAAGTACTTCAAATTTGGTTTTCTGTTGTTCAAAATCTCATAAGGTGTTTGCTTAAAACCAGATCGAATATAAACCCTATTAGTGATATGACATGCTGTATTCAATGCTTCAGCCCAAAATCTTTTAGCAAGACTTTTGGAAGTAAGCATGACTCTTGCCATTTCCTGTAGAGTTCTATTCTTTCTTTCGGCAATCCCATTTTGTTGTGGAGTTTTAGGAGATGAAAATTCTTGCATTATACCTTTCTTTTCACAAAAATCTGTAAACATGTTATTTTCAAATTCTCTACCATGATCAGTTCTAATCTTGCTAACTTTCAAGTTAAACACATTTTTGAACCTTTTGTAAAGAATTTTAAAAGCATTAAATGTTTCAGATTTGTCTCTTAAGAATTCTATCCAAGTAAATCTAGAGTAATCATCTACCACAACAAGTGAATACCTTTTTCCTCCAATGCTTTCAGTTTCCATAGGACCCATCAAATCCATGTGCAGCAACTCAAAACAACGATGTGTCAAACAATGTGACAGCATTTTGTGCGACACTCTTACCTGCTTACCTTTCTGGCATGGTTCACATATAGTGATTTTGTCAAACTTCAAGTTTGGTAATCCATTAACAGCTTCAGCATTGACCAGCTTCTTTAATGATCTATAATTCGCATGACCCAATCTTTGATGCCATAAGACATTTTCATTATGTTTTGACAAATTACATACATTGTTTGTTCCAATAAGATAACAATTATCTGCTGACCTAGTACCAGTCATTAAACATTCATCATCTTTATCAAGAACATAACATGAATCTTTGTCAAATTTTACATGCAAATTATCATCACACAATTGACTTATACTAATCAAATTAGCAAGCAAGCCATCAACATGCAAGACATTCTTAAGCTTAGGAAAACCTTTAACATTTAAAGTTCCTTTTCCAATGATTTTTCCTTTTGAACCTCCACCATATGTAACATATCCACCATTTACAGTAGCATAATCAGATAAGTAGTCAATTTGTCCTGTCATATGTCTAGAACAACCACTATCAAAATACCATAGACCAGGTAAACATGCTTTCAAAGAAGTGTGGACTGCATTACAGGTAACATCAGATTTCTTTTTCCAAGTAGATTTTGAGAAATGTTTCTTCGAATGTGACAACTTTTTAGGTAACAATTTCTCATCAGCAAAGTCTTTCTTCATTTTCAAACAGTAAGGACGAATATGACCTAATTTAGAGCAATAGTGGCAAACAAATAACTTTTTAAAAGTTTTAGCCTTGTGAGGTTTTGTTTGTGCTGATGCTTCAACATATGTTTTAGCATTAGCCTTCACAAACTTCACTGGATTTGCAAAACTTTTAGAAATAGATGCAGTTTCACCATCATAACCTAAACCATGATTGTTAGATTTACCAAATACCAAAACATCATTCATATCAGAAGCACTCTTTTCATATTTTCTGAAACTCAAGGTAGAACTTTTCAATTCTTCCTTTAATTTGCAGAGTTCTAAATCTCTTCTAGTAAGAATAACTTCTAGTTTGGTGATTGTTCCTTTCAGATCCTCATTCTCTTTATTCAAAGAATCAAGAGTGAGTTTCTGAGAGTTCAAATCCTCCAATAACTTCTGGTATTTCGAATCTTCTGTCCTTATTTCTGTATCATCAACAAAACCATTAAAACAGTTCAAATCTGGGTGATTTTGACTTGATGTTGTTTCTGATGTTGTAACATCCAATTCAACATCTGAGTCTGTTTCATCTAGATCATCATCTAAAGAGTCATCATAATCAACCTGAGTATGAAAAGCAAATTCAATTTCTTTTGATTTAACTTTTTCATCATCTGAATCATCACTTAAGGTAGCACTAAAATTCAGTTTTTGCTTGAGTCTAGTATTGGCACATTCATTTGCATAATGGCCATAACCAGAACATGCATTGCATTGAACTGATTTTCTATATTCAGGATCATACCTTGGTTTACCTTCACTTTGTGATATTCTTGGTGGAAATTGACTCCTTCTCTTCTCTGGTTGTGGTGTTGATGTGTTGATCTGGATCTTTGGCTGAATATTCCCTTTGGACCTGTTCATTGTTTTCTTCAAAAACTTGTTAAAATGCTTAGTGAGAAAGGCCATGTGGTCTGGATTGTCATAACATAGATCCATCACATCATCATCTGAATCGACTTCAGTGATAATAGGCTGTATTTCAGCACTTTGTGATGTCTCTCCTTTAAAAACAACCACCTTTTTATCATCTTTATTTTCATCAAATTGAGTAGTGTTCATCTCATAAGTTTTAAGAATACTTACTAGCTCATTTTGACTCAATTTATCAGTATCTTTAGCCTCTTCTATAGCACATATTTTTGCATCAAATTTTTTAGGAACTGAACGCAAAATTTTATGAACTACTCTCACATTCGAAATAGGATCACCAAGAGAATGTGATTCATTGACAATCTCACTTAAACGTTCATTATAAGATGATATGGTCTCATCTTCCCTCATTCGGAGATTTTCAAATTTAGTCCCTAGCATTCGAAGTTTTGTTCTTCGAACACTATCCGAACCTTCACAATGCTCTTGTAATCTATCCCAAGCTTCTTTAGAAGTTAAACAATTAGAAACAATTTTGAACATAGAAATATCAACAGAAGTAAAAATAGCATTTAAGGCTTTAGAATTAAACCCTGCTGTTGTTATCTCGTCAGCCGTCCAATCAACTTCCTTCTTGAGTTGAACTTCATTGTCTTCATCTACTGGAGTTTTTGGTGCATCCCAACCTGTAAGTACTGTCCTCCATGCACGTTCATCAATAGACTTGATATACATGCGCATCTTAGGTTTCCAATATGCATAGTTTGTACCATCTAAAACTGGTGGCCTAAGTGCTGTAGAGATGTGATGTGTTTCCATTTTTGCAAAGACACAATAAATACTAAAACACACTAATTAAAAAAAAACAAGGATCTAAACCTAGTGTCGTCAGGTATCGGCTCTGATACCAACTGAAAGTGTGCGTGTTAAGTAAAACAAGACTGATGTTACACTCAATGTTAGAACACTCAATGTAACACTGACTCGATTACAGAATATCAGAATACGAATAGCGGAAGACTTGAAAGTATGAAAACACAAAGACACAGAATTAACTTTTTAACATAGATTTTAATTTAAAATCTATGCGAGCCTTATGGCGAAACTTTCACTAATAATTATGTGAATACAAATGGTGTGTGAACAAATATTCACAACGGAAATAAGACTTGATAACCTATCGAGTCTAAAGATGGCTTAAGTGTAAAACTTACACTACCAAAAACTAATCTAACTCTATGATCTATCTATCAAAGATGTGTAGAGAAGTTTATGTTGTACAGGAAGTTTGGATTCTTCGGCACAACGACAAGAACATGCCAATGACAATTAATTCCTAACAGGATGAACACTAGTTTAGTAATTAAAGAATGGCACTTCGATTGATGGATGATGACTACGGCTCTGCTGTTTTTATAGGCGTGAATAAGCATTCTAGAACCTTCATCCATGATCTCCTAAATTTTAGGATCTTATCCTTTCTTCTTTCCCAACTGCCTTCTAGGATCTTCCAGCCAGTTCTGGACGTTTCTCAAGGGCAACCGCATGATCTACACACTTCTGCAAGCTTCCAGATCCTTCCAGTCTGGAACTGTGTAGAATGTTCTAGATCTTCAACCTGCGATGTTACAACATCCAAAGCAGCATTAGCCAGAAAACAGAATTTAGACTTAGGAAAAATAAGAAAGGTCGAATTATGATGTTGCAGCCTCGTGTGATAACATCTTCGATAACATCACCAAGTCTTCAACATCAACAATATTTATTACAATTAATTATATATATATATATATATATATATATATATATAACAAATAATTTTAAATAGGCCGTCCTGATAGGCTTATAAGGCCCTATATAAGGCCTAAGCCCGGCCTACTTAAGTAAATAGGTTTTTTAAAAAGCCTTAGCTTGGCTCATATTATAAATAGGCCAGGCCAGGCTGTAGGCCCCTGTCGGGTGGCCCGGCCTATTTCCACCCCTAGCAGGGTGTGTCGGGCTGCGCCCTCGGTATCACACTTGCTTTTCGCAGACGATTGTCTTTTATTTTGTAAAGCGGGTCCCCAACAGTGCACTAATTTAAAGAATATCTTGGTCGGATATGAGCTTGCCTCTGGACAAGCAATAAACTATGATAGTCTGGTATCTTCTTAAGTAAAAATGTGTGTGATGTTGTTAGAACCGAGTTGTCAAGAATCTTGGGGGTCACACACCATTTGAACACAGGACGCTATCTGATATTACCCTCACTGATTGGGCGCATCAAGAAAACTATATTTCGCTATGTTCGGGATCGACTATGGGCCAAATTGAAGGTGTGGAGGAATAAGAAAGTTTCCAAAGCAGGGAAGGAAGTATTGATAAAATCTGCTGCACAGGCCATCCCAACTTTTTGCATGGGTGCTTTTCTACTTCCTCAATCATTGGTTGACGAATTGCAAAAAATGCTCAACTCATTTTGGTGGGGGAATAGCGTGGAGCCGAGAAAAGGGATTAAATGGGCTACATGGGACATGTTGTGCATCCATAAAAGTAAATGAGGTGTGGGCTTCCGAAATCTGCATATTTTCAATCTGGCAATGCTTGGGAAGACTGGCTGGAAGTGCTTGTCCAACTCGGATACCTTACTATCACATATGTTCAAAGCTAAATATTATCCTAGAGTGGATTTTTTTAATGCCCTTTTATGGCAAAATCCAAGCTTCGCTTGGAGAGGTATCTGTTCGTCCCAAGATATTGTGAGGAGAGGAGTAAGGTGGAAGGTAGGAGATGGAACCACAGTTCGACTTTGGGACGACCCGTGGCTCAATGATGATGGGAATTTCTATATTCAGACCCCAAGATTACAAGGCTTTGAAGGGGCCACTGTTGCTGACCTGTTCATCCCAGGAACTCGAATTTGGGATATAAAGTTATTGAAGGATTATTTCAACCCAGTAGATGTTCAGAAGATTTTGAAAACGGTAGTATGCCCGATGGAGAGACGAGATAAGAGAATGTGATACTTTAGCAGAAATGGGGTTTATTTGGTGCGCACAGCTTATAAAATGGCAGCTGAAATCACCCTCGAGGGGGGCCTGGATGAGAGAGTGGAATGGAAGAAGATCTGGAGCTTGAAAATTCCGCCAAAAGTGAGGAATTGGCAATGGAGGTGTTGTAGAAATTTCCTCCCGACGAGGGACCGATTGCGAAGTAAGGGGCTGGACATTGATAATTCTTGTGGCATATGTCAAACAGAGACATAGACTACATGGCACATCCTCATGAACTGCAACTTCGCGTTGGAATGTTGGAACTTGAGTGACTTCAGATTGAAACTAGAAGCACTGGCCCCCTCGGTGGAGTCGATGGGTGATTTGATGTTTGCAATGGTGAACGAGTTGGACTAGTCACAGGGAGGGAGATTTGCGATGCTCGGTTGGCGCATCTAGAGAGAGAGGAACATGGCATGTTGGGAAGGAAAGCGCACCGTACTGGAGAGAGCAGTAAGGGACGCAGTGAACGCCCTTATGGAGTGGCAATATGTGCGCGCAAGGCCAAGACCATCCCCTCACAGGCGCGATGTAACAGATGGCATCGCCCAGGTCAAGGTGCTGTGAAAATAAATGTTGATGCAGCACAATTCCAGGAGTTGGACGAAACAGGTGCAAGGATGATCATAAGAGATGACAGCGGAGCTTTTGTTGCTGCTCGAACAGTCAGGTTCCCGGGAAACGTTCGGTTTGATGAAGCCGAGATAATGGAGCTTCGGGAAGCTCTGTCGTGGGTGAAGAATTTGGGCTACAATGAGGTGGAGTTCGAAATGGATGCGAAGGTTGTGGTGGAAGCTCTTCAAGATGATTCATATGATGCCACAACGTTTGAAGATTTTGTTCGGGTGTGCAAAGCATTGAGCAACCAATATCATAGATGTCTAGTTAGATATGTACCTCGTAGTGCCAACGTTGCGGCACATTCTTTGGCTAGGGCCTTGAGATCTTTCTCGAATCCCCACACATGAATCGAGCCTCCAGCGTTTGTGGAAGACCTTCTCAATAATTTATGCTTTGATTGCGAATAAATGAAAGTTTCCGCGGCTTTAAAAAAAAATATATATATTCACCTATAAAAGATGAGATAAATACTAAGGGGGTGTATTCAATTGAGATTCTATTGGATTTTTTTGGACTTTTAAAATCTAGGGGTATTCAATCCGGATTTTTAAAAGTCTTTCAAAATATTGAGGTATTCAATACGGATTTTAAAAAGTCTTAAAAAATCTTTAGGTATTCAATAGTCTGTGGATTTCAATACTCTATGGATTTTGATGGATTCTCCTCCAAAAATATAAATAAATTTCACTCTCCAAAATCTCTTCTAATAAGCAGAGATTTCAACGGATTCTCCAAAAAAAACTTTAAAAAGATGAAAAAAAAACCTTGTTGTTCTTTTAACAAAAGTTCTACTACTAACCTACCGTTGTTTTTCTAACAAAAGTTCTACTACTAACCTACTGTATTTTTCATCATTGGAGAAATTGCGGAGAGTGAGAGCTTTACCACCAGTCCACCATTATTTCAAAATTATGTTCTCACGTTAAAAATTTATAATATCAGCCCATTTGATATACTAATTTATATATTCTCGATCTCCACCTAATTTATAGTATTAATTATTGTACAAAGATTATTTGGAATATAGTATTAACAAGATTTGTATATATCTTTATAATATATTATGAATTTTCAGTAGAATATGAAGAAGATCAAGATTCACCATATCTGGTATTTTTTTTAAAATAATTTAGATAATTTTTTTTAATATACAAGTGTGTTTGATATACGTTTGCATCAATAATTTCAGTGCCGGAGTTTATGGAAATCTATGTAAATCAATAAAAAAGTACATTTCACAATTCTGTCAAATCTATAAAAATCCATATAAATTAATAAAAAAGTCAGTCAAACTCTGCATCTGCATAGAGTCTATAGATTTTCCAAATCCACAGACTTTTTAAAGTCCAAAAAAATCCAACAAAATCCCAATTGAATACACCCCCCTAAGTTGAATTTGTCTCATGAATTATAATGGTCACGAAATCATTTGACAATAAAAATTATGCCATATATATCTGATAAAAAGGTTGTGGTTATAAAAAATCAAAATAAAAACAAAAAAAATCTGAACTGAATTTAAGGAGAAAAAGGAAAAAACTTTTATTCTCTGAATCCCCGCCCAAATATCCGCATTTATTTTATTTTTTCTATATTTAGAAATTAGAAATAATTTCAGTACAACAATGGCGGAACCAAAATCCGATCCCCAGCCCCAGCTTATCTCCGCCACGACCACCACTACCGCCGCCGCTGAAGGATGCAGATTCGGCGGATTCTCCCAATTAGGTCGGCCGAAGCTCCGCGTTACATCGGAGTACGACAGCGACACCTCCGTTTTCCTTCACAAGGTCTCCTGCAAATTAATGGACAATTTAGCAAAACTGAAGTTGTCGTTCTACAACAACAGCAAAGGAGAAGTGTCGGAGCCACAAATTTCGTTCAATTCGAAGTTCTTTTCGTTGCAATACGACGTCGAGGAGAGCGATGCTCTGCTCAAAACCTCGTTTGATATTATGCCTGGGTTTCATTTCAGAGCTTCTCATCAAGCCAAGGTATTGTTTCGATGCTGCTTTGATTTTAGATTCAATGTGCTGACTCTCTTTTCCCCTTAATTTAATGGATTGGGGGTTTGTTGACTGAAGCAGCTGAATCTGGGATGTTTAGTGTGTTAGAATTATTCATGTTGGATGGTCAATTAGAGAATAGGATCTTAATTCTCGACAGTTTCAGCAATAATTTGAACAACATAAAAATGAATACTGTAGTGTATCTCTTCCTGTTTTTTTCTCAGGATAGACTTGGAATTTTGTGCTCTCAGCTAAAATTGCCAGAATTTGGTTACTGGATATTGATTATTGTATGGATTTTTTCTTTATGGTCATTGTAATTTTTATAATGTCAAATTACAAACATATATACATCATCATCACTCTTATCGAATTCTTTCAGTAGTCATTCAGGCATATCATGATAATTGGAAAAACAATGTCTGGTTAACATGTCATGATGTCAATAATGCATAAAATTATTGTTTTGATTTAACTAGTACTCATTTGCTTACACTACTATTGTTGATTTTAGGCTGGAAGAGGAGAGGTTGCAATGATTACAGATCTTGCAAGCCCCGGTTACAAGTTTGAATTGTCGTCCACTGTTCCATCTGTTGGCATGGTCAGAATTGTTTGTCTTTGGATTCCTTATCATTTTATCTGTTTGGAATATTTAATAGTATGTAATAATATGAAATATATGCATAATTTCCAATGAAGGAATTGAATTTTGCAGAGCTCTGCTTGTTGTACTTATTTAAAATTTCGTGCAAGAGACCTTTATATATTAAATATATATTTTAACTTTTCATGTTACAGCCAAAAGCAACTTTGAAATTTCCTCTTGGTGAAATTTCTTTAGAGGAGAAAGATGAGGAAGAAGTGGAATTAAAGAGAACTGTAGCATTAAGTGGAATTCTCAAAACTCACATTCTTGATGGGGCGTGTACTGCTCAATACAGTGATGAAAATTTGGATTTGAGATATGCATTCAAGGTAGTTTTTTTGGAATTACTTTCATATTATTGGGGCATTAAAAAGTATGGTTTCTTTGGTTTGATTCCTTATTTTCAGATTTTGCTTTCTGTGCATATGACAGTAATGTGGATTTCTTGTAACTTTTCACCTAAACCATTAAAATAGCCAGATTAAGTGATATCTATTCTTTCAGTTTCGGAATTGTAATCCATGATGTTTTTATTTTGTGAAAGCAAATAATAAGTTTCCCGATCGATTTACTAAGTAAAATTTTACATTTAGGATGAGCAAATGACTTTCATTCCGTGCATTTCTCTGCCTTCAAATGCGATATCATGTGCATTTAAGCGAAGATTCAGCCCATCAGACAAGTTGAGGTGCTCTCTCTCTCTCTCTTGCTCACTCTCCATTTCTCTCAAGGTTTAGTAAATGTAAAGTGCTAGATTCTACAGTAAGATATTGACTTTAAGTCGTAGAAAAGCCGGTCAGGATATCTTTTCATGAAATGACTCTGAAATCATGTCAAAGAACCTATATATCTCCTTAAAGAATTATGGGGAATATTATACTTACATTATTGAAAGAAAGACCTGGTTCGGTCTTTGCTTATTTGCGGTATTCAGATCGTAAAAACAGCTTGAACATAAATCTATTTGAAAATGCCAAGTTCTGATATAAAATAACTTGTGATTACTATGGCTGGCAAAAAAGAAGAGTACTACTCGCGATGATTATGGGGAGGTTGCCTTGTTGATCATTTTGTTCCATTGGAAAAACCAGTTTTAGCTATTCAACATGTCTATAATATAAACATTAATTTGTAGGTAACAAGACCCAAGATAGAATTTTAAAGATTTAACGTTGTAAGTAGGTTAAGTTTTATTATGGTTCCACCATCTAATTTTAACAAAATTCCTTGAGCTTTTTTGAGATCGCATCTTATCCAAAATCAAATTGCAAGTTTGCAACTCCAAAATAGGCAAAACAAAATGACTACAAATTTTTATCCTACATTTACTGTCTGAGAAAAATCCCTACCAATGAAAACACGTGTCCTCAATAACGGTTTATTACACAAATTGTTGCCACACTATCAGTATAGAGTGAATTTTAGGAGATACGGTATCTATAAGTACAATGTGTTTGCATGGCTACTAATGCAATATGATGTCTGGTTTTGTGGTCAGCTACTTGTATCACTTCGACACGAACAATTGGAATGCAGTCTACAAACACACAGTCGGGAAAGACTACAAGTTCAAAGCTGGCTATGATTCTGAAGTGCGACTTGGTTGGGCATCTCTCTGGGTTAGTTTCTCAATGTCTCTCGATTACTAGATAAAGATAGGCATAATGCATCAAAAATTTCCTAAACTATCAAAATTGGAGTACTTGATTATTTCATGAGCTCTCTCGAGATGAAATTGACAGAATTTTTCTATTCACCTCAATTGTCCCATAAAAAGATATACATGTCAGCTGTATTAATAATTAATTATATGCAAAAGTATTTTTCGCAAGCCATTTTAGGTACCCATCTACATGAAGAATTATGGTTGAAATGACTTGCACAAATAACATTTGGATATTAATAAAATTAACATTTATATTATTTAACGGGACAATTAAGATAAATTGAAAATTTCCTTCAATTCTCATCTTGAGGGACTCATGGAATAAATACTTAGAGCAAAAAATAATTTAAGGACCTATGAAAACAATAATTGATAGTTTAGGGTTCTGTTGGTGCCTTATGACATAAAGATATAAGTACACTCTTGTACATTTTGTTGGCTTAATTTCTCTCGTGTCTCTCTTTAAGTTAAACACGGCCACCTTTATTTCCCAAATGCCTCCTTGTGAGGGGGCATCTTTCAGAAACAAAAAAGTGATTATGTTCCCTCCAATTGAGTTTGCAAACACCCCATTTCCTTGCATTCACTATGACAATCTTTAAAAAAAAAAATCACACAAATTTAGGTTATGGGATTTGATGTACAATGTTGAATGTTCAGGTTGGAGATGAAGGCGGGAAAGCCAAGACGGCCCCTTTGAAGATGAAGGTGCAGTTCATGCTCCAGGTTCCTCAAGATGATATTAAGTCGTCTGCTCTGATGTTTCGCGTAAAAAAGAGATGGGACATATGACTCTGTACAAAGCCCGGAGAAGAACGAACACCACCAATACTTGTGTTTTCACTTTTCAGACGCATTGTAGTAATGATTTTCATCTTGGTAAGTTTCAATTGTTGATACAAAATTCTTGTGGCTATTATTATTCTAGTTTAACTGGAAATTGATTGATTCTCCATTGTGGTGTTGTAGTCTAGTTGGCCTTATAATCTCTGATCAGCTACAGAAGGGTTTACATCATTTCGCCACTTTTACTGTATTCAATCAGTTGCAATCTGTACTTTTTTTTCCAGCCAAAAATCGATCACGTGACATTGTACATGTGCATGATATTAACTCTTAGACGAATGTGTATAGACGCATAACGTCACGTGATCGGTTGTTGGCCTGAAAAAAAAAAAATAGGTTGCAACTGAGCAACTCTGAATAGTATAAATGAATTTCATCTCATTTATAAGTTTGAACTTGAACTTGTAGAATGAGTGAATAATTTAATACGAGTGAATTTGTATTTAATGGTATTTGAACTCAGGATATAAGCGTGAGGAAAAGCCCAGATAATGTTGTTGGTAATATGGATTGGGCTAAAGCCCAGATAGTAAATTTAATCAAACTAATAGCATGACTTCATGGCACGTGAATAACAAGTAAACTCATTACGATTGATAGTGAAAAAGTACGCGATTATTATATTGTAATTCATCTCTCCCATTAATTTTTTTTTCAGGAGTTGTAAGAAAAAATGGATTATTGTGAGATAAAGATAAAGTGATTGTTTTCATTAAAAAATAATGAAATAGACCGATAAATAAAAAAAATGAACAAATTTTTAATAATGGATGAAGTAAAAAATAAAGGAGTGTGTTATTGAGAAAAAAAAGGTACTCCATATATAAGAGTTAGAAACTTAGAACTTAAAAGTGGTTTCTTTTTAGACCTGCCAATTTTTTTTTAAAAGGGGTCAATCTATACCCAGTTCTGCCCTCGGCTAAAAAAAACCTTGTTAAATTAAATGAGACATTTGTCACCTGTGCACTAACAAGCCAAGGAGAAGGTGACAACACACATTAGAGACAACATAAATGATAAAAATTTACTCTATGTAAAAAAAAAAAAAAAAGCAAGCGCGCAAATTGAAAAAAAGAAAAAAAAAGAGCATATTTTTTGTAAAAGAATAATTGGAAATTACGATAAATCGAAATATTTTTACTGAAAAAATGGTGTTTTATTCGTGTTTTAAATCGAAATGCATTTTTTATTTTTTCAGGTGTCTAAAAAACATGGGTATTTCAATTCATTGTTTAATAGTTGAAGCAACATGGAAATTTATTTAAATATTATAATTTTAAAATTTGATATTGAAAATGTAGTGAAAATTTTAAAAATAAGTAGAGGCAAGGGTGCAAATTCGATTGGCCATACGGACCAAGCAGTTGAATTGCAGTCGTTTCATATATGAAATCGTCTCACACAAAAAACTATAATAAAAAATTATGAGCTTATGCTATTTTAGAATTTTTCAGAACTTCTATATTCTAATTACCCTTTTCAATATTCAACAATAATCCATTTATTAATATTACTTATTTTAGACATTAATTATTTCAAATTTCTTAATATGAAAAGCAAAAGGAGTTTACCTCGTGAATCATGCAGAGTTTTATCGTAGGATAGTGATTGAAGTTGAAGTGTTGCACCACGCAGACTTGAATTTTTGACAAATTTGAGTTTTGACTATTTTATTGCCAAGTATGAGTTTAATTTAATTTATTTATGTTCTTAAATTTACTTGAGTCTAAACGATACTTTCTCTATATATATATTTGAAAAAAAATACGATAAACAATTTTTTTACCCATGTTTATATATAAATTAAATAAAAAGTTAAAAAAATCAACTCATTTAGCTGTGAAATTATCTATATTCCTTTGTTACATTCTTTTTACCCACCAATCACCATCCACTTTTTGTTGCAAAAGTGAATAGTGGGTAGAGTTTTTTGCCAAGGGCGTATATAAAACCTTTTTGTTATTATAAACATGAATAATTTTAACCTTATTTGCTACTTCCTCCATTACACTGTATATATTACTCGGGAAAATTTTATTTTTGGTCCTGTAAGTTTAGAACATTCCAAAATAAATCCTTTAAGTTTCAACTTTACAATATGTCCTTTATATTTTAATTTAATCCTTTTTTTATCCAAATTTAGTCCTTTATCTTTTAAAACAATTAATGTTAATTAAAATAATTAAAAAAGCTTCATGGATTAAACACTTAATTAAATTTATTCAAATAAAATTAGTCATGCAATCCTTTTTGAATTGACAACGTATTTATGTAATAAAATTTCATTTCAATATATTTTTTTTTGACTGCATCAAATTCTACTTTTAAAATTAATTAATTAATTATAAAATTATGTATAAAATTTAAATATAATTAAAAAAAATAAAAAAAATAAATATTCAATCAAATAATAATACAGTGTAAAATTTGAAATTTAAAAAAAATATATATATTTAATCTGTATATAATTTTAAAAAATGAAAAAAAAACACACATCAAAAAATAAACTTACACAACAAATATAATCTGAAAAAATAACAAAAAAAAAAAATATATATATATATATATAAGTTTTGTACCGTAAAATAAAATAAAAATATTGAAATGAAATGAAATTTTGTTCCATAAATAAGTATTTATTCAAATAACATTAGGCCCGTAGTTCATTTTTAATTGACAACGTATTTACGGAGCAAAACTTAATTTCAATATTTTTATTTTATTTTAAGGTACGAAACATAATTTCAATATTTTTATTTTATTTTAGGGTACAACATATATAAATGTGTGTGAGAGAGTGATGTAGTGATAGGTAAATATATAATTTTTGTTATTTTTCTAAATTATATTTGTTGTGTAAGTTTATTTTTTGATGTGTTTTTTTTTTTCGTTTTTAAAAAATTATATATAAATTAAATATATATTTTTTAAAATTTAAAATTTTACACGGTACTATTATTTGGTTGAAATTTTAATTTTTGTATTTTTTAATTATATTTAAATTCTATACATAATTTTATAATTAATTAATTTTAACAATAGAATTTAATTTGATGTTGTCAAAAAAATATATTGAAATGAAGTTTTATTCATAAATACGTTGTCAATTAAAAATGGATTGCACATCTAATTTTATTTGAATAAATTTAATTAAGTTTGATCCATGAAGCTTTTTTAATTATTTTAAAAACTTTAATTGTTTCAAAAGATAAAGGATTAAAATTGTATAAAAAATGACTAAATTGAAACATAGAGGACATATTTTGTAAAGTTGAAACTTAAAGGATTTATTTTGGAATGTCCTAAACTTACAGGACCTAAAATAAAATTTCCTCTATATTACTCATTTACTGTATTCAATTTGATTATTTTATTATTATTTTTAATTTATAAAGTATAAATGCTTTTAATACTCCGTAATATATTCATTTCGTCCTCCATAAAACTACTCATTCAGGGATGCTTTTAAGTAATATATTATTTAATGTGTAATGAAATATTGAGGTAAAGAGTGATATAAAAGAAAATAATATAGAGAGGTGAGAAAAAGAATGTAGAAAAAGATAAAAAAAAAAAAAACTATAAAAGATAGATAGAGATAGTTGGGTGTAAAAAAAAAACAAAAATAAGTAACTTAACAAAGAAAAAAAAAGTTCAAAATGACAAAACATAATATAACTTAATGAGGGACGAATGAAGTATAATGGTACGGGGAAAATATATATTTTCTCTAGAGTTATTATAATTATTTATTACTCTCTCCATTTTTCATTCGATTGCTCCCTTTGACTTTGACATGAGATTTAATAAAAGAGTTGTTTATTAGAGTTATAAGGTGTTGTTTGATAGCTAAAATGGATTAGGTAAAATTAAGATGATATCTAAACTTTATAAATTTAAAAGTCTAATTTATCATTAATCTTAGTTATCAAACAATATATAATGACTGAGATATAGTTAATCAACCCTTAATCTTAACTATTAAAAGATACAGTAACTTTTTGTTGAAGATGCATTAGTCAATTGAGGTGAATAAGACAAAATCAAATGTTTTTTTTTTTTTTTTTTGTGTAGAAAAAGTAATGAGATTTGATGTAATTTTGAGATATTTAAAAGAGATAATTTGAAAACATAAAATTACCTTTTTTTGTTATTTTAAAAAGAGACTAATCGAAATGAAAAATGAACAATCTAATTAGAGACGGAGAAAATGAGAAAGAATAAAGGGTAGAAAAGGAATAAAGGGTAGAAAAGGTTCCCCTCTTTAGCTCATAATCATATCCTTTTGGTTTCTCTCATTCATCCATATATATATATAAAAAGGAGCTTTTCCAGAAAGGAAAAAGGATGGCAGAAGCAGATTCTCGGTCGCAACAACTGTGAGCCAACCAATTCAAAAACCCAAACCCAATTCTCAATTCCAGTTTCAATTCGCAAATTAACCATTGTTGTTATCAACAATTTCACAATAAAATGACCACTCTTCCTCATTTTGATTCCTTCACACTCTCTCACTTCTCTACAGCTATTCCAATGGCATCAATTTCTACTACTTTCACCCATTCCCTTTCCCTCTCCCCTTCGCGTGCTCACAGAAGATTTCCCTCTTCATGCTACTCTTCTTCCCACAAAAAAAAGGTAATTTGTTGTTTTCTGTTTCTTCGTTTCTATGTTTGGTTGAATTCTGTCTACATTTTGGGGGTTTCGTTGGATTTTGGGGGTGTGGGTTGGGTATCGTTTAATTTGGAGATTTGTGAATTTGTTCGAGATTGGAGTAATTGGTACTTAGTGATCTTGTGCTTTTGTCAAAACCTTATGAAAGTGTTGGGGATTTATACATCATTTGTCTTGGAAGCTGCATTCACTACCTCAATTGGTGGTCTATTTCGATAATTGGGTTTGGTTTAATTGGCTCGTCTTGCATCGATGACTTTTCCGTTTGTTAGGTTTCTAATTTAGTTGTGGATGCATCATTTGGTGAGAGATTGAGAAGATGATGATTCTTTAGCTTTTGTTAGTATATTAAGCTAGCATTTGTCTTGGAAGCTGCATTCAAGACCTCAATTGGCTGTCTATTTCGATAATTGGGTTTGGTTTAATTGGCTTGTCTTGCATCAATGACTTTTCCGTTTGTTAGGTTTCTAATTTAGTTGTAGATGCATCATTTGGTGAGAGATTGAGAAGATGGTGATGATGATGATGATTCTTCAGCTTTTGTTAGTATATTAAGCTAGCATTTGTCTTGGAAGCTGCATTCAAGACCTCAATTGGTCGTCTATTTCGATAAGAGTCACTCTTGTGTACACCCAATTGAGCCACAGTTTTGATTTAATTCTAATGTGGGGATTAAATATTCAATTTGACAACCACTTAAAATCCAATTGTTTGTATGCACTCATTGCATACAAGAATTTGTTTTTCGATAATTGGCGATTTTTGCGGTTTGGTTTACTTGGCTCGTCTTGCGTCAATGATTTTTCCATTTGTTAGGTTTCTAATTTAGTCGTAGATGCATCATTTGGTGAGAGGTTGAGAAGAAGAAAAAGATGATGATGATTCTTCAGCTTTTGTTACTATATTAAGTAGTTGGAATAGGTTAGAGGAGAAATTTACACGAATAACGAAAAACTAAGCGCCTACCCCACGATTAGGCGTGCTACATGGAAAGACTAGATATTATGTTGAATGAAATCAAAACAATAGTATGCAGAAAGCCATGAGCACATTGTTGTCCACATAATTATTTTTTTGTATGAGAATTAAAAAATCTTTCCGAGTTCTAAGTCATTAATATGACTGCATGAAGTTTGTATATTGATCTATATTGTTCTATCAAGAAATGCATTCAAAAATTGAGTTTTTATTGTAATTTGACTAGTATTTCCCATCGTCATTCTTGATTATTTGGTCTCCTAGGTCTGAAACTATTCATAATGACATAATCAAGGTTAATTATGGACTTATATACGTGGCAATCAGCATGAGCTATCATTCCACCTGCATGACTAAAAAAATCTGTTTAAGAAATACAAATGAAATGTGGATTTCATACAATGGAAAATTTTCTGCTATGACGTCGGAGGACTTAAGATCAGGCATCCCTAATTTTCCTTTTTAAGCCAATAAATATTCCAGTTGTTTAAATCATTTAGGACTAGATTCCTAACATTACTCTAGGGCCAACTGAAATTTAAATGCCAGGCTACATCTTCAATGACCCACTGAAAAATAGTTTATTTTAATAAGTCCTTTTGTTTTGGAGGTCCTCAATACAATTTTTATTTCGTATTAGACTCCTCTTGATGATGGTACTCGTTTGAGCGTGTGTTCTGCTATTTCTACTGTTGGTTGAATTAAACATTATTTCTCTACAATGTATAGATAATCTAACCAAATTGCTAATTAAGGCTGAAGCTTTTAAAATCAAATTACAACCCCTGTTTGCAATTTCAATCAGAATAAAAAAAAATTCTATTACATACCACAAGATTCAATGGTAACCAAATTCAATTGGAAACCATAACAACATCAATATAGATGGTTCATATCAAGAAGTACACCGATTGTAGCCTCCTCAATTGACTATCGAAAAATATTTAGATTTTATAGGTTATGAAGTTGATGAGGTTTCAAATTGATTTATTGTCTCGGACGAGGATGCCATGTCAACATCCATGGTTTTTAGACTTCTATGTATGTTAACTTTATAAAAATAATACATTTATTATAAGCAATAAGGTAAAATATAATCAGTGTATAGACATTTAATGCAACCGGATTGTAATTTTTTAATTTAACATCCTCTTCTATCCTATTGCTTGGAATCTTATACAGACATTTTTTATTGTTTACGGCTGTTTTTTCTCCTGCCGCTGTCTGGTTTAACGATTAACACGATCTTCAGTAAGATCTATAATATTTTGTTTTATTAACAACAATAGTACCTTAGTAACACATGTAAACACAAAACAAAGGCTTCAATGATTTTATAGTAAAGGATGAAGCAAGAAAACTAGATACACGATTACACGTGTCTCGTCTAGCCCATTGCTTGAAATCTTCTATAATTATTTTTGATTGTTTATGCCCGATTTCTCTTCTTTCTCTGTCTGGTTTAATAATTAACACGATCTTCAAGGAGGTCTATAATATTTTGTTTTTATTGACGGCAATATGTCCTTAGTAACTAATATGAACACAAAACAAAGGCTTCAATGTTTTTAAAGTAAATGATTAAGCAGGAAAACTGGATACATGATTACACGTGTCTCTTCTAGCCCATTGCTTGAAATCTTCCATAGTTAATTTTGATTGTTTATGCCTGATTTGTCTTTCGTCTCTGTGTGGTTTAACCATTAACATGATCTCCAAGGAGATCTATAATATTTTGTTTATTTACAACAATATTACCCTTGTAACGCATGTAAATATAAAACAAAGGCTTCAATGATTTTAAAGTAAATGATGACACTAGAAAACTGGATACACATGTCTTGGTTAGTCATATATTTCCACGTGTCAGTTGGTTTTCACTAATGATTTACTACCAGGGGCCTCTGTTTTGTATGTGCTAGTATAGTGGCTTTTAGGATATGAGCAAACTCACCAAAGCATAGAGAATTCGGGAGATAAAGACAAGAATGAGATCCAAATGTTTGGTTCAGATGAAGAAGTCTCAACGCAGATTCCAACTCAAGTACAATCTCTTGTCGAAGGGTCTGGATCCGTCTTGGTGTCTGAGTATAAACCTTCCCCTGATGTGGACTACTTGCAGGTTCGTTAATTATCATCTATTATCCAATTGTCAATTTCATGGTTGAGTTTATGAATGCACTTCTTTTAGCTAGGTTATCTTAATTTGGTTGAATTTCATTTATTGGTATCTGGGGTATTCATTATCTTTAATGTACGACCTGTTTGCATCATTTTTGTCCTTAAAGCTTGCTTCCCCCCCTCCAAAAAAGAAATAAAAAATTGGTCCCCTTCTTTCACTCTCTATCAAATTTAGTCCTAAAAGTACACCTTTTACTCCCACATTTGGTCCCACCGTTAGTTGGCCGACGGCGTCAACTATTTGGGGGTGCTTTATTTTTATTTTATTTTTGTGATAATTACATTTAAGTATAAAACTTTCAAATAATTACAGTTAACACCCTTCAAAATAGTTGATCCCGTCATTCAACTGACAATCAAATAATGGCAGGACTAAATGTGAGTCAAAGTGTATTTCCAGGAGCAAATTTGATAGTTAGTGAAAGAGGGGGACCAAAACTGGAATAGGGTAAATTTTAAGGACCAAAAATGAGATTAATCTGTTTGGAATTTTCATATTAATGGAGCTATTTCATTAAAGTGGTACTGTAATTTTACGCATTACTACAGATTTCTGTAATAAATGAACTGAATTTTACTGCTTCTGGTGCAGTAACCTTCATTTGCTAAATCTATTCTACAAATGCTCGTTTTATCTAACATACGATCTATTTATATGTGATATCTATCACACAGCGAGTTCGTAATCACCTATCCAAAAGGCTCAAACACTGTTCCATATGCTAACATTGCTAAGTCAGACCAGGGTTTTGTTTGCTGTTGGCTGATTTTCTCAATATGACAATCAATCATCTTACCTTTGTCAGGAGTTACTAGCAATTCAACAACAAGGGCCTCGATCAATTGGCTTCTTTGGGACACGAAACATGGGGTTCATGCACCAAGAACTAATCGAGATTCTCAGCTATGCGTTGGTCATAACTGTACGAACTCACAAAATTTATTTCATCACACTTTCTGTTTTATGTGTTGACTAACTTGCCTGTACTGATTTACGGGCTTTCTCTTTCGTGTCGATTTGTTTGTAGAAAAACCATATCTTCACATCAGGGGCATCAGGGACTAATGCTGCTGTCATTAGAGGAGCTCTTCGTGCTGAAAAACCAGAGCTGTTGACTGTGATATTGCCACAAAGTTTGAAAAAGCAACCCCCTGAGAGCCAAGAGTTACTTTCTAAAGTAAGAATTGCTGATCATTAAATTTGATGTATCCATCATTTTTCTGAGTTTTCGGTTCTACATTTATGGGCGTCATTTTATTTGACACAGGTTTTTGCTCTTATATTTTATAGTTTATACCTTAGAATTCTTGCATTAATTTCCACGAGTTCTAGGATAATAAGAGTGGTGGTCTGATGGATTTACACGCAAGCCATAGCAGTTAAACTCTACTAAGATGTATAAGTGGTCTCGAATCTCAAGTCTTTTAATTAGAATTCTTATTAGATCAAAATATACTCTTTGCATGGTAAAGGAAGAATGCTTTTACTTTATTAAAAGATTACATGCTTTTCTTGATGAAGTACTTCTGAGGTGCTCAGAATTCGTGAATAGAGGGAAATATGATAATTGCTTCAACAAAGTTGTATAAGTTTGTACCACATCCCTTGAACTTTTCTTCTATGGCTTGTGTACCTAAGTTTTGGTTCCCGACAGGCGGACATCAGTCTCCATCCTTCAATTTCCAATTTAAGAAAAAGTTTGTTGATATGTCGGGAAAAATGGCATATACACATGAGCACATCGTAGTGAAACTATTGTAGATGAAACCTCGCCATAGAGTCAAGAGGGGTGGTACTGCAGCATCAGTATATGTGTTCAACAAAGTGTATAAAAATGTGTTTCACTGTTTTGAAGCTTATGCAGATCTCTTCCCCAGTTATTCTTATTCTCTTTGAAATTAGAATGTAGAAAGGATGTTTAGATTACAACATATAACCAACCAAGATATTTGGTGTTGGAATTCTGCCTCTTCAGTCTTCACATATGTTATAATTTATCGTCTCCTTTACCCTCACACATATATCACCGGACCAAAATGTCAAAAAATTGAAAGTTACAGGACTAAAATAAAATAAAAAAAGGTTAACTTATTTTCCCTTTATTTTATAGGCTGTGTTTATAAGTTCCTAAGTCCTAATGTGCATTTTTTCTCGGGTTAACAGGTGAAAAATGTAATAGAGAAGCCTTACAATGATCATCTCCCATTGATAGAGGCCAGCAGGTACAACTTTTGTTTCATTGATATTGCTTGTAAGTTTTTGTGTTGAAGCTAGCATGTGTGAAGGAAAAATATATCAAAATATACGGTTAACTATTATATCTGCTTATGCAATGAAACAGAACTTGCTGTTACCATCATGTTATTGATATTTGGTTCAGCACATATAGCTAAGAACTCGATTATCCAGAATTAAAAATCAAAGTTTTGCTATTTTCAATTGCTTTCACAGCATCAAGATTTCTTTCGTAACTATGCTTGTCCTCTTGGAACAGGCAATCGGACAAATCAGACAGTTCTAGTCTAATTTTAAAAGGAGTTAATTGCATAAAAAATCACAATCTTTTCACGTTTTTTCATTACAACACATGTTTTTAAAATTTACAGTTTGATATAACTTTTAAATCTTGCAATTATATCATATAACTATTTTCGGGTAACTTATGAAGAATACAAACCTTAAGGGGCTTTTTCTGATAGATCAAACTTTTGTGGGTTGTTTTTTTGGTAATTCAGTTGGCAATTTTCGTACTTTTCCTTGGAAACAGGTTACAAATTGCTAATTAAAATCAACCTGTTTGTTTATGTAAACCGCAGGCTGTGTAACATGGACATCATCTCACAAGTACAGCAGGTTATTTGTTTCGCCTTTCACGACAGTAGGCTGCTCATGGAAACGTGTCAAGAAGCGAAAAACATGCGGAAGATTGTCACTCTCTTCTATCTTGATTGACTCAGCAGTATTCATCAGTAAAGTATTACTCGAAAACTGACATCTTTTTCTTGTATATTATGTTGCACAAATCTAATCTAATTTTTTCTTTTTAAATTCAGAACGGTACGACGCAGAAGTATATGGCTGATTCAAGATCTTTCTTTTGGCTGGGAAGATGATGGTTTTTGTCTCTACAGAGCAGGAGGAATTAGGGTAGTTTTACAATGAAGTGATGATTCCTTACCTTAAAATTACAGGATTTATTTTTATGTCTCTCCCTCCATCTTTTGCCTAATTTGGCCATCTCTTTGATACCTTTTGATGACATAATTTGCTTTGAATGACAGTTAAATTACTCAAAACACTTTTGCTCTTTTTTGTATTCACTCACACACTCTTTTCCAAGGTAATACTCCACTCGTCCCACAAAGATAGTCTTTCTGAAATGGAAGTTACTATAGTTAGAAGATTAAAATTTCACTTTGTTTTGTTCAGTTTGCCCTTAAATCTACTCATTTCCCACTATAATAACTAGTACCTAGATATTGGTTTGAATAAAAATATGATACATTAAATATGGTCAAATATTAAATAAAAAAATTAATGATATGTTAAATGTAGGAGTAGTAATTAGTCTATCTTTGTGGAATAGGCAAAATATTAAAAAAACGAACATATTTTTGTGATACATAGGAGAGTATTTTGTGGCATACCCACTTTATTTGTTACTTTTGGAACTTAATTTTTTTTTTTTTTTTTGAATAATATCACTTTTGGTCACTAAATTTTATCATTTTTAGATTTGGTCATCTAAATTTTGATCACCCACTTATTTTTTTCTATCAATATTGATGCTACCGTATCAACTAACGAAGAAAAGAAAAGGTTTTGAGCGTCAAATCTTCATTTTCCCTTCTTTAATTCCTAAACCCTAAACCCCAAATTCAATTTTTTATTTTTACTGAATTTATCTTCAACTTCCAAACCCAAAAAATACAAAATCTACAAACATAATAATTTTAGAGAATTCCTTACAATTAAGTACCCAACAAGGAAAGAGCGGTGGTTCATCAAAATCTAGTCACTTACATGGGAAAGGTGCAGTTGTTCATCAAAAGGACCCAACAAGGAAAATACCAAAGGAAAAGCAAGCAAGTTAGAGGGATAAGAGTGGCAAACCAAATTAGAGGTTGGTCATGTACTAGTTATGTACTCTATTTTTATACTCTGTTTTTATAATTATGGTGTGTAGTTGATGATTTATAATTATTGTATTCAAGTTGTTGGTTTACAGAGGAAGACAATGAAACGCTGGGATACTTTAGCGGAGAGGGCCAAGGGGATAAAAACCATAAGAACCCCAACTTAATCAGCAGGAGAGTCACTCTGGTCAGAGTGCGAATCCCAGAAATCCGACGAAAACGCCGAACATAATTCTATAGGATCACGGAGGAAAAGAAAAAAGAACACAGGAAGAGACAGAGCAAGACTGGGACACGGAGAAGAAAGCTTCGAAGTCAGGAGATGGAATCACTTAGAGGAGGAAAGGAATATAAGAGGGGAAGCAGAAATAACGTGGGAATTGGGAAAAAAGATTGGGGTCAAAACAAAAGACTCAGACGCAAACACTATCAAAAAACTGGAAAAATTAGCCAGAAGAGCAAGAGCAAAAGTGATGAAAGAAACAGAGAAGAGAGGAGGGAACAAGGTAAATTAATGAAAATTCTCAGCTTCAACGTGAGAGGAATGGGAGGAAGAGACAAACGCAAGGAGATAAAGGGGATGGTGGCAAAGAACGACATCGAAGTTTGCTTCCTACAAGAAACGAAAATCGAAAAGATGGATGAGTACATTTGCAAATCAATATGGAGGGACTCAAAGTTTGGGTGGGAAAGCCGCGGAGCTGAGGGGAGATCAGGAGGAATACTTACAATCTGGGACGAGGAGGTTTTTGCATCAGTAAGCACATGGCATCAAAGAGGATTCTTGGTGGTAAACGGTATTTGGAGGCAAGATGGGAAGAACTGCTGCCTCATAAACATATATGCACCATGCAGCAGTGGAGCAAAAAGGGAGATGTGGAAAATATTGAAAGGGGTGATAGAGCAAAACCAAGAGGCATACTTATGCATCGCCGGGGACTTCAACGCAGTAAGAGAAGCAGAAGAGAGAGTCGGGAGAAGCGAGCGAGAGTACAGGTGAGATATGAGGGAGTTCAAAGAGTTCATTTCTCATAATAACTTGCTTGATGTCCCCCTCATCGGAAGAAAATTCACATGGTATAGACCGGACGGTACAAGCAAAAGTCGGCTTGACAGATTACTAGTAAACGACGAGTGGATTGAGAAGTGGCCAGACGCGTTACTTAGAGGAATGGGACGCTCAATCTCTGACCACTGCCCGATCTACACAACATCTCAAAAGAAAGATTGGGGACCAAAGCCGTTTAGATTCTTCAACACATGGATGAAACACCCTAATTTCAAGACTTTTGTCCAGGAGAAATGGTCATCATACAACATCCAAGGATGGAGTGCTTTCATGCTAAAACAAAAGCTCAAAATGCTAAAAAGCGATCTGCGGGATTGGAATAAAAACGTCTTCGGCAACATTGATAAGAGGATTGAGGACAGAAAGAGGGAGATTAATAGACTGGACATTCTAGATGACACTATCGGTTTGGAGGAAAGGGAAACAGAGGTGAGAAGAGAGTTGTTCGCTGGATTACAAACTGATATGAAATCGAAGGAGGAACAACTATACCAAATGGCCAAGATCAAGTGGTTAAAGGAAGGAGATATGAACACGAAGATATTCCACAGAGTCATTAATGGCAGGCGGAAAGGAAACTGCATAAATGGGATCCATATAAACGGACAATGGCACGAGGCTGTCCCTGACGTTAAGGCGCAGATACATCAATTCTTCACAAACAATTACAGATCGGAAGGGGCAAATAGACCAATAATTCCAGAGGAGTTAATCAAACACAGATTGGAGGAGTGCGATAATATGTTTCTCATTTCAGAATTCACATAAGAAGAGGTAAATGAGGCTATATGGGATTGTAAAATAACCAAGAGCCCGGGACCGGATGGATTCTCGCTAGGATTTTACAAAGAAAATTGGGAGATGCTGAAACCAGAAATTCTCAAAATGATGAAGGAGTTTCACAGGTTTGGAAAACTGGTTAAAGGAATTAACACGTCTTTTATCGTTCTAATTCCAAAAAAAGCAGGAGCACAGAACCTGGAGGAATTTCGACTTATTTCTGTTAGAATTGATGAAAGATGCAAATTGAAGATAACATAAAGGCGAAAATCTATATCGTATTGAATTCTGATGTTCTGCAGCTAAAATATATACATATCAGAGTATGCACACTAATGGAAAACCTAATGGGCCTATCAATAAATAAGATACTCCAATAATAAGTACATGGGCCAACAAGTTGGGCCCAAAGCAAAATACGCATCCCAATACTCCCCCTCAAGTTGGCGTGTGAAGGTTGCGAACACCCAACTTGCTACGAAGGAAACAGAAACGGTCCGTTCCAAGTGCTTTGGTGAACATATCGGCGACTTGATCCTTGGTGGAAACCATTGTTGGTTGAATATCTCCATTTGTAACCCGTTCCCTAACGAAGTAACAATCCATCTCAACATGCTTGGTGCGCTCGTGAAAAACCGGATTCATAGCTATTTGGCGCGCCGCTTGATTATCACAAAATAGTAAAGTGGGACCGGATGGAACGACGTTGAAGTCATGTAGGAGCCAACGTAACCATATGACTTCGCAAGTTGTTGTTTCCATTGCTCGATATTCCGCCTCCGCCGACGATCGAGATACGACTGACTGTTTCTTGGTGCGCCAAGAAATTGGAGACTCCCCAAGAAAGATGACATACCCGGTGGAAGATCGTCGCGTATATGGGCACCCGGCCCAATCTGCATCACAGTGGGCTCGAAGGGCAAGATCGCTAGTTGCCGAAAGAAGAATCCCCTGTCCAGGAGCTTGTTTTAAATACCGTAGAACACGGTATGCAGCAAGGAGGTGAATCTGACGTGGTTCATGAAGGAATTGGCTCAACTGGCTGACAGCAAATACTATATCGGGACGAGTCACTGTAAGATAAAGCAATCTGCCCACTAGGCGTCGGTATTGAGCGGCATCGACTAGCGGGCTATCGTCATCAAGACGTAACTTCAAGTTCTGCTCCATAGGAAAGGCACTAGGACGGCTCCCTAGAAGCCCACTTTCCTCCAAGATATCAAGCGCATACTTGCGCTGACTCAACACAAAACCCTCATCGGACCGGGCGACTTCAATCCCTAACAAATACTTCAACTTGCCCAAGTCTTTTATGCTGAATTTGTCATTCAAAAATTGCTTCACAAACGAAATACGGGATGTATTATTACCCGCTAGCAACACATCATCCACATAGATAAGGGCGGCCAAATATGTAGTTCCTTGGCGATAAACGAATAACGAATGGTCAGCCCGCGACTGCTTGAAATTAATGGCATTGAGGGCTTTGGAAAATTTTTCATACCAATTTCGAGATGCTTGTCGAAGCCCATAAAGTGATTTCTCGAGTTTGCACACTCTCGTGTCACCATCCTTTGCAAACCCTTGTGGAACATGCATATACACTTCATCGTGCAAATCTCCATGCAGAAACGCATTATTAACGTCCAACTGATGAACCTCCCAATTCTGTTTCGCAGCCACAGTTAGCATGCATCGGACTGTGACCAGTTTTGCAACTGGTGCAAAAGTTTCGTGAAAATCCACTCCTTCAATTTGTGTAAAACCCTTCGCCACCAATCGTGCTTTATATCTTTCCACATCGCCATTGGGTTTATATTTAATTTTATAAACCCACTTCGAACCAACTGCCCTTTTGCCCGGAGGAAGAGTCGTTAACTTCCACGTCCCATTAGCTTCTAAGGCATCAATTTCCTTTTGCATCGCGTCACGCCATAACGGATCCTTTACAGCCTGTGAGAAATACTTTGGCTCATCACGGCGTGTGATGGCCGCTAGGAATGCTTTATGAGATACAGAAAATTTATCATAAGCAATGTATTGTGAAAGAGGATATACCGTCGATTTGGCTAGATTGGCGGTGGATTGCGAATGGTCTAGTGAAGGGGGCAAATCTGTTACATATGCATCAAGATGGGCAGGTCGTCGTCTCGTTCGTTGGCTCTCACGAGGAGCGACTTCAGATATAGTGGGTGTGGTGGTGTCGACAGTTGAGGGGGTCTCGAGCATCACATCGCTCGACTGAAGTGTTCCGTCGTTGACAGGAACTAGGGCCTGTTCCAAACTACCGCTCGATAATTGGTGTCTCACATAAGGCCTGGATGTGGGTGGATCAATTTTGGTCCCTTGAATTCGCGCAAGAGCTTCAGAAACTGCTGCGGAAAAATCTGTGGTGGTGATTCCTTTAAAGGGCAGAATGTCTTCACAAAATGTGACATCCCGTGACGTATAAAATTTGTGCTTTTGAAGATCAAAAACCCGATATGCTTTTTGCCCATTTGGATATCCAACGAACACACATGCACTCCCCCTTTCATCAAATTTTCCCTTGCGACGATTTTCATGCGCATAGACCAAGCACCCAAACACCCTAAGATGATCATACGATGGTCGTTTCTTCAACAAAATTTCATGTGGCGTTTTATTTTGGATGGCTGTGGAGGGTAGGCGATTAATAGTGTAAACTGCTGTGAGAATGCACTCTCCCCAGAACTCAATAGGTAATCCAGATTCAAAACGTAGTGCCCGTGCTACGTCCAATATATGCCTATGCTTTCGCTCCACGACCCCATTTTGTTGTGGTGTGTCTGTGCAAGAGCTTTCAAAAACGATCCCATTATCACTATAGTGTTTGAGCAAGATGGATGCTTGGAACTCGACTCCATTATCCGAACGGATCCGCCTAATGTTTTGATTAAATTGAGTGCGGATCATGTTATGAAAGTGAATCAAAAGGGTTGCCACTTCACATTTCCGTCGCATCAAAAATATCCAAACTCCCCTACTAAAATCATCAACAATTGACAAAAAATAACGCGCTCCACTGAAGGTATCACAATGATAGGGCCCCCAAATATCACAATGTAACAATTCAAAGCAATGTGTAGTTTTAATAGTGCTATGCGGAAAAGGAGAACGAGTTTGTTTTGCTCGAATACAAGAATCACAAAATACAATATCTTCTTTCAAATTCTGCAATGAGGGAATATGATGCAACCTTCCAATAGAGGGGTGGCCTAGACGCCTATGCCATAGACCAGAATTTCCAATAGTCACCAAAGCAGCCCCTTCACTCCTCAAGTAATATAGACCATTGCAATGTTTACCCACTCCAATCAGCCTCCTCGAGGGTAAGTCCTGTATAACACAAAAATCATGAAAGAACGTGAATGCACATTTTATATCATTCGCAAGACGACTAGCAGAAAGTAGGTTGCAATGGAATTGAGGGATATAAAGGACACGGTTAAGGAGCAGCCCATTTAATTTGATTTTTCCAACACTGTGGACAGCAACAATTTCTCCATTTGGTATTTTAACTGAGGATTTTCCATGATTCTGCACTATATCAATTAGTGCGCTCTTATTGCACGTGATGTGTTCAGTTGCTCCCGTGTCAATTATCCAAGAACCCGGGAACTTACTTTCAATACCTGCCATGTTTATCATTGGATCGGATGTGGCGGTGTCCGTTCCAATGTGCTCCCTCTGCATGACTTCACGGAGTAGCTGCAGCTGCTCATTCGTGAGACCCGACACGGGGCTAGAGCTGTTGTCAATGTGAGCAGCTCGAGGCTAGGGTGATCCTCGACGGTCTGTGGTTTTGGCATCTCGTCCGTTGCCTTGCTTTCCATCTTGGCCCCGCCTATTCCAGTTTGGGGGGTACCCGATCCTCTCGAAACAAGTGTCATATGTGTGGTTTTTCTTGCCACAGTGATCACAATAACGACCCTCTTTCGAATTTGTGCGACGGTTTGGATCGGGTGGTTTCTTGAATTGAGTGTGGAAGGCACTCGTTTCTGTAGGCGGTTTTCGAGCAAGAGTGATTGAACGGTGTTGTTCGTCTTCAGCTATGAGATGGTATGCTGCAGTGAGCGTTGGAACCGGACGCATGCTCAATACCTGTGTTCGGATGGGACTATGCACTTCATTGAGTCCCATCAAGAAATCGTAAAGACGATCTCGATCTATTCGTTCATTTAACAATTTCACCATATTGCACTTGCAACCTCCACAAGAACACGTAGGATTTGGCGAAACTGAGCCTGCCTCATCCCACACTCGTCGCAACTTACTGTAGTAAGCCGAAACAGACTCATCATTCTGCCGAATGTGCCCCAATGCACAGCGCAATTCATAGGCCCGCGGTGCACTTTCCTTGCCGAATCTCTCCTCTAGATCGACCCAAATTTCACGAGCAGTCCGAAACTTAACACTCTGTCGTATTTCCGGCTCCATACTGCTCAAAAGCCAGCCCTTCACCATAGCGTTCGCACGCTTCCAATATGGAAGGTACGGATCCGCTGCATCAGGCTGCGAAATTTCCCCATCAACAAATCCTATTTTATTTTTTGCGTAAAGAGAATTGGACATGTCGTCCAACCAGTCACCGTAATTTCCATCCTTAAGGAGCGCACACACAAATACATCACCTGGCTTATCCGAGGGATGAAGATAGTATGGGGACATTGCGTCAATCACGACATTCGGTGTCTTCAACCCGCTGCCGGAGCCGTCCCCCTTTCCATTAATTTTGTCGTCCGCCATATCTCAGATCTTGAATCAAGAAACCTCAATTGACGGCGAAGAGAACAAAGAGTAACCGTTTTCTTGAACTGATTCTACCAAGAACGTTTCCGCTCTGGTACCATGTTAGAATTGATGAAAGATGCAAATTGAAGATAACATAAAGGCGAAAATCTATATCGTATTGAATTCTGATGTTCTGCAGCTAAAATATATACATATCAGAGTATGCACACTAATGGAAAACCTAATGGGCCTATCAATAAATAAGATACTCCAATAATAAGTACATGGGCCAACAAGTTGGGCCCAAAGCAAAATACGCATCCCAATAATTTCACTCATCAACAGTCTCTACAAAATAATATCAAAGTGCCTGGCAAAGAGACTTTCAAAAATCTTGGAGATGGTGATTTCAGACAATCAATCCGCCTTTATAGGAGGTCGTCAAATTATGGATGGGATCCTAATAGTACATGAGGCGATTGATGAAGCAAAAAAGAAAAGAAAATCGAGGGCTTTCTTCAAAGTGGATTTTGCTAAAGCCTACGACTCGGTTGAATGGGGCTTTTTGGAGAATATGATGAGGGGAATGAATTTTTCGGCAAAGTGGAGGGCTTGGATGATGGAATGCGTGTCAACGGCTAGCGCGACAGTTCTCGTCAACGGTAGCTCATCTGGGGAGTTCAAATTAGAACGTGGGCTGCGACAAGGGGACCCTCTGTCCCCTTTCTTATTTATTATTGCAGTAGAAGGATTAAACTGTTTAGTCAATAAGGCGGTGGAAATTGGCGAACTAAACCCGATCCGCATAGGAAGGGACAAAGTGACGGTACCGCTATTACAATACGTCGATGACACTATGTTTTTATGCAATGGGAAGTGGGAAGACATTCGGACGATTAAACATCTGTTAAAGCTTTTTGAGTTAATATCAGGTTTGGGAGTAAATTTCAATAAGTGCAATATTTATGGAATACACATGAGAGACGAAGAGAAGCAAGAGATGGCCGAATTGTTACAGTGCAAAATGGGCAGCCTTCCAATGGCTTTCTTGGGGATGCACGTGGGGTTGAATCATCATAAAACATCCTCATGGGCTGGGATGATTAAGAAAATAAAAGGGAAATTGGAGAAATGGAAGGATAAGCAAATTTCTATGGGAGGAAGGACAACATTAATACAAGCAGTGCTCTCTGCAATGCCCACTTATTATCTGTCATTCTTCAAAATGCCAAAAACCATCCTTAAAGAAATAAAAAAAATACAAAGAAAATTTTTTTTGGGGCGGAGGTGAGGGAACAAATAGGAAAATCTCATGGGTAAGTTGGGAGGAGGTATGTACGGAGAAAAAGAAGGGTGGTCTAGGAATAAAAGACTTGAATACATTCAATATCGCCTTATTGGGAAAATGGATATGGCGCTTGGTGACCGAGAAGAACAGCCTCTGGGTGAAGATTTTGATGTCAAAATATGGGGGAATAGAGGGGGAGGATAATAACAGTAGAAGGCGAGGGAGAAGAAGGGCGGACGAATCTTGTTGGTGGAAGGAATTACGAAAAATTTATGAGCAGCTTGGTGGGAGAGAGGCAATTGAGCCGATTATGAAAGTGGTGGGGAGCAGAAATACAATCAAATTCTGGAATGATTTCTGGGTAGAAGGGAGTGGCACGTTAAAAGATCGATTTCCAGAACTCTTCCGCATAAGCAGACAAAAGGAAGAAATGATCAGCAACATGGGGCAATGGCGCGGAGAAGAGTGGCAGTGGGATTGGGCTTGGGAAAGAGAACTCAGACCTTGTGAAACAGAATTATTAACTGAGTTTTATGTGTTGATTGACAGGTACAAACTGAATCGGGAAATGGAGGATTCTTGGAGATGGGCTCTCGCACCAAGAGGAAGCTACTCAACCAGTACGACGCACAAAATGGTGGAGAGGAATGCAGCAGCAGAAGATGTCGAGGCGGAAAAAAAAAACCAGAATTCGCGGCGATCTGGAAAAACCTGGCACCTAAAAGAACTCAAACGATCGTGTGGAGGGCGTTAAAAGGACGACTTGCAACAACGGATAACTTGAGGAGAAGGGGAGTTGCAATCCAAGAAACTGAATTTGGATGCAAATTGTGTGGAGCAGCTGCAGAAAGTCACACTTACTTGCTGCTTGATTGCAATTTTGCAAAGGCACTATGGATTGGGTGCTACAGTTGGCTAAAGATTAATATGGTCCCCCATATTAATATTGATATTCACTATCTTCAACACATTGAGGCACTTGGACGAGGGAAAACAAAAAGGATGTTCATGTCTAGCTTATGGGTATGCGTAGTGGGGGAAATTTGGAATAGCCGAAATGCAAAAAGATTTAAGAACGAAGAGCAGGAGGTGAAGAAGATTTTGGAGAGCATAAAAACTAAAATGTGGATATGGCTGGGCGGAAACAGATTGGTAGGCAACATCGCCTCAATCTCGGCTTGGCTCAACGATCCTATGCTTTGCATTATAGAGAAAGATTAAGAAAGGGAGGCGTTAGAGAAAAAAAGATGTAAGATACACGAATGATTAGCAATTGTAAATTTATGGGTTGAGTACCCCGAGTACTCGGAGTAATAAACAATTTTACCGTTTCAAAAAATAAATAAATAAATAAAAAAAGAAAAGTAAAAGGTGGAGAAAGAAAGGAAAAGTGGGTGACAATTGATGTAATTTTATGTAAAAGTAAATATAATTCTTAATAAATGTGGGACCACAACTTAAAAAAATGTAAAACTTTAATGAGACATAAAAAACAGCAAAATATAAAGCTAAAAGAGGAAGAGTATTTGATTTAGTAAGTTTTAATTTCAAAATTATTAAAACGTAAAATCCAAAGTTTATGGGTAGCTTTCACCGGAACGGAGGTAGCATGTTAAAATGTTCTACCTTCAACTCAAAATAAGGGGATGTATTCAATTGAGATTAAGTCAGTGGATTTAGAAAAGGGCCTTTAGAAAATTCATAAACTCTATGCAGAGTTTGACTTACTTTTTTATTGATCTATATAGAGTTGGCAACGGGGCGGGTATGGGACGGTTTTGACATTTCCCAGGACCCGCCCCGCCAAACTTTTTTAGACCCGTTACCCGCCTCGCCCCGCTTCAATACCCGCCAAAACCCGCCCCGTTTGCCCCGTGAACCCGGAGGGTAAACCCGCCCCGCCATCACTTTTTTTTTTTTAATCTATTTATTTAAAAAAAAATAGCACATTAAAATCAACTCTTAAAACTAAGATAAAATATCAATTCCAACATCAAATAAAACATAAAATTTTAAATATAACATAAAGTTATAAACAACTAATCACAAAATAAAAAAATAATCTAAGGATCTAAGGGCATGATTGGTATGGAGTAATAGGCTTGGAATGGAATAAACATTCATGGGCTCATTCCTAATTTCACTATTGGTATATTTTTTTACATGGAATTCCAATTCCTTGCGGAATGGTGATTCCAAAAAATAAAGAATTCTGATTCATCTCCCTCCCCTGTCTTTACCCATTCCATTCTGTGTGGAATCAAATTATATTTTATTTTAAAAAAATAATCCTCACTCATATTTTATTTTTACAAAATTATCCTTCTCAACCATTAATTCAATTCTCCTGTCAAAAAAAAAAAAAACAATTAATTCAATTCTCCAACCCTAAATCATGATTTAATTAAATACGATATTTATTACTCAACATTCTTCAACCCTAATTCACCCAAGAGAGAGAAGACACTAACCCTAATTCACCCAAGAGAGAAGACACTAAAAAAGGACACAGAATTCTTCGAGATAGAGGATAATTTCCTACACAATTTTCTATTGATTATGGAATCTTTTGGTGGCTATTCATAATTCAAAATCGCAATATATGAATTTTTCGTGTATTGTCAATTTCCAATCCGCCATAGGTATTATTTTGTTTTGTATATATACATACAAATATTCGTTGTATACAAATTTTCTGGATTTATAAGATTAAAATTTGTTCAGTGTTTTCTTTGTTTCAGAAATACACAAATCACCTGTTTCAGAAACAACACATTCATCATCCTCTGTTTTTAGTCTTGCTGAATTTCCGTGTATATATATATATATATATAATGCCCATTTATTAGACCTAAGAACTAACATCATCAATATATATATTAGAGGATATTTTAGTCATTTAAAATGTTTTTTACACTGTTTTTTAGTAATCAATCAAGAAATGATTTTTTCATTCCTAGTCAATACCAATTATGAGAATGATCATTCAGACATTCATTCCATTCATGAGTTCATTCCATTCAGCCACAATTTCATTGAGTCATACCAATCTTGCCCTAAGTCTTTTTTTAAAATAGAGTAAATCGCTGCAATTTTTGAAGCCATCCTAAATCCGCAGAAATAAAGTACAGTAAATCAATAAATCCTACAACCACTCTATATAATCTAATTAGTTAGAATTGTTAGATGTCTTACCAATGGAGAGGGAAGAATTAATAAATTTAATAGTATATATATATATATATTATTTTTTTAATATATATATATATATATATATATATATATATATATATATATATATATATATATATATATATACGGGTCGGGTATATGTAATCCCATTACCCGTCCCATACCTGGCGGGTATTCGTTGACCGGGTATTTACCCGCCCCGAGACCCGTTTGACCGGGTATTTACCCGCCCCGTACGGGCCGGATTTATGTGGGTCCGAGTTTTTACCCGCCCCATTGCCAATCCTAGATCTATATGGATTTTCATAGATTTGACAGGATTTTGAAATACACATTTTTTTATGGGTTGGTCTGCTATGGACTCAAGTGCATGTTGTGCACTCTAGTCTATGTTGCACTTTTCAGTTTATTGACTTACACTTTTTGGTAAATGGTATTGCATTTTTCAATTAGTAAACTGTATAATAATATTTTTAGTAATAATTAAAAAATGCAACACCATTTACCAAAAAGTGTAAGTCAATAAACTGAAAAGTGCAACATGGACTAGGGTGCACAACATGCACTCGAATGCATACTAGACTTTACCTTTTTTTTATTGATTTACATGGATTTTCATAGACTACGCCCCTAAAACTATTGATGCAAATGTATATCGAACACACTTGTATACAAAAAAAAAAATCTAAATTATTTAAAAAAAATATATTAGTACAATTTTTTTTTTATTATCATCATTATTATTCTCATCTTCATTTTCATCCTATATACCTCGGTCTCATTTCCCACGTAGCATTAGCAATACTAGATCTTTAGCAATACTAGATCTCCATGCATTAACTTCAATTCTTTATTGTAGTTGGCTTTAAGAAAGAAAGTAATTCCAAATTTTCCTCTTCTGAATCTTAATTTTCTTCATATTCGACTGAAAATTCATCAGAGCAACATTCTTTCCGAAAAAGTTATGTATTCCAGTACAAGCCAATACTAACTCTCCTTGTGTTTGAAATGGGAACGGTGCGATTTTGAAATTTAATCACGATTTGAAAATAAATTATATTCCTAATAATCTTTGTACAATGTTATAAATTAGGTGGCGATCGAGAATATATTATTGCTAACCTAACGGTATCAACTGTGTCCGATATACTATAATTTTTAAAGAGAGAACATAATTTTAAAATACAGAGATGTAATCTTTTTTGGTGAAAAATATGTGATGCTTATCAAAGAACATAGTTACGTCAGCTTTTAGATTTTGTAAATGAGGCTTTCAGAGTCTTCTGAGAGAATCCGTTGAAATCTCTTGTTTTTAGAAGAGATTTTGAATAATGAAATTTATTTATATTTTTGAAGAAGAATCCAACGAAATCCATAGAGTATTAAAATCCATAGATTGTTGAATACTTAAAGATTTCTAAAGAGTTTTTAAAATCCGTATTGAATACCTCAAAATTTTGAAAGACTTTTAAAAATCCGGATTGAATAACCCCAAATTTTAAAGGTCCAAAAAAATTCAACAGAATCTCAATTGAATACATCCCCTAAGTTTCGTTTTAAATTAACGCACGCATGTAAGAAATTGTCTAAGAAGTGAAACTAGAGTTAGTGTTCATATTTCTGACTATTCCAGATCTAAAGAATGATAAATTCATTTCTTTAAAACCTTAGCAAACAACACAACCTTTTTCATATCTTGTTATATTTCACAAAGATTTACAAATTGCGAGCGATGAAAATGAAAAAACTATTGTACACAATAGGCTTTAAGAAATAAGTATAGTCATTTCAGAAGTTCAAGATCAATTACGGCGAGACGATTGTGGCAGAGAAAAGCCAAGACTAATTCTTCATTACACCCAGATTCAAGCAGGCAATGGTTCCTCCATAACTTTTTTGTTTGCAGAAATTTCAGATGAAGAATCTTGAATTGCCTCTGAAATGACTGGCGCTTTAGTCGGAACATCAGGAAGATCGAGCGTCTCTTCTGGTTCTTCGATAGATGTTGCAGCAGAGGGAACTTTGGGCAGATCCTGAAGAGCTAACTGTAAAAAAAAAAACACAAGGCCCTTTAGTAACTGACACGGATCAAGTGTACACACTACCTTTTGATCGAAGATTCTACCAAAAATATAGTTGTAGCAAATATAACTGACATTGGAACAAACTGTTTTAACAAGGGGAAATGACCAATTTTTATCTATCTATTGAAGAAATTCTGCAGATTATGAAGCCAACTAATGATGATTGTAATTAACAGAGTTCGTGTCTACGTGTCAGTAGAAAATGGATAATTAACAGTAACATTGTTAACTCATAAAAAAAGGGAGGAATTCACTTAATTTAATAAGCCACGTGGGAGTTTCGTGCAATTTCCAAACCATAAGGGGATTTCACGCAAAATATTCAAACCATGAGGGGGGTATCGTGCTCCAGTAGAAAACATGATGCAAGAAAAGGTTCACAAATAATAGGCATATAAAACTCCTAGTCAACATGAACCACATAAACTGATCTATGTCATAACAAATACGTGAATTCCACTAAACAGGAAAAGGAAGAAGTCAGGGGCAGCATGGCACAAAAAAAAAAAAAAAAAAAAAACAGACCTGAGTCTCGAGATCCTCGAATTCTGCTAGAACTTCCTCTTCATCTTCAGCTGATAGCTTCTCTCCCAAAATGGCACTAATTTCCTATACCCCAAAAATAAAAATTGAGTGAAAAGCGACAGAATAGGCTTCTGGTTAGGAATCATAAATTGAAAACTGAAAGCAAAGATGACGCTAATTCACAATACTAATTTCTTTACATATTAAATAATCAACCTCTCACAAGGTTCCAAATGTACAATCAGATCAAAGGAACAGAATGTAACATGTGGACGTGGAAGAAATTGAAGTACTTAAGAAAAAAAAATGATTGTCATGCTCACCATATTAAAGAAAATAAACTTACTGATCAACCATGAGATTTATCAGAAGAACTGATGAAAATAATGATATTTTGTCACAATCGAATGGAAATAAACAATAGAGCAACATCTGATAACAAAATGAAGGAACAAATGCACGAAACTCACATCTTGATAAGCTTTTGCCTCAGCAGTATCATCCATCAGTTTTTGAACATCATCGAGGTTTATCTCACTTTGCATTGCTTTAACAGCACTATTTCCAGCCTTTAAACTCTCAAAAACAGCCTTTTGCTTGCTTGCCAGCTCAACATCTGCCAACTGAAGCAAACTCTCAACTACCAAACCATGTAATAGGTATATATGATATAAAGAAGAATTTTTAAAGGAACAACTGAGGATATTTAAAAGAGAACTTCATCGAAATTAAACCTACCTGCTGCTCGACATTAATAAGCCAACCATCGACTTGCTTCAATAGGTCTTCTTGAACCTTCTTCTTTTTCAACGCTAACAATGCCCTGTCTTTCTTCTTTTCACGAAGTAAATCTTTTGCAGCTTGCTTTTCTGCTTCAATCACAGCCTCTAGCTGAATGAAGTAAAATACAGACATATTTATTTCACTAACACAGACTTTTTTTTATATCACTAAATTATAATAACTGAAACTAGAGAAAAAAAATGTGAAAGTGATGGCGACAGTGATGACAACTCGATAGTCAGCTAATAGTTGGTTGAACAAGTCTTCCTTTTAATAACTTGTATTCGGCTTTCTAGTATAATGGGCTTTGTTTGATTTTAATTGTTAGGCCCATTATGATGTTTACTGGGGGTTATTTAAACCCTTCAGTCGCGAATTGTAAAGACAGTTGTTGAAAGTTAATATTCAAGTCGGTTTCCTTTCGGTTCTTTTGATCGTGTTGAGCCTGAATTAGGATCTTGTGTGTTCTTGAGGCTTCCGCTATGTCAGAAAGTCAAAGAATAGCTCAACACTATTCAACCATTTATTAGAATTCGTGCTTTCAGTAGTCTGATTCAGTGGAGACAGGCCTAAATAAAGGTAGTTGCAGGGTTGAGAATAGAAATAAGAGATCATAAATTAACATCGGTTTCGTACGGCAAAAATAAATCAAGATAATGGCTATTTCAGAATGGAGAGGAGCTTTCTGAAATGTGACACAAATGTTAAGAAAGATATGTGAACCTTCAGACAACTATTTAATTAGCCCGATGGAGTAATTCGAAGAAAGTTAAGAAGGTTAATGTGACCTTCGTCACATAACTATTTTAAACAATTCAAATTGAGATGTAGCGTGTAACCGAATTAAGATGGACACATCTTGCTTTTAGAGGTATGCTATAGAAATTTTAAAAAATCCTAAGAGCAGCCAAGCCCAATTGTCCCAGTTATGATGAAGTCATCAGATGTTAACGGTTAAGATCACATCTTTGTTTTCTTCTCAAACTGTTAAATTAATAAACATGGCTTAATACCATTAATTGCTTAAAAATGCCCCTAATTAGATCATTCAACACACATCTTATTATTGAAAGTACAGTGCTTATGAACCACAAAGATTTCAATCTATTTACAAAAACGGCTAATAACGAAGATGTGCTCGTTCTCAAATAAAAGCAGAAACCATTCCTAACATAATTCTTCTTCCCCAGGCTATGAAAAATAAACCCCAATATTAGTATATATAAGACGTTTTCAAGCATTCACCAGGTAGGATAAAATCCCAACCATTTCCATATCTCATAATTATGTTCTACTTCTACAATAGTAATGCAGTGGCAAAACATAAAAGTCATAATTCGAGCGAAAATAACAATAAAATCATCAATACAGTCCCCTGTTTAATGGTATTGATCATCATATCTAATGAAAGAAAAATAATGGAGATTTCAATTTCATCCAAACAGTACCTTCAAGGTACATCATAGACTAAAGCATCCAATGTTCAACACGCTGAAAAACAGACGAGATTCAGATACCCTATCGACATGATTAAATTAACTCCAATAACAAACTAATAGCTCTACGGAAAAGATGATGAAACAAAAACTTAGGTTTAAGAATTCCACACACAATTAAGATGATGGATGATTTTCCAATACAACAACTTTAGAATGAAAATCCATCAAAATTAGGAATTATACAGAAGCCTCATCAGAGTAATTTAATTAACAGAATAATAATGATATAGATTGGGAAAAACCGGACCTGTTGCTGGTATTGACCGAGCTTACGCCTTTGAGTTTTGAGGGAAAGAATGGCTCTATCAACTTCCGTGATCTTTGGTTTCTTCACAAAAACATTCCCCATTTATTCTCTCAATTTTGTTTTGCCCAAATGCAGAAAATTCACACAAAAACAAAAGATTTTTATGAAATTTATTAGATTAACAGGGATGATGAAATCTCTCTCAGATCAAATGTAAGATCGAGAGAGAGAGAGAGAGAGAGAGAGAGAGAGAGAGATTTAAAAAGGGTTTGGGGCAAAAACGAAGATGAAATAGGCGAGGGGTAAAATGTCTTTTAATTATTGGGAAGATATATATTTAATTTTTTGGGAATTTTTTTTTTTTTTCGTCCCCTAATTTTATAACTTCAAACTAACAAATGCAGTAAATCAAAGCGTGACAACTCATCGAGATCCAAAAATCTTAGATTCAAAACAGATAAAAACGTGAAATTAAAAAGCGCTGATGTTTTATTGTGTCTACATTGTCATCTCAGTGCACACCAAGGATGACTAGTTCAAGGCATCGTGTTTACTAAGTCATCGATGTACTCAATGATGTTTGACGTACTACAGAAGGTTCGAAGCCACAAGCTAGCTACCTCTTCGGATGCAATATGAGTCTTTCGAGAGCTAAATTGTGAGTCTGCTGATTATAGGTATAGTTTATGGGAAATTATAACAACACAAGACTGTTCTACTCTCGAAGTACATGATCATAGTATATTTAAAATTTCAAAATTGAATTTTAGTGAGTGAAAAATTAATGCCCGAAAGTTGAATTGTCAAGTGATTTTTTTTTTCTTTGAGAACACAGTCTCAGGATCGAGAAGAGCACTACATGTAACTATAAAATTGATCCTGAATCCATGTTGGAATATCTACTCCACTCCAATCATGAGGAGAAGGAGAGTTAACAAACGATTGTGCCAAATTATGAGCAATGCCATTAAATCTTCTTGAGATTTTGCAGATTTCCCACACTAGGAAACTTCTCAAGCGACTGTGAATATTTGGAATAAGCGATCCCACAATATCTGTGTAAACTTTAGGTTCATGGATAATTTTCTCAGCATCCGAAGAATCTGTAAATACCCGAACCGTAGAAATTTGCAACGCAATACATTTATCAATACCAATCTTGATCGCCGCCAATTCCGCTTCTAGTACCGAGTTGACCTTATCAATATGTTGTCTACCAGCAGCAAACACTTCACCCCTCACAGATCCAATAACATATCCACAATAGCATAGACTTCACGCAAGGGATTAAACGCCGCATCAACAAACACCAGCCAACGGGCATCCCCATGAACAATGAAACGGGGGTCATCTCTCTCGACTACCGCGATATTCTTAGATTGGAAATCATCAAGGAACCGGACAGCCCAATCTAAAGCCGAGAGCGAAATATCAAACCGAGGCCCACTTTTTTTACATGCTTGATGAAGCCAATTACATCCTTCCTTCCAAATAGCCTAGACAATCATGAAGATCCTATCGAGGCCAATGCAAAAATGATCAATTTCCCAATTGTCCAAGAGATCAATAATACCAAGTTGATTCTTAAGTTTAAGATACAGCCAAAGACCCAATTCTTTCCAAACCTTCTTCACCGATGGACAGAAGAACAGTACATGGGAAGTAGAGGCAAAAGAATATCCACAAGTTCCACACCAAGCTTGAGTCGGTACATGGTGTCTCAAAAGATTTCCCTCCGTTGCCACTATTTCATTTGCCATCTTCCATGCAAATATATGAACTTTGGGTGGGATTTTCAAATGCCAAATTCTATTCCAGAAAGATTTCACAACTCTATTATTGTGATTTCAAACAACTCTATGTTATTATCACACATTTGTAAGTTTAATTTGATGAATGTAAACATGTCATCTAACACGACCGCACTTTTCTAATTCGTTCATTCCACAAACAACCAAAAAAAAAAATTTTTTTTTATAAACTTCGCCCTCACAATTATTTATATATATATATAAACAAAAGTAGGCCCCCAAAATATCGGGGCCCCAGGGCGGTCGCCCCTACCGTACGGCCTCAAGGTGTTGGGAATAAAATGATTTTGATCTAAGATACCAAAACCCCTGATTGATGATGTACAAGTTAGTTGAGATATGCTCAAGTCATTGTTCAGGCAAGTTGTCCCAGAACACTTAATGTGTAGTATGCTTAAGTTAAAATCTCAGAAATGTTATGAGATATTAGTAATCAGGATAGTTGTCCAAAGCTGAAATGTTAGGCAGCTTGATAGGTCTATAGGACAAAGTTGCTGATCTTTTCAAGACAAACTGATCAAATGGACAACCTGGCTGAAGAGTTCAAGAATACTGAAGCTGTGCTCATAAATGCAAATGATCAAGACAGTTGAAGTACAAATAATCAAGTGGATTAAGTGTCAAAAGCTTACAGAAGACATATTCAATGAAGCATTTATTGCCAATCATGCCTGAACCAAGCATTAAAGACTTAGAGCATTAAAGAGTGAAGCATTGAATGAGTGTTGGAACATTCTAAACTGCAGCAGGAATGTTCAGGGAGCTTGTCCCATCTGACCGTTGATTGTGTGTAAAGGTTGCCACAAATCAACCTAGGACAATGTGCAAAATTGGAAACTGACACAAGTCTTCCCAGCCGCCTTTGTCAGAAGTCAACACATTCATTCAAGCAACCATTGAAGACCTCTTTTACACAGTGGATAAAAGGATGTCAAGCTTCATAGCCGTTTTAATGGTGCTGCAAATAGACATATTTGAATTGCTAATCCCTCCAACGGTTAGTTGTTCAAATTGCCTATAAATACAGAAGTGATCAAAGGAATTCAGTATCCAACTACAAGCTATCAAACTATCATCAAGCTTACAAAAGGAAACCAAGCTGTTCTCCAGAATTCCAAGTTTCCTGAATCACTTCAAGTCAGCTAAGCCAATTCTTGTAAACATCCTAGCTTAGCATTGAGATATCCTATTCCTTTACACTATTCTTATTGTAAAGGATATCTCTTTTAGTTGGAACCAAACCTCAAACCTTATCTCATTTAGTGAAGAGAGTGTTTGTTGTAGAAGTGAGGAGTTAAGGACTGTTAGTGTGAAACACAGTCTTAACTCAGAGAGATTGAGCACTAGGACTCAAGTTATCCTAGGGATCAAAACACTAAGAGAGTGTTGTTGATCAGTGCACCTTGGCACTATAAAACAAGCTAATTCCATTGAGAAGGAATTATCCTGTTCAATCAGGGAAAGTGGATGTAGGAGCTTGAGTCTCTGAACCACTATAAATTTGTGTCTCATTTACTTACTGCATTCTTAACTTCACTCCATTCAATCATATTTCAAAGATTCATAACTCAGTAAGTAAGAAAATCTGTTTTGGACAAAGTCCCTGATAACCTGTATTTTCAGAAATCAACTTGGAGTATTTCTTTGAGTAAAGGCCAACCACATTCCGCACTTAGCAACTCTTTTAGATATTTAGCCAACTGATCACTTAATAGTAATCAGTAGGACAAGTATCTATCAAAGTTCACACTCAGGCCAGTTGTGAGACAACCTGCCTGATAGGACCAGTTTATCAAAAAGAAAAGAATTTGCATACACAAGTGCATTCCCCCCCCCCATACACTTGTGTTATACTCCACCAAGGACCAACAAGTGGTATCAGAGCAGGGGTTCAAAGACCACTGTTTCTGAAAATCCAACTGATTTTCAAAATCACATTTTCTGTGGTCACTGAACTGATCCAAATTTCTGAAAAACTTATCTGTGTTCATCTTCTATTACATTTGTTGAAATGGCTAACAATGCAGTTCCAGGAGATGCTGTCAACACCATCAACAATATGGGTCCAAACCAAATCAATCATATTTCTCATCACAAACTGCCAATGTTCTCAATTGAGAACTATGATTTCTGGAAGATCAGGATGAGAGCACATCTTGCTTGCCAGCATGATGAGATGCTTAAAGTCATCACTAGAGGGCCATTCACATTCACTAAAGCAAATCCCAAGCTCACTGATGCTCAAAAAGCTGATCCAAGGGAATTGCTGCCAAAAGATGAAGATGACTTTACAGCTGAAGAAAGAAAAAGGCACAACCTGAACTACATTGCAATGAACACATTGTACCAGACAATTCCAGATGCAGTGATGGGGAGAGTGTACCACTGCACATCAGCTAAAGAGATTTGGGATACCTTAGCACTTATGTGTGAAGGTACCCAAAAGATCAAGGAGAACAAGCTTCAAGTGGCTATCCAAAAATATGAACAATTCTCTATGAAGGCCAATGAAACTATTGATCATCTTGATGGCAGGTTCACTGACATCATGAATGAAATAAACTCTCTTGGCAAGTTCTATGCCAAAAGAGAGGTTGCTCTGAAGATCTTGAGAAGTCTCACATCCAAGTGGGACATATACTCTGTCATGATGCAAAATACCAGCAATCTTGACAACATGCCAATGCAGCAAGTATTCTCTGAACTCAAAGCATATGAGTTTGATCTCAAGAGAAAGAAGGTGCATGAAGAGCCATCCTCTTCAAACAAAGGTGTTGCCTTCAAAGCTGCTGAAACAGAAAAGAAAATTACTCAAAGATCCTCTCAATCTGTTTCAAAATCTGAAATAAAGGAGGAGCTGGCACTCATGGCTAGAAGATTTGAAAAGCTCAACTCCAGATTTGGTAGATACAAGAAGTTCTACCAAGATAACAGAACCAGAAGGAGATTCAGTTCCCCTGAACATAAATCAGAGGACAAAGTCTCTGATGAAAAGAAAGAAGACAGATATGCTGATAGGAAGAAATTCAGCAAAGGTGAGCCATCATCATCAAGAAGGAAGGAGTCCTCAAGCAAGAAGAATGATGATGAAGATGTGTGTTACAACTGCCAGAAGAAGGGTCATTTTCAGTATGACTGTCCTGACCTCAGTGCAAAAGAAAGAAAGGAAAGGCAAAACAAAAGAGATAAAAGGCTGAACAACAGGAAGGCTATGGTAGCTGGAGATTCAGCAAGTGAGGAGAGTGTCTACTCTTCTGATGATGGGCTGTTCTCCAACAGTGACAGTGATGAGGACTGTCAAATGGCACTTGAAGATGAAGAGGTATGTTCAACTTCCAACTTGTCAATTAACACACATGAATCTAGTGAAATCCATCTTGACTTTGAAAAGTTGTTGGAAGATTTCACCAGAATACAAGAAGTATGCAATATGGCTCTGAGAGAAAATGAACAGTTGAGGTCTAAAGTCAAAATGTCCAATCCTCCTGAATCTGAAGTTGACATTAAATCAACTGAGTTGTATCAACAGATTGTGAGAGAACATGAAGAAATGTCTCTCAAAGTCTCTGAACAACAAAAGCTGATTGATGAACAAAATCAGGCTCTAAAGAAAAAGGATTTTGACTCTAGAACTCTACAAGCTAAATTTGATAATCTCTCAAGAGAATTTGATACTCTGAAATTAAGTGAGGGGAGCTTGAAAATGAAAATGTCTGCCTTGAACAAATCTGCTAAGGCAATAGAGGAAATTCAAGGGTTTCAAAGACCATTTGCTCAAAGGGATGGATTAGGCTATAATCCATTTGAACCCTCACCTGGTCTTAGTATTGCTTCTTCAAGCAATTCTAAGATGACTTTTGTAAGATCAGTGGCACAACAAAATGAAATTGAAGTAAATCAGCCACTGATCAAGGATAAGGGAAAAGGAATTTTTATACCAACTCAGGTAAACAATGTACCTAAACCCACACCTTTGGAAAAGGTTAAAGGCATTGCTTACAGGAGGAATGAGGTTCAGAAAGGTAGAACCAATGGAAGGCCAACCTATCTGAATCATCATCAGAGGAGTTGTCCAAAACATGTTCAGAAAAGGCCAACTCAAATGAGGCAACCTCAACTGAATGGATTAAGGCCAATACCCTCTGATAGGTATAAAACATTCATGAAGCCTGGACCTTACTTGCCAAATGGAAAAGGCCATCCAACAACATATCCTCAAAAGTCTTACCCAGCTGCACCTAAGCTTAGTAACTTCAGGAGAAATGTCCCAAAGAAATTTACCAACTCTCCTGAACTCTACAAAGCTAACACTTATACACAAAAATCACCCAAGGCATTTAAGGGTCAAACTGTGTATGTAGATGTAAATGGAAACCAAGTCAGTCACTTTGAATCAATCAGAGTTATCAGGCAGATTTGGGTTCCAAAAGGTACAGCTAACCCTCTAGGACCCAACACTCAAAGGGTACCTAAATTTTGACTTTGCAGGACTACAAGGACCCCAAAAGGAAGAGAAGCATCAACAAGAAAACAGCATGGTACCTGGACAGTGGATGTTCAAGGCACATGACTGGAAACAAGGAGCTTCTCTCAGACTTCATAGAGAAAGATGGTCCTTCAGTAACCTTTGGAGACAGCTCTCAAGGCATCACAAGAGGCTATGGTACATTAAACATTGGTAGTGTTAAAATTACTGATGTCTCATATGTTCTAGGCCTAAAATATAACTTGTTGTCTATAAGTCAAATTTGTGACAAAGGATATTGTGTTGAATTTGCACCAAATGAATGTACTATCAAAAACAAATCAACACAACAGGTGCTACTAACAGGGGTGAGAAAGGGAAATGTTTATTTTGCAGATTGGAGCAAAACCCCTGAAGCAGTCTGTCTTGTTGCCAAAAGCACAAATGAGCAAAGCTGGCTATGGCACAAGAAACTGAATCACCTGAACTTCAAAACCATCAACAAGATTGCAAGAAACTCTCTAGTTAAAGGGCTGCCAAATCAAGTGTTCACCAAAGAACATATATGCCAGCCATGTCAGGAAGGAAAGCAGATCAAAGCCTCATTCAAAGGAAAACCTGTCATCTCAACTGAGAGAGTCCTTCATCTACTGCATATGGATTTATTTGGGCCAATAATCCCAGTAAGTTTAAATGGAAGAAAATATGCTTTAGTTGTTGTTGATGATTTTTCCAGGTACACTTGGGTAGTATTCTTGCTGAACAAAAAGGAGACCCAAGTCAAACTACCTGAATTGATGATGAGATTGAGCAATGAAAAGGGCCTAAGTATTGTCAAGATCAGATCTGACAAAGGCACTGAGTTCATAAACTCATACATCAATGAGTACTGTAGCAAGAATGGCATCACACATGAAACTTCAGCAGCAAGAACACCTCAACAAAATGGGGTTGCTGAAAGAAGGAACAGGACCTTGAAGGAGGCAGCTAGAACCTTGATTGCTGAATCCAAACTACCTAAAAGGTTCTGGGCTGAAGCCATTAGCACTGCATGTCACACTCAAAACAGGTCCTTAATCACCAAAGGACAAGGTAAGACTCCATATCAAATATGGAAAGGTAGATTGCCCACTGTTGCTTATTTTCACATATTTGGTTGTAAGTGTTTCATCCATAATAATGGGAAAGAACAATTGAAAGCCTTTGATAGCAAAGCTGATGAAGGAATATTTGTTGGATATTCACAAATCAGCAAGGCTTACAGAGTCTACAATTGCAAAACTCTTATTGTGGAAGAAACACCTCATGTTGTGTTTGATGAATCTATTAATGAGTTCAGGGATAGAAACCTGAATATTGATGAGATGACACAAAGAACAACCAGATTAAGGCTTCAAAGCAAGGAAACAGTGTTTGTGGATGTTGCCCAGCCTGAACTTCGTGAAAATCGAAAACTGGACAACCTACCTGATAGCAATCAACCAGTAGACAACCATCCTGAAGGAGAAATTGAACTGACTGATCCCATCCCAGTTCAAAATCAGGTAACAACTACCAATGAAGAAGCAGGCAATGCTGAGGTAGTTAATGGATCCACTATTCAAGGGGGAACCAATGAAAATGTCAATCTATCTGACAATGAGGACAACACCCCTGAATATGATCCTGAACTTGATCCTTCAATTAACTTTCCTGAATTTTATGAATCTAGTGATCCAACTTCAGATGAGGACAATCCTCCTGAAAGGATCAGGTCTAGAAGGACTTGGTTGCAAGACCACCCATCTAGCCTGATACTTGGTAATCCAAGTGAAGGGATCAAAACTAGAAGATTTCATGGAGAAAGTGCTCTGTTTTGTTGTTTTCTTTCAGAACAGGAACCTAAAGACATTGAGGAAGCACTACAAGACACCAACTGGATCATAGCCATGCAAGAAGAGCTGAATCAGTTTACCAGAAATGAAGTTTGGGAGCTGGTAGACAGGCCAACTCATCAAGATGTCATTGGAACTAAATGGGTGTTCAAAAACAAGAAAAATGAAAATGACATCATTGTAAGAAACAAAGCAAGACTGGTGGCCAAAGGATATTGTCAATTTGAAGGGATTGATTATGATGAGACCTTTGCTCCAGTGGCCAGACTTGAGGCAATCAGACTCTTCCTAGCATATGCAGCTCACATGAGATTCAAGGTGTATCAAATGGATGTGAAGAGTGCATTTCTCAATGGGGTGCTCAAAGAAGAAGTATATGTGGAACAGCCCCCAGGCTTTGAAGAAGGAGACAAGGTGTACAGATTAAAGAAAGCCCTCTATGGCTTAAAGCAAGCTCCAAGAGCTTGGTATGACACCTTATCACAGTTTCTTCTAGATCATGGTTTTGTCAAAGGCACTGTTGACAGAACCTTGTTCAGAATCTGTGAAGGAGATGATATTTTGTTAGTCCAAATCTATGTGGATGACATTATATTTGGATCTCCAAATGAAAAATTATGTGAGAAGTTCTCTAAACTCATGCAAAGCAAATTTGAGATGTCCATGATGGGATTGATGAATTTCTTCTTAGGACTTCAAGTCACTCAATCAAAGAAGGGAATATTCATCAATCAGGCCAAGTATACAAGGGACATGATCAAGAAATTTGGATGTGCTACAAGCAAACCAGTCAGAATTCCTATGAATACTAACTGGAAGATGGATCCTGATGAAGGTGGAGAGTCAACAAACTCCACTAACTACAGAGGAATCATAGGATCACTGCTATATCTCATTGCAAGCAGGCCTGATATCACATTTGCAGTTGGAGTGTGTGCAAGATTTCAAGCCAATCCAAAGAAGAGCCATCTTGATGCTGCCAAGAGAATTCTAAGATATCTCAAGGGATCTGAGAATCTTGGATTATGGTATCCAGCTGATGATAACATTGAGCTTACTGGATATTCAGATGCAGACTATGGAGGCTGTAGAATTGACAGAAAATCCACCTCAGGAACTTGTCAATTCTTGGGCAGCAAGCTTATCTCATGGTTCTCCAAGAAGCAAAATACAGTTGCAACTTCAACAACTGAAGCTGAGTATGTAGCTGCTGGAAGTTGCTGTGCTCAGATTCTATGGCTCAGGCAACAATTAAGAGATTACAAAGTAATCACAAATGAAGTGCCCATATTCTGTGACAACAATAGTGCAATTGCCATCTCACAGAATCCAGTGCTCCACACCAGATGCAAGCATGTGGACATCAAGCATCATTTCATAAGGGATCATGTGGAGAAGAAAGATATCAAGCTTGTCAAAATTCACACTAATAAGCAAAAAGCTGATATTCTGACCAAGCCTCTAGCTGAAGCAAGGTTCTTGGAATTGTCAGCTGAATTAGGGTTACTTGATCCAGGCAAGATGGACAAATGAGGAAAGTAAAGCTCATATAAAGGGGGAAGTTCATCAAAGTGGAACTTCAGCAAAGTTGACCAACCTCATTGAAGCTGTCAGCCACAGAGGGAAACTCAGCAAGGTTGTCCCTGGAGTGATCAGCAATGTTGGTCAGGGGATTTGTCCAAGTGGGACCCAGTCAGCAACTTTGGGACCCACTCAGGCAAAGTAATCAGGCAATTTGGTCCACACATAAACCAAAGCACATCTCAGGATGTTTGTCCTAGTTAAATGGATAATTATTGCTATTATTAGCATTGATTAGACATTTAAGAGGTTTCTTGGTCTAAGAGTAGGCCATTTTAGGATGGAGTGTGTTATAAAGATTTTTAACCTCCAAAAGGCAAATCAGCATTTAATGCAGAAATCTTAATAAGATTGCATGAATTCTTGAGCCTTCATCCAAACCATTAAATTTCATTCAAAACTCCATCGAACCATTGAGAGTCCACTACCCCACCATATTCAAACGGTTTTTCCAATTACCCACTGTTACATTCCATTAACCAACGATTAATAAATCTCTTCCATATATAAACTCCTAAATTTTCACTACCATCCTTACGCACTCATATTTCCAAAATTCCTTGAAGTCTCAAAGCCTCTAAACCTGCAACTTTTCTTCAAAACTTTCTTTCTCTCAAATCTATCCATGGCTCCAAAACTCAAGAGAGAAGAACTCGTAGATTTCAATGATTCCTCTCTGGACATTGATTTCTCTTATCTTAGCAACCCAAATTCCCTTTGGTTTGAAAAGCTGGTAGCCTTTGATAGCCCAGATTCAGATGTTCAACAAGTCCTCCATTGGCTGAGGGAGGCAGGGCTAGAAAAATTCCTAGGCACCAAGCCTGATTCCTGCCTAAATCCATTTATGGCAGAATTCTTTGCTTATCTAAGGTGGAAGGGCAAGAAGGGGGATGTGTGCACAAAGCTCACATATGCAGAAGAAGATGAAGAAGAAGAAAGCCAACACACAGTCATCTTCACTGCAGAGGATTTAGAAGCCAGTTTTGGGCTACCTTCTGAAGGGATAAATCCAGAAGTATACAAGGAAGAGGATGATCAGGAATTCTATTTCTCTTGGATGATAGAACCTAAGAAACTTGTAAGTGCTCAAAACAAAAACACTTTAAAGCCAGTGTTTAGGCATTTGTTTGACTGTGTTGTAAAGAGCCTGTTGAGCCACTCAGGGAGTGTTGAACAAATCAGTATGCCTAAATTAAGGGTGATGGCTGCTGTGATTGACTCTGCTGAGAAGAGAGCCAAGTTCAACTGGAAGAAATTCATTCTTGACAAAATGATGAATGAAAAATTCAAGTTCAAGGTGGTGGTTGAAGGAAAACTCCAGTTCTGCACAAGAGCAAGCCTACTCTTGGAAAGATTTGCACATTACACCCACCTCCAAGCTAAGCCAAAGCCTTTTCCAGCTCAAAAGGTGATGTTTAGGAAGCTGTCTTCTAAGACAGAGAAGAGGAAGCAGGATGCAGCTTCAAAGAAGGCCATCACAAGTGTACCAGCAACCAGAGCCTCTCCAAGAAAGAGGAAAGCCCAGCCACCAAAAGTTCAACCAAAGATGAAGAAGATGAAGAAGATTTTGCATGAATCTTCACCAGAAAGTCAGTCAAGAAGTGGAGGAGCCACTTCTGAGGAAATAGAGAAGGTTGCTGAGGAAGGAGTCTCCCCTCCTGAAGAAAGTGTGGAAGTCAGAGAGGTTGTCCCACTGCAACCTGAAACAATCACAGAATTTAGAGACCTTGACCAGCCAACAAGGTATGAAAGAAAAAGAAGGATCATCAAGACCTCTGAGAAGCAAAGGTTGATGGAGGAAGAAAAGCAAAAGAAAGAGTTCTTCAAGGAGATTAGACAGGCCAGCAAGTCTAAATCCAAGTCCAAACCCAACAGCCCTGAAGCCAACTCTCCTGATATCCAATCTCAAAGAATATCTCCAAGGCAAGAAGAAGAGGAGTGCAAGACTCCTGAAGATGCACCAATCATTGCCAAAAAGGTGTACTCCCCTGAAGGTGCACCTGATAGATCAGGTATTGATGTACTGGCTGATTTGGTCAATCTTGAAGATAGACCCTTTTCCCCACTTGATCCAAGACTTCTCTCATATACCAAACTTCTTGAAACTGCTCTTCAAGAAGGTGATCAAGTTGTTTTCCCACCCATTCCAGCCATTCCAATTACCTCTTCAGGCACAATGCTCTCAAAAGCACCTGAATCCCAACTTGCTTTGACCTCTCCTGACCCCAACCCTTCTGAATCCAACCTACCTGAATCCCAGCCAAGCTTACTTGAATCCCATTCCAACCCTCCTGAATCCAACTCTTCTGGAGATGATAGTGGTGAAGACTATACTTATGAGGGGATGTTGAGACAGATTGCAAGAGCCAATGTGGATGCATTATATCCAGGTTTGAAGGATTATCCCAGGCTGCAACAACAGTTCTATGATCTCAGAGCTCTTGTTGAAATCAAAGATAGAACCATTGTGGAAATAGCTCAGGCTATTCAGGATAAGGGTGCCAACTGGTGGCAAGTTGAGGAAAATAGGCTGCTACATTTTGCAAATGTAAAGAAGACCAGTGTATTAACCACTGAGGCCCTATTTTGCACCATTGTCCATGAAAAAGTGCTTGCTGAAAGAGAGAGGGTAGCACAAGGAATCAAGCATCCTGACAGTCCATCTGATGATGATGATGATGATGATGATCACACCAATCCCAATCCCCCTGGTATCAACTCAGCTCAGGTACATTACTTGACTTTTCGTTCTGTACAGGACTCTGATCATTCAGAGGAGTTGACAAAAAATGGTGACTCGGTCCAAGATGCATTGGCCAAGGATGGTTCCTTTGAACCTGAGGCACAGCTTGACAATGCTGAGACTTCCATAGGAGAAGCTGGTTTGACTAAAGCCTCATCAATGTCAGGCAAGTTGGACATTGACCAGCCTTTAGTCATTCGGGATGACTCAGTGGACTTGGGATGCCCAAGCACTGTGATCTCCCAACAACTGCCCTCTGTGGATCCTGTTGAGGATATAGAGGTGTCAGGTTTAAACATTGAAGGAGTTGAAAAGGCTGTGAGTGCTGAAAAATCAGAGGGAGGTGTTGGTGAGGAATGTGTGATCACTGGTTCCTTGAGTGCACCACAAATAGAGGGTGAGGAAGTAGAAATATTGGGTGCAGCCCAATATGAGAGTCAGGCTATTCTTCAAGTCAAATCTGAACTTGATGAATCCCTTGGTGAAAGGAGGCCTGATTCTCCAGTGAATGTGAGTCTATCTTTTGAAAATGAAGAAGAAAAGAATAAAGTTGAAAATGAGAGAGAAGGTGCTGATGTATCAGACCTTATGGGAGAAAAAGAAATAGAGGGTGCTGAGGGAGTTTTTACTAACACTGTTAGTTTTGCAGATTCAGTTGCTGTTACTCTTGAACAGATTTTTGCAGATGCCTCCCTGACAGATATACCAGTTGAAGCTGACACTGATCTTCAAGCAGTATCAGCAAATGTGTCCACACTTAACCAAATCTACTTTGAACAAGCCAACACCTCTGAGGCTCACTTTCAGATGGCTACTCAGACTGCATCCATCATTGAAGAGCAGTCAGGGAAGTTGGACACACTGGTCAGGGAAGTTGAGAAGGCTCATGCAACCACTGCTGATACCCTAGATGGCCAAGGGAAGACTCTAGCCTCTGTGGAGATGAGGCTCACAGGGTCTGAAGAAGTGATCTTACCTACTATTGATGCAAGACTTTGTGGAGTTGAAACTGGACTGCAAACAGTTTCAACTGAAGTGACAAAAGCCAAAGATGTTATGGGTATATTCACTAGATCTGTGAAGAAAGAGCAGCAGGGTCTCAAAACTCTGTACAAGCACAATGTAAAGGCATTGAGAAAGACAATCAAGGATGCTTTAAGGCAGAGGACAGCAGCCCAGAGAAAGAAGGCAGAAGAGTTGAAAGCTGCTATGGTGAAGGAAGCTGCTGAAAAGTTCACTGTTGAACTCATGGCCAAAGTATCTGATCAAGTTGTGGCCAATCTCACTGAACAACTTCAGGCCAAACTTGATCAATCACTGAAAGACACATTGGATGCCATAGTTTCCCAGAAGATGAAACCTGTTCACACCTTTTTGAGCATGGCAGATGATAAAATGCAAAACATTCATGATGAGAATGTTTATCTACTGCAGGAATTGAAGTCCCTCACCCATTCCCACTCACATCTCTCTGTCACTATGAGTGAATTGAAGCCCCAGTGTTTTGATAATGCCAAAAAGGGGGAAAGACAGAGAGCAAGGGCAAAGGGAACCTTGGTGATTGGTGAACCCAAGGGCAAGGAGAAAGTCCCTGAAGTTGAGGAGGAAACAGTAGAAGACATTGGGAAAGGCAAAGGCCCAATGAATGTTGAAGATTTAACTGAGGAAGAGCAGATTCAAATAGCTGTCAAGGAATCCATGGTATCAGCTATGGAAAGTCAGGCAAGAAAGCTTCAAAAACCAGGTGGTGAGTCTACAGGACTTGAACCTCAAGAGAAGGTTGCTGAAGTGAGGGGGAAGGTGACAAGGTCATCTGAAAGAAAGAGGAAGGAACTGCAAGCCTTCAATGAATTCCCAACCAGCCTGACTTTGCCATCAGAATTTCAATCTGAAGAATCTACTCCAGCAAGGAAATCAAAGAGAATGAAGAAAGCAGTCCTGATGCCTGCTATTGAAGAAGTTGAAGAGGAAGTACAGGACAGAGAGCCTGAAGAAGTAGTGCCCAAGCTTGCTGATGATCCTTCCAAATTGTTTGAAGAAGGATTTGGGAAAGATCCAGAAACTCAGGAAAAGCTAGCTCTCTTGAGAGCTAAAGAAAAAATGGATTAGTTGGTTGAGGCCAACAAAGCAAGAGATGGGAGAAGGGCAAACTTCAAAGCTCCAAGAAGGAGGGCTTCATACAGAAGGCTCAAACCTCAAATGCTGCAAAGATGGGACACTCAGTACCCTCACCATGATAAGTGGGTTCCAATCTCACTGAATGATGCATGGGAGGAGGCCAAGAGAAGTTTTGTTTATGACTTCTATGTCATTGGAAAGTGGCTTGGTGAGAGTGTGGAGGAAATCTTTGTTCAGTTCATGTTTGAGAACCACAGGGACCTCTACCAAAAGCTGTTTGCAGCAGCTGAGATGGCAAGAGTGGAGTTCAAGGCCCCTGGTCCAATTATGTACATGCCTCCCAAGTTCAATGGGAACTTGATTGATGAGGGGAAGATTCTGGAAGAGTTTATCAACATCATGAAGATGGAGAAGCTAAAGCCTGGCCCTAGAGGAACCAACAAGGAGATCTGGGATCTAAAGAAGAGAATTTGGGCTCAGTATGGCATTGCTCCCCAAGATGATGGAACTCTCTGATGGATAAGTTTATCCCTTCCCTACTCTTGTTTTTATGATTGCTGATTCTGTTGTTATTTTTTTTCTAGATTAGTGAGTCCTTTGATTTTCAGTCCTGTAATGGTTTATCACATCTATAAAAGGATCACAGTGTTTCTATCAAAGAGATAACAACTCATTATCTCAACTAACCTATCCTGACATATATTACTTGATTTATTGTGCTAACAGTTTCTTTCAGGCAAGTTGACCAGTTCACTCTCCCTGAAGGTAATATTTAGTTTAAGTCAAGGTCCCTTTGTAATAGGTTTTGGCATCATCAAAAAGGGGGAAATTGTTGGGAATAAAATGGTTTTGATCTAAGATACCAAAACCCCTGATTGATGATGTACAAGTTAGTTGAGATATGCTCAAGTCATTGTTCAGGCAAGTTGTCCCAGAACACTTAATGTGTAGTATGCTTAAGTTAAAATCTCAGAAATGTTATGAGATATTAGTAATCAGGATAGTTGTCCAAAGCTGAAATGTTAGGCAGCTTGATAGGTCTATAGGACAAAGTTGCTGATCTTTTCAAGACAAACTGATCAAATGGACAACCTGGCTGAAGAGTTCAAGAATACTGAAGCTGTGCTCATAAATGCAAATGATCAAGACAGTTGAAGTACAAATAATCAAGTGGATTAAGTGTCAAAAGCTTACAGAAGACATATTCAATGAAGCATTTATTGCCAATCATGCCTGAACCAAGCATTAAAGACTTAGAGCATTAAAGAGTGAAGCATTGAATGAGTGTTGGAACATTCTAAACTGCAGCAGGAATGTTCAGGGAGCTTGTCCCATCTGACCGTTGATTGTGTGTAAAGGTTGCCACAAATCAACCTAGGACAATGTGCAAAATTGGAAACTGACACAAGTCTTCCCAGCCGCCTTTGTCAGAAGTCAACACATTCATTCAAGCAACCATTGAAGACCTCTTTTACACAGTGGATAAAAGGATGTCAAGCTTCATAGCCGTTTTAATGGTGCTGCAAATAGACATATTTGAATTGCTAATCCCTCCAACGGTTAGTTGTTCAAATTGCCTATAAATACAGAAGTGATCAAAGGAATTCAGTATCCAACTACAAGCTATCAAACTATCATCAAGCTTACAAAAGGAAACCAAGCTGTTCTCCAGAATTCCAAGTTTCCTGAATCACTTCAAGTCAGCTAAGCCAATTCTTGTAAACATCCTAGCTTAGCATTGAGATATCCTATTCCTTTACACTATTCTTATTGTAAAGGATATCTCTTTTAGTTGGAACCAAACCTCAAACCTTATCTCATTTAGTGAAGAGAGTGTTTGTTGTAGAAGTGAGGAGTTAAGGACTGTTAGTGTGAAACACAGTCTTAACTCAGAGAGATTGAGCACTAGGACTCAAGTTATCCTAGGGATCAAAACACTAAGAGAGTGTTGTTGATCAGTGCACCTTGGCACTATAAAACAAGCTAATTCCATTGAGAAGGAATTATCCTGTTCAATCAGGGAAAGTGGATGTAGGAGCTTGAGTCTCTGAACCACTATAAATTTGTGTCTCATTTACTTACTGCATTCTTAACTTCACTCCATTCAATCATATTTCAAAGATTCATAACTCAGTAAGTAAGAAAATCTGTTTTGGACAAAGTCCCTGATAACCTGTATTTTCAGAAATCAACTTGGAGTATTTCTTTGAGTAAAGGCCAACCACATTCCGCACTTAGCAACTCTTTTAGATATTTAGCCAACTGATCACTTAATAGTAATCAGTAGGACAAGTATCTATCAAAGTTCACACTCAGGCCAGTTGTGAGACAACCTGCCTGATAGGACCAGTTTATCAAAAAGAAAAGAATTTGCATACACAAGTGCATTCCCCCCCCCCCATACACTTGTGTTATACTCCACCAAGGACCAACACAAGGCCACCCCTGATTTTAGCTAGAGTTATTGTTGAATTTCTATGATGTTGTTATCTGTATTTCTGTTCTCTTTAAGGCATGTCTAATGCCTCTAATATAATTCACTCTGGTGTTCCAAAAAAAAAAAAAATCTCTAATTTTTATTTACTATTCCTTCTGTTTCATAAAATTTATCGTCTTTATAAAATTAAGAAATATTTTTTTAACACATTTACTCTTTAATGTTTCTCTTTTCCTTATCTATATTCTGTTTTTTTCCTAACTTTCCTTAGACCATGTTCATTGGTGACATTTTGCATAATGTCATAGCAAAATGTCACCAAATTAATATTAAAATATTGGTTGGATGTCAAGATGATATGACATTGGGTTGGTCATCCATCCTAGTGTCACTTAATAATTTAAGTGTGAATAAGTGACACGTGTCACTATTCTATTGGTTGTTGTGATTTTTTTTTTGATATAATTAGATTTGTAGATATTGAAGATAATATGTATTAAATAAAAATATATATATCAAAATTCGTAAAAAAAAAAAATTCTTTATAAATAGAGTCCAATATTGAGTTGTTTTGAAACACAAACTAAAATTTTTGTTTTCTCTATTTGTAGCTTGTTTATTATTGCTTTTCAATTTCGTATTTTCAAATCTAGTAATTTTAATTTTGTTATTGAGTTCATTATTTATTTTAAGTGTGTAATAAAAAAATTCATATTATAATTACAAATTTAGAATATCAAGTAATTTTTATATACCAATTTAGTAAAAATTAATAATATAATATGTATTTAAAAAATTATTATTATTTTTGGGTTGGATTGGGTCAGTGTCATTGATGAAGTATGATAAAATGAAATTTGGGTTGAATTGTAAATTGTATAGTTGAATGAGAGAGAAATTAATATAATATTGAAGGGTTGGGTTGGGGGAGTGTCATTGATGAGGATGGTCTTATGAAAGAAGTGGAATCTCTAACTTATAAAAGAAATAGAGAGAATAAAGGGGATACATTAATATATTTTTTAAAAAAAGATTGTAGAAATGCAATTGTCTTTCTTTCAAAAGTGTACGAGGACAGGAATGCCACACAGAAATCTTATTATCATCTCTCTCTCTCTAGAAGGCTTCGGCTGCTTAGTAAATAAGCACCGCCCCAAAAAAAAAGCTCCACCGCTTACACCGTCCAAAAAAAGCTCCACCGCCTATCTTCTTCATCTGCAGCCTACACCGTCCAACTGCTCTTCTCCTTCTCCTCGACTCTAGTAGCTATTTTTAATCGATCGCCGTCGTCCATCGTTTGCTCATCGGCGCCGACGGATTCTGCCAATCGGTGCAAAAATTTGTAGCTTTGGCAATCAAGACGATCGAATCTAGAAGGCTTGTTTTTTATCCTAGTGGGATCAATGGGTCAGCCCTCCCTGTTGGCGCTACGGTGTTCGATTTGGTGAGAGGCCCGTTGATCCCGTTTACTTTATTGTTTATTGTAGCTTTATACATTTTTATGCTTTTGCTTTTATGTTTTTTTTTTTACGTTTCCGTTTGGTTGTGCGCTTGATGGAGCCTTACGTCCTTTCTATGGAGCCTTTCGTCCCTTTCTTCCGTCCCTTTTGTGGAGCCTTCCGTCCCTTTGTGGAGTTTTTTTGTGTTTATTCTGTTGTGGTTCTCGGAGGTTGTGGATGCCTGAATGTTTTGGATATTGGTGCTTGGTGATCTTTGCCTTCTTATTTTTCTCCTTTTTTTTTAACAATAGACTACCTTAGTGTGGGGTTTGTCTCGTTGTAAGTTTGGAGATCTGTGCGCTGCTTTTGGGTAAAGTGTACACTCGTATCCCCACTTCTCACGATTGGAGCGGGTAGCGACACCAAGATTGATCCGTCTCGTTGGTTTGAAGATCTAGTGCTTAAGAACATTTTTATGTAATCTATTCGATCTTGTAAACCTTCAAAAAAAAAAAAAAAATTGTAGAAATTACATAGGGGTACATAGTTTAAAGAGATTCATGATAAAAATAGAACAAAATTTAAGATTAAATGGACAAATTTTATGAAACGAAAAAAATATAAAAAATTAATTTATTTTTAAAAATAGAATGACTATCATTATGATACACGTGGATTGATTTTAATTTATTATAGGGAAATTTTAACTTTTTTTTATGGGAAAATATCAATTTTGATCACTCAGTTTTACCTCTTTTCATATTTGGTCACCCACATTTAGTCACTATCAAAATTGGTCACTCAGTTATTATATTCTATTAAAATTGATCACTCCGTTAGTCAATCTGTCATTGACTAACGTAGAAGAGTTTTGAACCGTTAAATTTCTCAAAACCTAAGGTTAAAAAAATTTCATGAACTACTCCCTCCGTCCTAGCTTCCCATTTTACCATTTTGTCTGTCCCCCTATAAGCTTCTCATACTTTTTTTTATAAGTACTTTTTCTTACACTTCATTTTATATCTTACTTTTTTTCTCTATTTCTCTCCTCTCTCAATCAAATCATCTATTATTTAATCACTTTTCTTAATCTCTGAGGAAGTAATTTAGAAATTTTTTACAATTAATCTTCACCACAAATTATGCTCCAATAATTATAAATAGGGAAATGAATTGAAATAAGTTTATATCTCCAATTATTATACAAATTCAATATGAAACCAAAAATTAGAAAACAGAGTACAATTAACTAAAGTACAAAGTTGCATTCTATCTTTTTTGAGTTTCTCATTTTCGGTAAAATAAAAAGTAAACCAACAAAAATGAATTCATAATTGAGTTAAATAATTATTAAAAACTTACTGAAATCAACAAAAATGAATTCATAATTGAGTTAAATAATTATTAAAAACTTACTGAAATCAACAAAAAACTTACTGAAACTCAGCAAGTTTCACGTTGTAGAAAGATACATAAGAAAGAATTCTCATTATCTATAAAATAAAAAGAAAATGCATGAGAAAAAATTCTCATTATCTATAAAATAAAAAGTAAACCAATAACATGATTGAATCACGTTCTACCATGCATCACAACTTATAAATATAATATATAATGTAGTAGAAGATGTCTGAGAAAGAATTCTCATTATCTATAAAATAAAAAGTAAATCAACAACATGGTTGATTGAATGAAGTTGCATCACATATCCTTCTGACCTGTTATAAATATTGGTAATTTTATTGGTAATTTTTGCACATGTTTCATTCTTGCTTCTGTGTTGTGTTTGTTTCATTAAATATTGGTAATTTTTGCACATGTTTTATTCTTGTTTCTGTGTTTTTGATGCATGAGAATTTTTTAACTTTTAGGTTTTGAGAAATTTGACGGCTCAAAACTCTTTCTCCGTTAGTCAATGACAGATTGACTAACAGAGTGATCAATTTTAATAGAATATAATAATTGGGTGACCAATTTTGATAGTGACTAAACGTGGGTGACCAAATATGAAAAGAGGTAAAACTGGGTGATCAAAATTGATATTTTCCATTTTTTTATCGAAAAGATATATTTATAAATCAATAATGTTAACTACAATATTACTCCCTTCATTTTACAATTGTTTACACACTTTACACATATGTTCGTCTCATAATTGTTTGCACGTCTTTAAAAAGAAAATTTCTCCATAAATTCTAACCTCACAAAATTACCTCTCACACTCCACTCATTACACTTTTTTTTTTTTAAATGTGTAATGGTGCAAATACTTATGGAATGGAGGAGGTAATAAGAAATACTCTCCATACTTTTTTTTGACAAGTATCTTTTAATTTTTTATTCTAAACTTCACTTCATATTTTACTTTTTAACTCTCATAAACATATCATTTATATTATATGTATTACTTAATTTTCTTTTTAAAAGCTTAAAAAATTATATATAGGTGGTCACTTTCATTCTCCAAAAAATTAAGGAATGGGTACTTCGATTTCACAATTTGTTTTTTATACCCTTCAATCAAACACATCACTATCATGATTATCATCCCGTTCCAATTTCTTTATTATTTCATTTTCAAGGAGTTTCTATGAATGTCTCTCTCTTTTTCATAAGTGTTTTGTACACTATAATGGCCACATTTTTTTTAAGAAAAAAGTATAATAAGTAAAGTGTTCAGGGTTAACAGAGCCCGGATGGAGGATCCATCATCCTCTACCGCCCCTTTCAAGGCTCGATGGAAGAAAATATGGAAACTGCGTCTTCCCCCTAAGGTTAGAGTTTTCTGGTGGAGAGCTCACCATGAAATTTTAGCGACGGAAGGAAACCTCGCGAATCACCACGTTCCGATTCAAGTGATGTGTACAATCTGTGGAGCTTAATGAGCGTCAACAATTCATGTGCTGTTTTTGTGTCGGGAGTTAAAAAAGTCTGGAGCTCCTATCCGTGGTGGCCACGAATAAAATCCTTCGGAGATAAGGACACGACGACAACCTTGGATTTTTAGGTGACCCGCCCACCTGCTTGGAGGAAATCGTGATTCGGGTTTGGGGCATCAGAAAAGAACATGTGAAACTGTTAAACGATAGCCCGATCTAACCGTATACGATCCCTTTCGCTCGAGCACCCAGAATCTAGAGTCCACTCCATTCGGAAAATAAATTGGGGGTACGTAAAATCCCCTCCACCTCGAAGGGGAGGAAATCCGCGGGGATTAATTGTTCATCCCATGTACCGTCGGGGGATATAAACTTGCTCAGCGTAGAGCCACTAACAATTCTCGAAGAAATCCGTCTAGAGGAAAGACCATGAACCCAGGGCTCTTTGAAAATTCCAATTGAAGAACCGTCTCCGATTTTCAATCTCACACCCTTGATGATGACGTCCTTACTCCACATCACCGACCGCCAGACAAACGATAGGTTAGAACCCAACTCAGCATCCAGGATATCCGAGTGCTTAAAATATCTAGCTTTGAAGAGTCGAGCTACCAAATAGTGGTGGTTGGAAAGAATTCTCCATACCTCCTTATTAAAATCTTCAAAATGCCGAAAGCCCATCCCACCTTCCTCCTTAGGCTTACAAAGATTATTCCACTTCATCCAGTGAATCCTTTTACACGAGTCTGAAGTGCCCCACCAGAATTTTGCACAAATGCGCTCTATGTGGGGGAGTCGGAAACAGGACATATCATAGGTTAGGATGGCTTGGAGTACTGCCTTAATGAGTACTTCCTTTCCTCCATTTGAGAAAAATTTTGTTCCCCAGGAGTGGGTGGTTTCCGCCATTCTATCCCTCAAATAACCAAATTGCAGGTGTTTTGCTTTTAGAGAAAAGGTCGGTAAACCGAGGTATATCTCCTTGGGTCCGGCGAACCCCCAGAGCATCCCGAACAAGTAGTTGTCCCGTTTGGCTAGTGCAAGGGCTAAAAGTGATGGTAGGTTTATCAAGATTGATCATCTGTCCCGAGACTTTTTGGTAAAGGTCCAAACCCAATTTAAGGTTTGAAGCATATTCTTCGGATGCTTTGAAGAAAATAAGACTGTCATCCGCAAAGAAAATATGGGAAAGGGACTGACCTAGCAATTTGTATACCTTTGAGAAGATCAAAACGTACTAGATAGTCGATGTATGCCGAGAAACCTTGAGCGCAGAGGACAAAGAGGAAGGGAAAAGAGTCCAAATAATTCATGTCATAAATATGATGCTCCAAATAATTCACATAGCATGCAATTTAATATAAAAGAAACATGGCATAATTAATTATGTAATTAAACGGAAAAACATATAGCACTTAAATCATTTAATCAAAATAAAATACAAGTTAGTCTAGCACAAAGTGCTCAACTTTTGGGGGTTCCGGACCATCCGTTGGTGGTCTATCTAAAAGTTGATCAGCATTCCAATTCTCTTGAAAATGACATAATGAGTATAGTTAAAAATTTATTACATTTTTATTAATATTCCCTCCATCCAAAATTTTGAGCATATATATAATTTAAGAAAAAATGTAATGATTAAAGTGTTAAATGATAATTTTATGAACTTTTATTTATAAAGTAAAAAAAAAAAATGTAAAATCGTTGATAATCCTGTTTACTATTCCCTACGTCCCACAATTGTTTGCACACTTAACTAATTATTAGTATGTTCTACAATTATTTCCACACCTTAAAAAAGAAACTTACAAAATTCACCTATTTATATAAAATGCTACGGAATATTACTTTTCCTCTCATTTCAACCATTCTCTTTACTTTATTCATATAAATTTATAAAATTACCCCTGAACACTTTACTTATTATACTTTTTTCTTTAAAAAATGTGGCCATTATAGTGTACAAAACACTTATGAAAAAGAGAGAGACATTCATCATAAACTCCTTGAAAATGAAACAATAAAGAAATTGGAACGGGATGATAATCATGATAGTGATGTGTTTGATTGAAGGGTATACAAAATAAATTGTGAAATCGAAGTACCCATTCCTTAATATTTTGGAGAATGAAAGTGACCACCTATATATAATTTTTTAAGCTTTTTAAAAAAATAATTAAGTAATAGATATAATATAAATGATATGTTTATGAGAGCTAAAAAGTAAAATATGAAGTGAAGTTTAGAATAAAAAATTAAAAGATATTTGTCAAAAAAAAGTATGGAGAGTATTTCTTATTACCTCCTCCATTCCATAAGTATTTGCACCATAAAATGGGCACACATTAAAAAAAAAAAGTGTAATGAGTGGAGTGTTGAGAGGTAATTTTGTGAGGTTATAATTTATGGAGAAATTTTCTTTTTAAAGACGTGCAAACAGTTATGAGACGAACATATGTGTAAAGTGTGTAAACAATTGTAAAATGAAGGGAGTAATATTGTAGTTAACATTATTGATTTATAAATATATCTTTTCGATAAAAAAAGGGTTGGTCTGCTATGGACTCGAGTGCATGTTGTGCACCCTAGTCATGTTGCACTTTTTGGTAAATGGTGTTGCACTTTTCAATTATTAAACTGTATAATAATATTTTTAGTAATAATTGAAAAGTGCAACACCATTTACAAAAAAGTGTGAGTCAGTAAACTGAAAAGTGCACATGGACTAGAGTGCATAGCATGCACATGGACTAGAGTGCATAGCATGCACTCGAGTGCATACTTAGACTTTACCATAAAAAAAAAGTTAAAATTTCTCAATAATAAATTAAAATCAATCCACGTGTATCATAATGATAGTCATTCTATTTTTAAAAATAAATTAATTTTTTATATTTTATTTGTTTCATAAAATTTGTCCATTTAATCTTAAATTTTGTTCTATTTTTATTATGAATCTCTCTAAACTATGTACTCCTATGTAATCTCTACAATATCTTTTTTTTAAAAATATATTAATGTATCCCCTTTATTTTCTCTATTTCTTTTATAAGTTAGAGATTCCACTTCTTTTATAAGGAAAGTTAGGAAAGAAATAGAACATAGATAAGGAAAAGAGAAATATTAAGGAGTAAATGTGTTAAAAAAATATTTTTTAATTTTATAAAGACGATAATTTTTATGAAACAAAAGGAATAGTAAACAAAAATTAGAGATTTTTTTTTTTTTTTTTGGAACACCAGAGTGAATTACATTAGAGGCATTAGAGATGCCTCAAAGAGAACAAAAATACACCTAACAACATCACATAAATTCAACAATAACTCTAGCTAAAATCAGGGGTGGCCCTGAGGCCGTGCGGTAGGGGCGACCGCCCTGGGGCCCCGATATTTTGGAGGCCTACTTTTATTTATATATATATATATAAATAATTGTGAGGGCGAAGTTTATAAATTTTTTTTTTGGTTGTTTAATGAACGAATAAGAAAAATGCGGTCGTGTTAGATGACATGTTTACATTCATCAAATTAAACTTACAAATGTGTGATAATAACAGCCTAATATTATCATTGAGTCACGTACATTAGCTTCGATCGATCGGATGGATACCATTGAGTCAGTCCAATTCCGGCGGTTGATATTATAAATTTCTTCTTCTCTATTATATAATTATTTGTGTGACCAAATTCTTAATCCAATTTCAGAGTAAGTATACTTGTTCTTGAGTTTAGGGGCCTACGGTTTGCTATAAATCAAAATTTTCTACTTACTCTCATCAAATTAAAACAAATCTTTTTCCGGTTAAAAAAAGTGGGACCAGCTAGTGTTACATAAGAGATTTGAAATATATAATTCTAGTGCAAAACCCGCGTATCACGCTAGACATAAAAAAAAAAAATTATGTAATAGAAGAAGAAAATTAAAGAATGATAAAAAAAAAAAATTAAAAAAAAAAAAATAGTATAGATAAAATTATAATTATTTAGAAAATGTAAACCTATGAAGAAGAAGAGAAAATAATTTTAATTTTTAAAAAAAAATCAAAATTTTAGAATTAAAGAAATTTTAAGAATAAATTTTTTAGAGAGAAAATATAAAATAGAATTGTTTGAGAATGATTATTTAAAGAAAAAAAATTAAAATAAAATATAAAATTACAAATGTAAATTGATAAAGAGGAGAGAAAAGAGAAGTTGAGAAAATTGAGGGGAGAGAGGAAAGAGAAAAAAAAAAATTAAAAAAAATTAAAATTACAGAATTTAAGAGAATGGAGAACGAAGACTTTTAGAGAAACCACGTTAGCAAGAAGAGATTCAGAATTAGTATATAAGGGAGATTCAGGTCCAGAGAAAATAAGGGGATCGTCTAAATTTTGCATAAATAATAGGGTAGGGCCTATTGTGATTCCGATGAAAATGATCACGAAATTACTCCTTTTTTTTTTTTTTTTTTTTGACAGTAGCAGGCAATACACATACAAGCCAAAGCTAAAAGAGCCTATCAATTACATTTCAACGTATTGCTAAATCTGCTATCCACCGCGGAATATCATCATCTCTCCAATCGTGAGAAGAGTGAGACGAGGCAGCCCAACTCGCTAACTTGTTTGCCGCTTCATTTCTTGTTCTTGGTATATGTGAGATTTCGCACACTACAAAATCTCGTTTTAGCTTGTGAATCCTTTCCAAAACAAAACCATTTGGGCTCCATACCTTTTCCTCCGTTCGAATCAGCGTAACCGCTTGCAAGGAGTCGGATAGTAGTTCGATCTTCGTCCAATTGTTTCGTTTGCACCACTTCAACCCCTCCTCCAGCGCTCGTAGTTCCGCTCCAACCACCGAACCCGAATGAGTAATGTGTTTTCCTTGTGCTGCATAAGCCCTGCCCCCTGGCCCTCCCAGTACCATTCCCACCCCAAAAAGGTTCCTATCCTCTTTAAATGCTGCATCAACCTTAATCCAAAGGCTGCCCCTTTGCGTCTGGCCTCCCAAATGTACCTCATGTTGGCTGCCCTTGCCTAGATTTGCTTTCGTCTGTTGGAACGCCTCAAGGAAAGTAATGGCCCATTCTACCTGTGTTATGCTTCTCCCCATCTTTTTCTTATCTTTCCCCTCATGTAACAGCGTGCACCTCTCCTTCCATATACCCCATGCCATCGTAATCATAACCGCCATCTCGTCCTCATTACACCCTTCTCTCAGCATCCTAATCAATTCCGAAGTCGGAATATCCTCTCGTCCCTTCAATAGCTTCCACCAACCCTTGGATTTCCATACCTGTCTAACCCCATGACAATAGAAAAGTGTGTGTGTTGTGTTTGCTTTGTGGCCACCACACATATCGCAGTTACCGTTCACAGGTACATGATGTGCCTTAAGATTCCCTTCATTTGGTAAAATATCTAGTATTACTTTCCACCAAAAAATCTTAATCTTTGGAGGGAGTTTTAGTCTCCACAGCCTGCCCCATTCCTCCCCCTCCCCCTTCTTCACCCCACTTATTGATTCCCCATCCATCGCTTTGCCTTTCTCCCAGTTATACCAATACCCCGAACGAACTGAGTATTTTCCTTTCACTCCAGGTTTCCAAAACATCGTATCCTCCACCCCATTTCCCCCTATGGGCGTACCTTTGATAGCCATTGCCTCAAAAGGAAGAAAGGCTCTATCAATCAGTTCCGCCTTCCATTCCGAGTTCTCATTCACGAAGCGACTGACCGTCGAGCCACTTGCAATTCGAGACACAATACGCCCTCCACAAAGCCCGTTCACCCATCTGTCCCTAAATATGTTGATGGATTCCCCATTCCCCACTCTCCAATGCATTCCATCTTCCAACAATTCTCTGCTCCAGCAAAGAGACCTCCACACGAAACATGGGTTACTTCCTATGTCGGCCTCCATCACTCCGGAGTGCTTAAAATATCGTGCCTTCAGAACTCTACTTACCAATGATGTAGGTTGCTCCATTATCCTCCAAATTTGCTTTGCCAGCAGAGCTTGGTTGAAATTTACCATATCTCTAAAGGCGAGCCCCCCTACTTCCTTTGGTTCACACAATACTTTCCACTTTTTCCAATGGAGTTTCTTTCCCTCCTTCTTATATCCCCACCAAAAGTCAGCTACCAACCTCTCGATGTCCCTGCATATTGTTACGGGAATCCTAAAACATGCCATTGTATATGTTGGTATTGCCTGTATAATTGCTTTTATGAGAACTTCCCTCCCTCCTTCCGAAAAGTTCGCCCCTTTCCACGAATCAACTCTCTTAGCCACTTTGTCCCTAAGATATCCAAACTGGATTCTCTTTGCCCTCATCGAGAAAGTGGGCAGCCCAAGATAAACTTCGGATCACGAAATTACTCCTAGAATTCAATTTCGCCGTTGCCCTACCTCATAACAAGAATGGCCCTACCTATATCATTTGTAGCAATAGCTAGGTATATACGCATTAACTAAGCCCCATTTTGATAATCCTGAGTTTAGTTACAAAAAAAATTGACTTGTGAATTATTTTGAATTCCAGAAAATGAATCCGAACAAATATATCAAAAATATTTTGTAAAAAATGATCAAAACAACTTACAACCCCCAACAAGGAGGAATTTGAGAGAGGGGGAGTACTGAGTAGAGAGAATTTCCTGCTGCACCTCTTTAGCCTCCATTTTGTAAAAAATGTGCACAAAATGGGGAATGCAGGTAACGGAGGAAGATTATTTTTTATAAAGGGTATAAAAGGTATTTTATCACCCATTTTACATCTAATAGTAACCCTAAGGTTGTGTTTGGATGGAGGTATTTGATTTTGAGAAGACATTTCAAATGAAATGAGTTAAAAATACATGGAGATTTTAGTGAGGATTTGAAATATCTAGCTCTCAATTTTAACTAAAAATGTGTTGACACAAATCTAAGTATTTGAAATTCATTCATAATCCAAACATATAGAATGAATTTGGACTGTGAATTTGAAATCCATAAGCCTAAATTCACCAAATCAAAAGCAACCTAAAAGAAGTTAGCACTACAATGTAAAAAAGGTAGGTGTAAAAAGCACCTACGGGCTGGTAAAAAAACTTTTAAAATAAGTATGAAATGCGTACATATGGACCGTGCATTAAACATGCATATACATATCATGTACAAAATTTGCACGGACCGTGCACAAAATGTGCACATGAAATTTGTATTTACCTTGTTTTGACACCTCTTGTTACCACTGTCACGAACGAACGAACATTTTCAACAATGAAGCATGTTAAGAGTGTTATTCGAAATAAAATGGAGAGTTATTAATTTATCAGATTATATAGTCTTCAATATTAATTAAAAGAGAGTTGTTTGAAAACTTATCAATTCTATCGAATAAAAAATCGTTTGCTGCAACTTATGTAAAAGAAAATATTACTTTTATTTTTTGTTTTGTATTCATTCAGCCCACTCTAAAAAAATTTCCTAAAAATTTGTTTTGCTCCGCCTTTGTCTACTATACGCAGTGGCGGACCCAGGATTTAGAAATTGGGGGTACGATCCATCTGTAATGACTTGTATACATTTAACTGACTCACTTATTAAAAAAAAATGAATTCAGTGGAGTGTATAGAAAAAAATGTGGATTCAAAATGAATGATGCGTTTAAAAATAAAATAATTTTATAAAAATATTAATCTTGTAACGTTAAAAGAAAAATGGACAAGTAATTACGAGATAAATTATCTTACCGTGGCTAGGAGTTTAGTGAGGAGGAGTTGTGAAAGGCCAAATGAGAAGAAAGAACTGATTCAAGAATATATGGGAGTAATTAAGAAGATAAGAAATGGTTGAAAAACAATTTTATAATTGGAATTTTTTTTATACGCATTATATTATGTCATCATTATTATTTTTTAAAATTAATTGGATGTTAGGAATCTAATTTAAACTCGTGGAACTTTCATTTTAATTGGGCCCATTCTTAATTTTAGAAGCATTTTAGCCAATTTGATTTTTTTTTACTGTGAAGCCCTTATAGCAGTTGTCATATGACTCATCTCCTCCTTCCGCTACCGCTATCCACTGTGCGCAGTCTGCAATACTCCATCTCCTTCTTGAATTTTGCCGCGGCAATTTTCACAAAATAACCAAATATATAAAAAAAAATAAAAATTGGGGGTACAGCTGTACCCCATGTCACTTAATTGGGTCCGCCCCTGACTATACGTAACTAAAAATGGATATATAAATATATGTTTTGTAAGCTTTCATACGCGCTTAATATTGATTAATGTTTACTTTGTTCTGATTAAATTTTAAGTTCATGTTATCACTATTTTTTTTTTTTAAAATATTCACATGAATGGCACTGCTGAATGCTGATCTATTGTTACACTGATTAGCTAGCTAATTAAAACTTGGAAGAATAGTATTGCGTGTTTTTTGAAGTAAAATAAGTGGCATTGCCTAGTTTAGAAAAAAACGCGTTATATTCAATTAATGAGGGCATCAACCTCATATATTATTAGTAGGAGTGTGCAACGGAGCGGTCTGGTTAATCAAATCGTCCATAAATCGTAAATTAAAGTATAAGTTGTTCTTTTTTAAAAAAATCGTTTGGTTTGAAACCATAATATTTCGGGCGGTTTTGACCAAACCAAAGTTTTGCTCATTTTTTCCTACACAATAATTAATTAACATGTCAAACACAATCTCAATAGAAAACACATAAGAAAAACTGAGTAATGAGAGAAGAGTGACTGAGTGAGATCACTGATCACCCAAGGTAGGGGCACAAAATATAGAAGAAGAATAGGTAGAGACGTAGGGTTTCTGGTCTGGCCTTTGGGCTTGGAATTGAGTTTGGCCATTTAGGTTTAGGATTTATATAATATATAATACTCCCTCCGTCCATGAAAAGTAGTCTCATTAGCCTTATATTTTTTGTCCACCAAATGTAGTCCCATACACTTTATGAAAACTATCACCCTTCAACCATCACTTAATTACTCAACTTGCCATCAACTTTATTCACAATGGACCCCACAATACCCTATAATATCCTTACTTTATCTACTTTATCTACCTTTTTCTTAAAACTTATGCCCACCCTCCATGTGACTACTTTTGGTGGATGGAGGGAGTAGTATTTATTTATAATTTTATGTATAATATTATATAAAAAATATTTATATATAATATTAGCTCGGTTTGATTTGGTTTTTTTAATTTTTTTTATTCGTAAAAACCGTAAAAAAAACTATACTAAGAAATCCAGCATTCATTCGCCCCCATTTGCTCATATCTCTGTAGGCCCTTTTCCATTGCTTTTAGCTCCGCCGCTAGTACTGATCCCAGGTTTTTAATTTGTCGAAATCCAGCAGCTCTAATATCCCTTCCCGGGCCCCCAATAACGTATCATATTCCATATAGCCCATCTTTCTCACTTGTTGCTGCATTCGACTCCATCCAAAATTCACCTTTGTTTTCATAATTTCCCTATCTTGGTGTTGTTCTATTCGGAGGTTGAGGTATGCCTTGTGACTTCTTGTTAGAAAATTGATGTGTATGTGTAGACGGAGATTAAATGCTGACACAAACTTAAACACGGAAGTCGAGGCTAGAGTTTGACTCTATCTCCGTAAGACGTTATTAGCCCGTACACAGGTGCAATACGGATCACTGGCAATCGTCCCCAAGATACAACGACTTCAAACTTCACGACTGTTGCACTACAAATCAGAAGCTATCGGCGAATCGAAAAATGGATATCCGGAACTTTCGATAAAACTCTAATGCAAGTACTTAGAATGCTTTGGAGGATAAGAATGCAAGAAAACTTTTGATTTGACTGATTTTGAAATGCAAATGTGGGGATCTATTTATAGACTTCCAAGAGTCTTTATGATAATAATTGTGACTCTTCATAATAAACTATTCTTTCCAAGAGTTACAACCTTTGGAAATAAACAATTATTCACCAAAAGGTATCTCTTTTAAATTAATGCAATAATTCTAAAAGACACAACCTTTAAATTAATGAAATAATTCTAAAGGACACAACATTTGGAATATAATCATTTCACCAAAAGACATGACATTTCATATATATATATATATATATAGAGGTCACAATCCATTACTATTATCATATAATAATAAATACATTCAACAATATATTTATTCACTCATTAAATGACCAACTTTAATATTAATTTCTCATTCACCAAAATTTGGTTTTGAGAAATCAAATCAACAAAATCCATTTACGCAAAACGAATTATAAAATTGTCATTTAATATTTTATAAAATGTGGTCAAAACCAACATTTTTCAACAATCCCCCACATGAATGAAATTAATGCATGTGACTCCCTATGAAAGTTTCGACGAACCGTTACTGCATCGGGATAGGTAGCTTCAGGCTTTGAACCTTCCCTAGTAAAATGTCACCGGATTTACTTGCCACTCAGTGAACACGATGTCTTGAACTGTTTGACATTTTGTGTAAACCAAGACAATGACATATACACATCAACGACTCTAATACCCTTTGGTTCTAACGTTGTGTCCTTTTCGGCCTTGGACCATATCTTGGATTAATAAGTGTGTTTTCATTTGAAGCGGCCCCACTTCACACTTATATAGGTGTTCTCCTATCAAGAATACCCTGCAATACTCCACCTTTGGGATATAGGAATCATTAAAAGTTGTTAAGCTTAACCTCACCACATGTCAGCAGGTTTTCTGCACCGGAAGGTGTAAGGTTGCACTTGAAGGGAATCAAGAATGGGTTTCTTTAGTTTTCTCAAGTGCACATCTGAGTGCTTCATAACTTAGTTGTCTCGTTGAACCAAGTTCTTGGGATCCTCCAGTCAGCATGGACGAGTTACCGCTATTAACACCCTTTAATGTGTGGGTTTTAACCCTATTCCCCTTACCGCACTATACATTTGATCTCGGTTAATGTCTTTTGTAAGAGGATCCGCAATATTTTCTTTGGACTTCACATAGTCAATGGAGATTACTCCACTTGAGATCAAATGTCTAACAGTGTTGTGTCTCCGACGAATGTGTCGAGATTTACCGTTATACATATTACTTTGTGTCCTCCCAATAGTCGACATGTTATCAAAGTGTATCATCACTGGAGGCACTGGTTTGTTCTAACCGGGAATATCCTCTAAGAAGTTTCGAAGCCATTCTGCTTCTTCACCAGCCTTGTCCAATGCAATGAACTCCGATTCCATTGTGGAACGAGCTATGAAAGTTTGCTTAAAGGATTTCCATGACACTGCTCCTCCACCTATGGTGAATACATATCCACTAGTGGACTTGGAGTCTTTTGAATCAAATATTCAATTGGCATCAGTGTATCCTTCCAACACTTCTGGATATTTTATATACAAGATTCCAAAACTTAACGTATGTTTCAAATAGCTAAGGACTCTCATCAGAGCCTTCCAATGAATCTTGTTGGGGTTGCTCGTGAATCTACTGAGCTTACTAACTGAATATGTTATATCAGGTCGTGTACAATTCGTTAAGTACACCAGACTTTCGATAATTCTAGCATACTTATGTTGATCCACTGGGTCTCCCTTATTTTTGGCTAAGTGCACATTTGGATCCACGAGAGTGCTAGCCGGGGGAACGTCAAAGACATCAAATTTTCTAAGCACATTCTCAACATAATGAGCTTGTGTTAGGATAATTCCGTCAGGAGTTCTAGAGATCTTTATCCCTAGTATAACGTCTGCTAGACCCATATCTTCCATGATAAAATTTTGTTTCAACATGTTCTTAGTGATTATATCATGATTTCTTCCCGTTATTAGCATGTCATCTACGTACAGACATACTATCACATATTCTTCGTGTGTGCCCTTAATGTAAACACATTTGTCACACTCATTCGTTTTGAAGCCATTTGATAACATTACTGTATCAAATTTCGCATGCCATTGGAGAGGTGCTTGTTTTAGTCCGTACAAGAACTTAACAAGTTCGCACACCTTGTTCTCCTTGCCAGGTATAACAAACCCTTCAGGTTGTTCCATGTATATCTCCTCATCTAATTCCCCATTTAGGAATGCCATTTTTAAATCCATTTGATGTACCTCAAGGTTGTGCAATGCTGCAATAGCAATGAGCACTCTAATGGATGTAATTCTCGTTACAAGAGAATACGTGTCGAAGAAGTCGTATCCCTCCTTTTGTTTGAACCCTTTTCCTACTAAACGAGCTTTGTACTTATCAATTGATCCATCAGCCTTATATTTTCTCTTTAGGATCCATTTTCATCCTAAAGTTTTACAACTTGGTGGAAGATCAACTATCTCCCAAGTATGATAGTGCATGATAGACTCAATTTCGTTGTTTATAGCCTCTTTTCATAGAGGAGCATCTGGACTAGACAGTGCCTCTTGAACTGTCCGAGGTTCATTTTCCATCATGTATGATAGAAAATCTGGCCCAAAGGACTTTTCCTTTCTGGCCCTTTTACTGCGTCTTGGTTCTTCATCAACCTTAGGTTCTGCATTAACCTCTGGTGAACCAATTGCAATTTCATAAGTTCTCTTATGTGAATTTACTTCTTCCCTTTGATTCTTAGGGAATATGTTCTCGAAGAACACAACATTTCTTGACTCGATAGTCATTCCTACGTTCATCTCCGGAACGTTTGATTTATGCACCAGGAATCGATTTGCACTACTATTATGTGCATACCCAATGAAGATGCAATCAACCGTTTTTTGTCATATTTTTACTTGTTTTGGCTTAGGTACTTCAACCTTAGCCAGACATCCCCACACTTTAAGGTAATTGTATGATGGGATTCTACCCTTCCATAATTCATATGGAGTTTTATCCAATTTCGTGTGTGGTAACTTATTAAGAATGTAGTTGGCTGAAAGTATGGCTTCCCCCCACATGTTCTGGGGTAAGCCCGAACTAATCAACATAGCGTTCATCATCTCTTTTAGAGTTCTATTCTTGCGTTCTACAACGCCATTTGATTGAGGTGAGTATGGAACCGTTGTTTGATGAATGATGCCATTTTGGGAGCAAAATTCTTCAAACGGTGCTACATATTCTCCACCTCTATCACTTCGAATCATTTTGATTCGCTTACTAAGTTGATTTTCAGCCTCATTCTTATAAGCTTTAAAAGCTTCAATTGCTTCGTCTTTGCTCTTCAAGAGGTATACATAACAGTATCTTGTGCAATCATCAATAAAAATTATGAAATAATTTTTACCACCTCTAGTTTGCACAAACTTTAAATCACATATATTTGTATGGATAAGTTCTAAAGGTGTAGTATTTCTTTCCACCGAATGGAATGCTGATTTGGCCATTTTTGCCTCAACACAGATCTCACACTTTTGTGAATCAAATTCCATTTTGGGGAGTAAATCTAAACCCACTAAACGTTTTAAGGCATTTTGATTTACATGTCCTAATCTACCATGCCATAGAATACTCAAGCAAGTAATTAATAACACTATTATTAATACTGCGTTTAATGTCAAGCTTGACAGTTAGTACATTCATTTTGAAAAGACCCTTCTCAAGGCACCCTTTCCCAATAAATTGACCATATTTGGTCAGTACAAATTTATCAGCTTCAAAAACTAATTTAAATCCGACTTTGTTCAATATGAGCCGGAGACTAAGTTCTTTCGAATGTCTAGGGCATGTAGTACATCCACAAGAGTTAGTTCTTTTGCTGAGGTCATTTTCAGTACCACTCTTCCCAATTCGACCACGTTCGATGTAGCAGAGTTTCCCATGAAGAGTTTTATGCCATTGATCGCTTGGTAGGATGAGAACATTTCCTTGTCTGAACAGATATGACGGGTAGCACCAGTGTCTACCCACCATTCCCTCGGGTTATCCACTAAGTTCGCTTTGAACACGACAACGGATAGATCTAGTTCAGATATTTCTTCAGGCAGGGATTTGTGTTCCACAATATTAGCCTGATTCTGGTTGACATTCACGCTGGCCTTCTTCGGTTGGCGACATTCACTTGCCTTGTGTCTGGGCTTATCACAATTATAACAGTTACCTTTGAACCTTTTAGTGGTCTGAGGTTTCTGTTGTTTGTCAACGCGTCTTCGATTTTTGCCTCTTCCGGACTCAGCCAGGTTCACTTTCGCCTCTTCACTACTCTTATCACTTTTACCCTCGAATTTTCGGTTATCTTCCTCAATCCTTAGTCTCACGATCAAGTCCTCAAGGCCCATTTCCTTGCGCTTGTGCTTGAGGTAGTTCTTGAAGTCCTTCCATAGAGGCAGTAACTTCTCTATTAGAGCAGCTACTTGAAAGGATTCAGACAGTTGCATATCCTCGACATGAATCCCATGTAGGATCAACTGCAACTCTCGAACCTGTTCTAAAACAGTTTTCGAGTCAAACATTTTGAAGTCGAGGAACCGTTTGACAATGAATTTCTTCAATCCGACATCCTACGTTTTGTACTTCTTTTCCAAAGACTGCCACAATTCTTTAGTTATCTTGAAGGTGGCGTAGACACTGTACAATGAGTCATCTAGCCCATTCAGAATGTAATTACGACACAGGAAGTCATTGTGATTCCATAATTTCCATGCGTCAAGAGCAGTCAACCTTTGTTGGTCGCTGTCATCCTCCTCTACAGTAGGAGGATCTTCCCTCAAGAACCGTGCAAGGTTCAGGGTAGTCAGATAGAACAACATTTTCTGTGAGGAGAGTTGGTTAATGTTTTGCTGAACAAGTAGGAAATTACTTGGAACAGGGATGTGAATGGAGGATTGTAACCGTTTCTTGATTTAAGAAACAAATGAAGGATCGGTTGAAGGAACCGAGATTGGGAAGGGTGGTAGTCGGGAGTTTTGAACGACGTTGGACGTCGGACAACAACTACAAGGAAGGGTGTCGGATCGAGGCGTTAGCCGGACGACCTGTTGATACCATATAGAGACTATGAAATTATGATTTCATTGAGTGATTGTAAAGGAAACATGAGGGGAGTATTTATAGATACAAAAACATATCTACTCTATATTTCTAATTAAGAAAATAAGAAATATATATTATACTAGTATATGCCTAATATGTAGTTCATTATAGAATCTGAATACTTTTGGAATGACCATATGATTGATGAATGAGCAGTTAACGGGTGGAACTTTTGTTTGGGACTTACCATATCATGACACAACGATTAATAAGTCTTTTTTTCTTATGCTAAACCACTCAAAATGATTTTTTAATTTCAATTTTTTATTTCAAGTTTTGTGCTTTTAGTATGAAATTATGTTGTTTTTTGTATTTAATGTTTAAAGCCATCATCCTTGTTTTCAATACTTTTCAAAAAAAATTCAGAGATACACTAAATTGAACTATTTTCTTATTTACATCATAATTGTCAAGCCTAATTAAACAGCTAGTTAGTTTGTTAATCGAGATTATTGGAGATTTGGAGTATTAATCAAGTTTAATGGAGTATTAGTCCAGATGTAAAAGTTGGAAATAAGTCGAGGACCGACTTGAGCTCTGATTCTTCATGATGGTAATCTATTTTTTTTTAAATGTTTTATTTATAAAATTCTTAAGCAATAAATAAGAAATCTTAATTTAATAAAAATAGAAAATTACAAGGAGACCTTTAAAGAACTTAAAACTTAAAAAATAATGTTGAAAAATATAAAAGTGCATTTTACCCTTTTTTTTTTTTTTTTTTTTTTATCCCTCTAGCAATAGAGTTTTACCTAAAAAAAATTATACATCATGGCAAAGATATGAGTTTTGCTCGTAGCGTCAATTCCATTTAAAAAAATGTGTTAGATTGTTTGAATCAGATTTTAACGCCGAAAAGTAAAAAAATAAAGACCTAATTAAAAATTGCTAGGAGGGCGATAGATTTTTACATGCAATAGATTAATACATAGTGTTATTTTATTAATTAGAACATACTAATATTATTAATTCCTTGTTTGAATACAAGAATCCTTCGCTTTCATTTCATTATTATTTTCGTATTTCGATCAATACAATTATACAAGAGCTCCTCTTCATCTTATCTTGTTGAATATGTACGCAATATTACAGCATTAAATACAATATTAATAGAAATAAATAAATATAAAATAGTACTCTCTTTATTTCAGTGAAAACTAACTATAGAACTTTCATTTTTCGTCTATCCCAAAAAAAACTATTCATTCTGTTTTTTACAAATTACTCTTTTCCACATTTTATTATATTCTTTCTCCATGTCCAAAGCTCATTACTAACTTTCATCGATTACTCCCTCCGTCCCATCTTTACTTTCACATGTGAAATGGCACGTGGAATAAGAAAAGTGAATTTAGTGGAGATTTTGAGAGGTAATTTTGTAAACCTTTATGTATAAAGTAAAAAAATGAGTTGACTTTTGTGTATGTGTGGAGAAAAAGTAATGACATTTGTGTAAATTTGAGGATATTGTGAGGGTGGAGTATATAAAGGGTTTTCCGGGTGTGGAAGTAATTGTGAGACGTCTTAAAAAGGAAAGTGTGAAAGTAATTGCGGGACGGAGGGAGTATTAATTAATATCATTATTAAAATATTATTAATATTAATTTGAACAATATGATTGTAACAATATTAATAATACAAATTATTATCAATGTTAATTATAACACTAATAATTAAAATATTAATATTCTAGCACTCAATAGTCAATATATTATTAATATCTTCTTAAGTCACCCTAATACACACTTAATTTAAACTTTATTTTAGATTGATGAATTAAAATAAATTGACCAATTGAAAATATTTCACTCAATTAAAAATATAAATTATCTCATTGTAGAAAATAATAAACATGGCTGAATGTTTGCAACGGTCCAGGGATTAGTCTCAGAGAAAGGAAATCCGGTCACGGGCTCCATATATCTGCTTTAGGATTTGGTCTCTACACTTAGGGTGGGAATGGGCCAGGCCTTGGTAGGCTTTAAGAAAAAAAGTCTGACTTGTTATATATTTCTTAGGCCCGAGCCTGGCCTGTTATAGGCTTTTTTTTAAGGCTCAAGCCTGGCCTTTTTAATAAATAGGTCTGGCCCGAAAGCCTTTAAAGGCCTCTTAATCTTATTAGCGTATTTTTTTTAAAAAAATCTACAATCGTATTATTATCAAAATATAAAAATTAACTCTTTAAATCTCAAAATGAAGAAATGGAAGTAATAAAATGTTAAAAAAAAATATTCAACTATTTTTTCAACTATTACAAAGAAAAATATAACTAGTGTTACTAAATTTTCTTATTTATTTATTTGAAAATCACATATTATATAAGTACGTATATACTTATAATATATATATATATATATATATATATGTGAGTGTGAAGTTATATAGACCGGCCTGTTGGGCTTAAAAGGCTTATGAAAAAGTTTGAGCCCGGCCTATTTAACTAAATAGGCTTCTAAAAAAGCTTGAGCCCGGCTTGTTTATTAAACGAGTCGAGCCGAGTCGAGCTTTAATAGGCCGAGCCGTAGGCTCCTGTCGGGTAGTCTGGCCCATTCCTACCCCTATCTACACTCTACTTTAGGCGCTGATGCAACATTGTTGTGTGCAACCGCTTTCCATTGGAAAGGGGGTTGGTGCCGCGTGGTGGGGTGATCAAGGGGCGTGCCGCCGTATAGTAGGAAGCCTCATGATTTAAGGAGGCATGGAAGGTGAGCGTATTAGCGCCTATTATCAAACACTTGTCCTCTAATTTTGAATATGATAAGAGGAATTGTGAATTAGTCTGCTAAGTATACTCATACAAAGAGATCACTAACAATTACAGACGAAAATAATGATATAGAAGAATAGTTTCCACTTTTCATTCACTAATACTCCTTCCGTCCGTCTATAAGCTTCCCGTTACTTTTTGGCACAGAGATTAAGAAAAGTGATTAAATAATAGATATACTACAAGTGATGTGATTGGAAGAAGGAGAGAGATAGAGAGAAAAAGTAAGATATAAAGTGATGTGTAAGAAAAAGTACTTACCAAAAAAGGTATGAGAAGCTTATAGGCGGACAGACAAAAATGGTAAAATGGGAAGCTTATAGGCGGACGGAGGGAGTAATATTTACCACTTTTTCAGTATTAGAGATTACCATTTTTCACTTTTCATTATTAGAGATTACCACTTTTTTTTTTTTTTGACGGGGAGATTACCACTTTAGTTTTCACTAATAATAGCTACCATTTTTCAGTATTAGAGATTACCACTTACACTTTTCATTATTTGAGATTAACACTTTAGTTTTACAACTTTTCAGTATTAGAGATTACCATTTTTCATCAATAATGTTTACCACTTTTCAGTATTAGAGATTACCACTTTACACTAATAATGTTTACCACTTTTCACTAATAACATGACCACTTTTTAATAATAAAAGTTAAAATTTCAATTCAATAAAATATATATGGAGTGACATTTTTAAGTAATAAAATTATCAAGTAATAAAAAAAATCACTTAAAAAAAACAATTTTAAATCCAAGTGGGGTTCCAAATTCCAATGGTCAAATGTGTGATAGATAAAGGCGGTGTATGTGAGAGACAGAAAGTTTGAGTAACTTTTTCTTTCACACAAATTCTTTTTCCCTTAATTCTCATTTCTCAAAATCGAACTGTTTTTCTCACTCTTCATACACTATTTCAATTCTTCTTCCTAAAAAAATCTCTCTCTAGGTTCCTCTTTGTTTAGGGTTTTTTCCTCGCGTTATCTTCGAGGCTGGTCGGAAATCTTTCCTCCGGTAGGACCTTCGCCTGGTTCTGTATCTTCTTTTTTAGGTGGTGTCTCCCTCAACCATCCCCTGTTTTTCAAAAAAAAAAATTCTTCTTCCTAATTTCAAAAATGGGGTTTAATGATTTATGCAATACATGGCTGGTTTTAGGATTATGCTTCTCACCGTCAACCACCGGAGAAGCCCCGGCCGCCTGCTTGGGAAAGCTTTTGAGCCATCATCTTCGTCTCTCATCTTCCCATTTTAGCGGCGGCAGATGCTTCACGCGCCGTCGATCGGAAGCTACCGCCGATAAAGGACTCAGATCTGTAACAGATCGGGCAAACCTCGATGAAGATGGAGGTCGCGATGGGCCACGAAAGACGCCGCAACCCTCAACGTCCGTCTTCCGTATGGAAGGGAGGTCGCCGGAGAGATGGGTGCCGTCGTTGTCGGTCGAGCAAAAACCCTTCAGCCACCGCCATCTTTGTCTCTCATCTTCCCCGTTTTTCTCCCGTGCCTTCTTCGAACTCTCATCTCCCCCTTTTCCTCTTAATTTTCCAATTGTTGCTGAATATTGAACTTTTGGTGCGTGGGTCAGGACGGGTCGGAGGCGGGTCGAAAACGGGTCAGGGTAAAAATAGTGTGCACCAAAATACGATCCGTGCACAGTGTGCATATGAGAATTTCTCTAAAATTGAATGGAGGGAGTATTTAGCAAGAGGAGCTACTACTTCATTACCAGAATCAATTCAACACTCTTTTGATGACAATATCATGGGTCAGTCTTACGTGAAATATTGCATACATGCATTCCATCCTAATTAGACAAGTCAAAACCCTAAAGTTCAAAAGTCAAATTAAGTCAATTTTAAAAAATTCGCGGGTCATAAGCATGGATCCGGGTTGCCCAGAAAATTCACGGTTGCAAACATGTGGTTTACTATATGTCCAAAATATTGTTACTACAAAGCCAAAATATTACCACTACAAGGCCAAAATTTAATACTACATGTTAAAACATTCTGACAAATTCACCAAAAATTTAAGTCTCCAGAATATTTTTGAACATGTAGTAATACACTTTTGACCTTGTAGTGATAACATTTTGATCTTGTAGTAACATTTTTTTTAGTCATAGTCGAATAAGTTAAAATTATTTTAGTAATTTTGTCCAAAAAAAATAAGTGTCCAGAATATTTTTGAATTTGTAGTAATACACTTTTTTCTTGTAGTAACATAGTTTTAGTAATGTAGTAAAATAATATATTAGAGTGAAAATAAATATTCTAATTTAGATTGACCCGTGTTGATCCGCGTTAACCTGCAAATTTTGACCTAATTACTATTACATGTATGCAATATTGAATGAGGATAATTCAACGGAGGAGTAGGTAACCTTGCCCTATCATTACTCAAATCTTTGCTAACTTATAGCCAATAGCTTAGCTATGCTTTTTTTTCATTTCTTTTTTGTGTTTTATTTCAAATTTAATGTTTAAACTCATCATTCTTGTTTTCCTTTTAATGCTAACCCCAGAACATCTCTAATAATTTTCAACTTATTTTTATTAATCATTATTACTCCTCCATAACTTCACCAACAAATTTTAAAACATCAAATAATACACGATAAATGTTATAAATGGCATAAAAACATAAAAATATTACTCGTACACTATAATAGGTACTGATCTTGATTGAAACTTACAACCCTTAAATTTTCAAAATTGGATAATAAATTTAATTTTAAAGGTTCTAGTTATACACTATATCAAAAGTGTGAAATTGGTGAGATTGTCGTAATGCATCAATTACCCGTGCGAGTACTGCGTGACGTCCAACATGCACGCAACGCATCTTCTGCTTTCTGCGCAGTCTTAAATCCAAATTGGAAACATGCTTTTACTTACTGTTGTGCTCTACAACCTATATGCATGGAACTTGTTTTGAATATATTTTGACTTCACCTCACCTCAAAACTTTACTCACAATACATGAGAGATGAATTTCAAAATAGTTGAGGTAAATTATTTTTTTTTGTCTTGATATTCGGTTCAATGACAGACTAGTTTGGGGGACAAATCTCATCGTTCACTTACGAAACTGAGGTAAATTAGTTGAGGACTTCAGGGGACAAAGTTTCGGAGCCACGAGTAAATCTCCAAAACTAAATAGGCGAACTTATGTTTTTAGATGTTATAATTATTCACACTTTTAGATGTATTACCTCCCGTCTCACTATATAATAAAACAAAACAAAATGAATTTTATAGAAATAAAACGATGATGCACTAAGCTAGATTAATCGCTTAATAATAAAGTAAAACAACTTTGGTAATCTTAAGAACACGCTCTAATGTCCTTCTATTAGAAAATTAATTTTTCCCCTATTTTCAAGTTCGCACATTTAGATTAAACTTAATTATTTCATGATATAAGAGCCTCAACGCTCACACCCAAACGTCGTGAGTTTAATTTCTGCTAAAACCAACTTCACCAATTTAAATTATTTGTTCACTAGATGGATCGATCTCCTCCCCTATATGTGATTATCCGACCCACGAATAAGAAAGATTATTAAGAAATTAATATACAATGTGTCATGTGAATAATCGGGATCTCAGCAGCTGCTTAATATTATTAAAATATACTCCCTCCGTCCAATTTTATTATGCCCACTTCTCTGAGCACGAGTTTTAATGAATATTGATTAGTTTATTCATAAAGTAGATAAGTTGAGGGTATGATGGGGTCCATTTGTAAATAAATGATTGTTTATAAATAAAGTGAATAGCAAAGTGGGTAAATAAGTGATAGTAGGAGAGTGGAGATAACATAGTATGAATAGTATTGTTTCCACAAAAATGGTATGAATATGATAAAATTGGACAACAAAAAAAGAAAAGTAGAAATGATAAAATTGGACGAAGGGAGTAATTATTATACTCATTTCTAGATCTCAAATTCGAAATCAACATGCAAATAATTTTTGATAATTTTTGAGAAGTCTCATTGATCAGTACAGTAGTACTAGCTAGGCAATATTTATGATATTATTATCTTAAATATAATACTTCCTTCATCCAACAATTCTATTCTCACTTACTTTATTAATCTGTCTACCAAATTAATTTTAATACATTTTATGGAAAAATCACTATTTTTTTCATCTTTCAATCATTTCTTAATAAAATGTCATTCAACTTTACTCATAAACTTTATCCACAATGAATCCTACAATAATCTATAATACACTTATTTTATCTATTTTCTTGATAAAACATGTGCCCAAATGTACGCGAATAGAATTCGTGGGGAAGCATTAATTTTAAAAAATTTATAGTAATAACTAAAAAAATTATATAAAATAATTTTTTATTAATATTAAATAGGAGTATAATATTAATATAAATAAATATTAAAATTTTATTAATATTATTATTAACAATATTGATGGTAATAATATTAATTATATACAAATTATTATCAATTTTGAAATATTTTATGAGAGAGTAAATACAATGAATTGAATAAAAAAAATTGAAGCATTTCATATAAAATTAATAATATATATTTTTCAATAGTGTAATACGCCGACAGAGCTAGCTAGTTAGATATTATTATAATATAAAAATGTTAATTTTATATATTTTGTCAATAGTGTATTACGCCCACAATATTATTATAATATAAAAATGTTATATCAAACAAAACATTTGTATACAACACAATTAAAAGCAATAAATATCGGAAATGATATAGAACCCGGTGCTCATTTTTGTGTCTATCGTCCATGGCATTTATATTTAATTTAAACTTATCTAATATCCATTTTTTTTATCCATATCAAAATTATAAAAAAATCTTATGTTTCTTTTTAGAAAGATTTGATGTATTATAAATTAAAAAATGCACTTGTATATATAATAAATATGTTGTTATCATATGAGAATTTCATTTATCACAACATTCATTAAATGTTTTGATAATTCATTCAATAAATTAACTAAATGTCCGAGATAAAGTGAAAGAAATATAAAAATTCAATAACATTAAAAAAAAACATAAAGATTTTTTATAATTTTGATATGAAAAAAAAGAATATATTAATATTAGATTAAATTTAAATTAAATATAAATAAGAATTTATTGATACTATCATTTCGCCTATACAAAATAGTGTCCACTGGTGAGCTCTGTATCATTTCCGTCTATGTGCACAAAAATAGTGCACTCTATATCATTTCCGCAATAAATATATATTAACATAATAATAATAAGAAGAGTTATCAAGAAGGGGTAGGAATGCACATATAACGCCAATAATTCTCGTAAATTGTTCTTTCCACTGTATAGTATTTGTATCCTTTCTCCTCTTCTAGATTAGAGTACACCGATTATACTACCAGAGAGGAAAAGTTTGGTCTAAATTATACTACACCGATTATACGAGAGGAGAGGAAAAGTTTGGTGAAGAAACAAAATGGTGGAGATTCATGAGGAAGGCGATTTGTCTGCAACCGGAAGCGGGTGCACCGAAGAAGAAATGAGCTACGACGATCTCAAGCAGCGCATGTTGAAAGATTGCAAGCGGATACAAAGGATGAAAGCAGAGCACGACACAGAGAATCTCAACAACAAACAGGAGCAATCACGCCAAAAGAAAATGGACAGGGCTCGAGGAGCAGTTCTCAAATACATGGTCAAAATCATGAGCGTTTGCAAAGGCCAGGGATTCGTCTACGGAATTGTCCCCGAAAAGGGCAACCCCGTCTCGGGCTCCTCCGACAGCCTCCGCGCCTGGTGGAAGGATTCTGTCAAGTTCGAACAGCTGCACCCGCCGCTATTGCTGAATATCTTCCTAAGATCATGCAAGAAGTCGCCCAGGAATTGGATCTCAATTCCTTTATGTATATGCTTCAGGATCTACAGGACACCACTCTGGCATCTCTGCTTTCAGCCTTGATGCAGCATTGCGTTCAGCCGCAGCGGAGGTTTCCCTTGGAGAGGGGATTAGCACCCCCGTGGTGGCCTACGGGGAACGAGTTGTGGTGGGGCGATCAAGGGGTGGCGCGAGAGCAAGGTGTGCCACCATATATGAAGCCTCATGACTTGAAGAAGGCGTGGAAGGTGAGTGTTTTAGCATCTATTATCAAACACATGTCCCCTGATTTGGACAGGATGAGAGGGATTGTCAATCGGTCCAAGTGTTTGCAACGTAATATGACTGCTAAGGATACCGACACGTTGTCTAGAGTGTTCAATCAAGAAGAAGCTCTTGTGAATCACACAAAGAGATCACTAACAATCTCAGACGAAAATAATAAACTAGGAGAAGAAGTGGAAGAAGAAGGAGATAATGATGATGATGAGAATCTTAGGTTGGTTAGTGGAAAGAGGAAGAGCCCGTTCGGCGATGTTGGTACCCCATCTCCTGAAAGTGATGGTTTAATGGTGAAGAATTCAACAAGTGAAGAAGATCAAATGAACGTGTCCGATTGGTTGAATACTCCCATGGAAATGGGGTACCAAGAGATGAATGAAGTGGGGACTAGTAGTTCTTTATCAGACACTGTAGGAGTTGGATACTATTGGAATGATTCTGGTTTTGCAAATATGATAATGAATGAGAAACCAATGGAGGAGCAGGTAACTACAGAAGGAGAAACAGCTGGATTAACTTCTGTTTGGGATTTATCATATCATGACAGTGACATGGTGGAATAATCAAATCTTTGCTCATAGCTTAGCTAAATCATAATGTGTGTGAATAATCAAATCTTTGCTCATAGCTTAGCTAAATCATAATGTGTGTGAGTTTGCTTTCATCATTGTATACTTAAAAAGATGGTGTCAATTTTATCTTTTTCTTGTAGTTGTACTTGTACATACAAATTTAATAATATACCATATGTGCCCTTTTTATTAGTTGCTATAATTTACATTGAATTTTTGTCCAGAAGCTAATAAATAGTTAGAATGTGGATTTGTATTTTGTTAGTTCAGTATGTTATAAATATTACAGTAGACTAAAAATTGCAAAAACTATGCCTTTGAGGCATACACACGTCTTCAAGTTGGAACTTGGAAGCTCCTCACCTCCACATCCACTTTTACTGCAAAAACAACACACACCGGTCTGTGATCCGAAAATTTTGACTCCCCTCGTATGTAAGACAATTGTTCAATACTATCTCCGGAATCTGTCACACCTAATCATAAAATCCATCATAAAAGAATATAAGTATATGTTGTATCTAAGACTAATGACCACGCATGCCTATAATCAACGATTTCCAAGCCAGAGTCCTTCGTACAATGATTACCACGCACGCAACACACCTTCTATTTTCTACACAGTCTTGAATCCAAATTTGATTCATGTTTTTACCTACAACTTATATGCTTGGAACATGTTTTGAATTGATCATATATTTTGACTTCAACTCAAAATTTTAATAACAATACATGAGAGATGAATTTCAAAATTAACTAAGGTAAATTAGTTGAGAATTTTAGGGGACAAAGTTTCAGACTCTCAATGAATCTCCAAAACTAAATAAGTTAACTTACGTTTTGAGATGTAATTATTCATCTATCTTTTTCTCTCGTACAAAGATCGTTTGTCTTTCTACGTATTATCTCTCGTGTCACTATATAACAAAAATGTGAGGTTTATCTCATAATCTTTGAGATCCAGATGAGTTCTACTCGTCTGATGTTGAATTCAAAAGAGTTGTCTAGTCTGCTGAAGTATTCAACTGTTGGGAGTATCAGCTGGTCTACTTATCTGATAAAAGTCTTCTGGAAGACTCAGCTGTTGGGCGTATCAGCTGGTGGAGTCAGGCAAGATAACTCAGGCCTGATCAGATGAGTGTAGAAACTCATAAACTTTGAGCTCTGAGAAGATCTGTTGCATGGGAATGGTAGAGAGATCCTTGGTATTCTGCATCATAACTGAATATACATCCCACTTTTGAGGGAGACTTCTCAAGATTTTCAGTGCAACCTCTCTCTTGGAGTAGACCTTGCCCAATGAGTTGATTTCATTCATCATATCTGTGAATCTACCAGCAAACTTGTCAATGGACTCATCTGACTCCATTGTAAATTGTTCAAACTTCTGCATAACCACTTGGAGCTTATTCTCCTTTATCTTTTCTGTACCCTCACACATTTCTGCAAGAGTATCCCATATTTCTTTGGCAGTTGTGCAGTGGTAGACTCTTCCTATTACTGCATCTGGAATGGTCTGGTAAAGAGTATTAATGGAAAGATAATTGAGATTATCTCTTCTCTTTTCTTCTGTGGTGAGATCATCTTCATCCTTAGGAATCTCATCCCTGGTGTCAGCTCTTTGAGCATCAGTGACTCTGGGATTTGCTTGCATGAAGACAAATGGTCCTCTAGTGAGAACTCTTAGCATATCAGTGTGTAAGCAAGAAAGATGTGCTCTCATCCTGATTTTCCAAAAATAATAGTTCTCAATTGAGAACATAGGCAGTTTTTGATGAGATATGTGATTCACTGGATCAGGGGCAGTGTTGTTTATGGTCTGCACAGCATCATGAGGAACAACATTCATGTTCTGTTCCTGATTCTGATCTTGGTTCTGGTTCTGATGCTGGTTCCTTTTGTTGTTGTTGTTGCCACCCCTTGCCATACCTTCAAGAATGGGTTAGATAACACAGAGGTGTAGATTTCAGATAGAGATCAGTTCAGTGACCACACAAAAATGTGTCTTTGAAAATCAAGATGGATTTTCAGAAGCAGTGGTCTTTGAACCCCTGCTCTGATACCACTTGTTGGTCCTGAAAGGAGTATATAACAAGTGTATGGGGGGGGGGAATACACTTGTATGCAAATCTTTTCAAACTTTGATCAAACCAGACTTTAGCAAGGTTGTCTTGGACAACTCTGCTGTTATGATTAACTCTTTATAGATAATCAAACTACTAAGCACTATCGAGTACTTAGTTGAATAACTATCTAAGAGAGTTATATGTGCGGAATTAGTGGTTGGCCCTTTAGTTTAAACTCCTTTTTAATTCTGAAATCTCCTTAACAGTTTATCCAGTTCAGGGAACTTGTCCAAATCTGTTTTGCACAGTCTTGTGAGAATGTCTTTGAAAACTCAGTTTGTGTGCAGTGTTGAATGGATGTTAATGCTTGAAAGTAAATCAACACAAAGATTTATAGTGGTTCAGAGACTCAAACTCCTACATCCACTTTCCCTGATTTAACAGGATAATTCCTTCACTCTTGGAATTAACTTGTTTTATAGTGCCAAGGTGCACTTGATCAACCACACCGCTCCTTGGTGCCTTGATCCCTAGGATGTCTAGAGTCCTAGTACCCTTTCTCAACTCAGAACTGAATTGTTCTTCTCTCAACAGTTAGCTCCTTCCACTTCTACTACTACAACCTTCTAACTTTCTCACTTGAAAGATATAAGGGTTGAAGTAAGGTTCCAACTAATGAGATATCCTTTACAATGAAGTTCAGTATATAAGGATAGGATATCTCTCTAAGCTTTGTATGGATATACAATGAGGTTCAGCTTAAATGAAGTGTTTGAAGACTAAGATAGTCTCTTTGAAAGCTTGAAAGCACTTGAGCTTTGTAGGATAGTTGAATAGATAATGGATGCTTTCAAATGGTCTTCACACTTCTGTATTTATAGACAAATTTGAGGATTTGCCCGTTGGAGAGGCAGTCTCAAATGTCCATAAATGTCTTCCTTGAACTCTTCAAACTGGAAGACAGATTTTTGATAGTGACATGTCCTTAATTTGGGAAATAAACGGCTGTAATCATTTTGTCTTCATTCTGCAGCACTTTTCCCAATGTCTAACTTCAAGATTCACTTGGTTAAACATGGACATCTCTTCTTATCAATGATCCTGAGATAAGGACAACATTCCTTATCATTAGGACAGTTCTGCTTATCTATTTCAGCAGTTTCTACTTATCAGCAGTGTTGACATGCTCTCTTCAGAAGACTTGGCTCTTTCCCTTTGCATGGCTTTAGATGTCTCTTTGATGATCAATAGGCATGTATATTTTGATTCAGTAGCATTGATCATTTCAGCATAGTTGTCCTTGAAACTCTTCTGGTTCATGTATGCTGGGACAACTCTGCTTGGTCATTCTTGCTGAACAATCTACCTGGACAATCCTTCTAAACTTGTATACTTCAATAGACTAGATCTATTGATGTTGCTTTCACTGTGTTTGATCTTTAGAAGACTTGGTCTAAAGATGTCTAGATTTGGTCAGCATATTTGTCCTTCAGCAGACTTGGGATAGGCTAGATTTTGAGCCTTGAGGGGATATGATTAAAGTAGTCTTCTAAGCATATATTCCCCCTCAATTAGTCCATCTAATTTTTTCTAAGAGCTGCCAAACATATCAGCTTCTCTACTTGTCTTAGGCTACATGTTCCAACAGTCGTGAAACATGTTCATTCATATTGACTTATCTACTTGGCATGTCTCAGGGGTTTTGGTATCATAATCAAAACTTATTTTATTCTCAACACTTAATAATGGAAAGAAAAAAAGCGTTAAACATGACCATCAAACTATATCAGTTAGACCGCAAAGTTTTCAAGGACGTATTTGCCATGATCTTCATAAATTTAAGTAAAACATCTTTTGCTGATTTTTTAAAAAACGTAAAATCAAATTTCAACAAATATGAATAAGTAAACATAGTCCAAAAAAAAGTAAACAGAAAGAATACAAGGAACTTGGTTATGAGAAGAAAAAAAAGAAAAAAAGAAGAGTACCCATGGTGGTTTAGCGGAGCAACCGACAGAAGGCGGTAGGAAAGAGTATCCGTGTAGTTCGGCGAAGCAACGGAAGGCGAGCAACCGACAGAAGGAGAGACAAGGAGAAGAAGAATATACAAGAAGAAAAGGTCTGCATATAGGAGAATACGTACTTTGGAGCAATAGGTACGCATTACCTAAGCCATCTTTAGTTTATCTAAATCTTGAGTTTAGTTACAAAAATTCCCCATAATTAGGGCAAATCAAAACGAGGCCGGCCCAGTAAATTTACTTTACAACTTAAGTAATTGAAAAAAAAAAGAAAAAGCTATAAACCTAACTACAGGAAAAAACATTTAAATTTATCATTTCAAACCACTTTTTATCATGCAATCTATATATATATAATGACAGGATAGTCTGCCAAAAATAGATTACTTCATTTTCCCGCCCATTTACACTTACTATTTCTGGATTTTTTTTTAATTAAAATTTCATTTATCTTCTGCTGCTTCTGCATGCGCATGCGCCACAACCCCAATCACATTGTCTGTAGCATGCACCAGTCCACAACCGTCCATCAATAAGCACATAAAACTAGGTTGAATTGATTTTGAAACCTGAAAAATATTAATTAATTTATGCTCGATCACCAATGTCAATGATTGAGTTGTTTTAAATCCTTAAAAAATCATAAATTTAAATTCAAATCATAGATTCAGACTTTTCCTATTCCAGTAGAAAATATAAAATCATCTTTCTCATTACATTCTCACCCGAAGCACATTGGTGTTTAGTAACATACTAACAAGTACTACTAAACATTTCACCATCCTTACATCATCTTGAGTGGTTAATTTCTGAGGTTTCGACATCTTTTTTGTTAATTTATAATACTAGCTAGCTAGCTACTATATTTGTTTTTTTATTCCATTCCAACTATATATCTACAATGTTTGATGTTTCCTTTCCATTTTCAGTATCTTCTGCAGATTGCCGGCCGGGCCCCTTCCTTTTGTTAATCAGAAAATCTATTCATCCACAACGGAGTGGCCGGGCTCTAAAGATATATTCGGTTGATCGGTTATATCGTATGGAAATATCAGAGTTCGGAATGTGTTGCACAACTTAGAGGTATACATTTTTTTATAATACTACATATATATTACTTCTACACTCTGATACTTGGAGGTATAACAAATAATTAACAGATTCATTAATTAATTGGCCAAACTCCATTCATATACCAACGGATCGGATGCAGAGAAAATAACTAATGGAAGGAGTCTCTACTGTTTGAAGAAAGAAACTATGTAATGTAACTCATTATGGTACGCCCATTTGTAAATCTTCTTCCATATTCATTGTCATTTTTTCAAGTATTAACTCAATGTTATTATTTGGCCCATTAGAAAATGGGCTTTAATTTCAAATTCTAATTATGTTTAATACAATGAATTTGCTAATACCTAGAGGTTGAGAAAGGTTTGTCTAATGTATTGATCAAGAATTCAAGATGGAATGAATGCTTCAATAAGTCTCATCGAAAGTATAATTTGAGAGTCTTGGATTAGCTGAATTTGATGCATTTCTATTATTTTATTTGTGTGAATTTTATTGAATCATTAGTTTCTAAGCTGCTGGATAGACGATTGAAGTTTGCATTTTGTAAGTGTGTCATTTATATCTATATCTATATTATAATGTATAATAATAATAGGATAGTCTCCAAAAAAAGCCATTCATATTTTCAGGTTCTTTTTTTTTTTTTTTTAAATCTGCAAAAGTCATTTTACTGTTATCAAGTTGATTCCTTTCTTGGGAATTGCAATGGTTCTCCTGAAAGTATCAATAGTTTTTTAAATTCTCGAAAACTAAAATGGTCTCATAACTCTATTTAAATTTGAATACTCTTATCATTTTTAGAATTCTCTTTGGGATGTCCCTTAAATTTGTGTTTGTTCATTGTATCTATGACAAATTGTTTCATTTCCAGATTTGGTGCATACTTGGTATCGTCATCATTTTGCAAGTTTAGGTGCTTTGAATTTACATTAAGAATTTTGAATTTAATTGATAGTCACATTTTAAATACAATTTGTTTTTCGTTTTTAACAAATAGTCTGTAAATCCTGCCGTGGTTTGATAACCTATTTTAGTATCGGCAAAGATTTTGTGCTTGATTTGTTTGGTATTCTTATTTTGCGGATTAGAAAATTTAGATTTAAATTCGTTCAGCGAAAAATAAGATTACTATACATTTGTGATTTTAAGTTTTACGTGATTCTTCAAATGTCATCAGCATTGTTTGATACTTTCGGTCCAATCGATAGTAACTTGAACCAACTACATCAATTGCAGGAATTTTTTTATTACTTTTTTATATTTCGAATTTCACTCTTCTATGTTATAATAGTGGGTTGTTGGGACTATATTATTAGTTTATGGCTTAATTTTAGGGCATTTCTTTTATAATTATTAATAATTAAAATCAAAATAAAAAACTTAATTATATATATATAATGTTTGTCAAACAATGAATAGTGTGGAGGTAAATTTGCCATACACTATTCATTTGTGATAAATATCTAATTTCCAAATTAGAGTGTCCTTGGATATGCCTTATACCACATTAGCCACCAAAATTGCTCATTAGCCTCTCCAAATTGGATGGTCTGATATTGTGAGAACTCTGTAAAACATTGTTGTTATGGCCTTATGGGCATATCACATATTTTGATATTTAATATATATTTTTTCCGATCGAAATATAAATTACCGATGGTATTTAAAATTCTCACCGGAAATAAATATACAAATAAAAATTGTGATTTTTTTTTTGATAGTAAATAAAATTGTGATTGATTGAGGCGTTTAAGAAATTTAATAGTATATGAGAATATTTAAGTAAATAATTGTAATAGTGAATGATTATAAAAATAAATATTTTTGTTAAAAAAATTATAGATTTTGTGAAATATATCTAATATATTTAGTAATACATGATAGTATTTAAAATAAATAATTTAATTGTGGTAGGCATAAAATTACTCTTTATTATAAAGAATTATGGGGTGATCTGGTGTGAAATATTGTATGCATTTCAAATTAAGTCAAAGTCAAAATAATAAGTCCATTTAGTTCAAAAGTTAAAATAAATTCACGCTCCATCATTTTAATTTAATATCTATTTATACTTTAATATACTTAGTTTTTTTTTATAGAATAATTAAAAAAAGACAGTCTTTTTTATTTAATTCTTTAGAAAATAAATTAAATAATCAAAATATTTAATATGACTTGAATTATTACATGTATATTAACAAAAACACTAGAAAAAATTTTTACTATATAAAAGAATCTTTATTACTATATAAAATAGTTTGTGTTATTATTACTACATGTAAATATTTTTAATTACATAAAAAACGATATATTACTACATACTACAGTTCGAATTACTACATTGAACAATGTTTGTTAGTATATGTAACTTTATCAAATTATCTAATATATTAGCATCATCCTGCAATTAAACAATCGATATTACAACATGGTTATTATGTATTACCACATGCAATAATATATGTTACTACATATTATAATGTGTGTTACTACATCAACAAAAATACTAGAAAAAATATGTTACCACTTAAAAGAATATGTATTACTATATAAAATAGTTTGCGTTATTACCATATAAAATAATGTGTTACTACATATTACAATTTGAATTCCTATACAGTATTTAAGTGATCTGTTATTACATTTAAAAAAAAACTGTCACAACTATTGAAGGAAACCGTCGGAAGAAGAAATCGCCAGTCGCTTGAGAAATAGGAAAGAGAAGATGAATTTAAAAGAAAAGAATTCGAAAAGACAAAAATAAAACCCGCGTTCGGCAATAAAGTAAAAAATACAAAAATTCACAGAATCGGGTCAAAAATAAAACACAAACAAGTCGGTTGACAAATAGATTAAGAATTAGTTCAAATGAATTAATGGTGGCCCAATAACATATACTCCGTATTTAATATTGCATACACATTTTTGTGAATAATTATATATATTATGCTATTTATTATTTCTGGACAATATATAATTGTGTATAAAATAATTATTGAAATTATGGATATGTGAATAGAGTATTGAAACATTTGATTATTGATATATATATATATATATATATATAATCGTGCATCACATGGGTACAATACTAGTTTCCTTAAAGTGTCTGTAATATTAGATATCAATCTCTTTTATCTTACTCAACATCTCACACTTAATAATTCGAAAAAAAGCATTCAATTCACAATCAAACAATATAGGCAAATAATTATTTAATCATCAATGAATCACAGGGCCTCAAGTAAAATTATGACAATAACATTTAAGTATGTTCACTCTATTCTTTTACATGTAGGGTAGCTTGACAAAATAAAATCCTGCATTGTGGGGCTCAGATTTAAAAAATTTCCGTTTTGATAGTATTTCAGGAATTTTTTTTTACTTGATAGTATTTCAACAATTTCCTTTCTGCTTATTTTGTATTTTTATGTTGTTTTATTATGAATTTTTGCTCATCCTCAATGCAGATAAAGGAAATTGCTTGTGCATAGTTGAGGGCTAGAAATGAGACAGGAAGATCCAACAATTTCACCAAGGAAATTAAGAAACAAGAATGATAGGACTAAATAATTTCCAATACATACCTGCAATAATAGGTACGCATTAACTAAGCCCCATTTTGATAATCTTTTACTGTGACGTGTATGGCATTTGCAAGTACTTATAGCCCCATCACATACTTTATTCACTCAATTATAGTAGCAAGGAAAGAAAATGGTATGATCTATATGAATAGAGAATTCATGGTTCGGTCAAATGAGTTTGATTCAGGTTTCCAATTTAATTTAAAAAGAACTTTGTACATCAAAACTTGCATGATTAGCATGATTTCAAGTAAATTTTACTTATATCAATATTTATGTTTCAGTAATGCTAGAAGATCCTAGACCTGGATCCTTAATATTTGTTTGTACTATAAATGAATGTAAAATTGAAGGAAAACGAATATACTACCTATTTTACATTGCATAGATTCATTATTAAAAAAAAAAAAAAAGTTTATGACCTATGGTTTTTAATGTGCTAAAATTATGATTTTAGTAAAATATGATCAATTATTCTTTTAGTAATGGTGGCTTAGTTTTTTTGTTTTTATTTTAATTTATTGTGACTTTGTTGATTGTAAACACAAATTTGAATATTTGAGGAATGAGGTGATAGTTTGGGGTTCATTTATGATTTAAGTATTGTAAAGCTAGTGACCTCTTTCTTTTCAATTGTACAAATGAAACATGTTCTCTTTCTCATGTTGTGTGGCCGCCGAAGCATTGAAAGTGGCAATTAACCATTTGACTTGAGCGAACGTGAGCGAGGGGGGGAAAGATCTTTCAATCATAAATTTATATTGCTCTATGAGTTATAAAAAATGATGTTTTTATATGTTATTCTGGTGTGCATAAAATACAAACACGACTTATGCTATGATTCGAAATATTATTAGTCAGAAAATTAAAAAGAGAAAAAGAAAATGCATTTACACAACTTAATTATGGTGCTTTTATACATTGCAAGAAACAAAGGAGGAGAAAGATAAACCATAATAATAAAGATAAAAATTATTCATAAACAAGAAAATTATAAATGCTAGCATGATAGATTCCAAAAAAATTATATGAAAGTTTTAAGATATATATATATATTTATCATTTATATATGTATCCTTATTATTTATCAACTATAGAAAAACTAAAATAGACCGTTCATTGCAAGGGTGGAAATCTAGTTTGCAATGAATAGAAAAAATGATATAGTGGGAGGGATGACATACATTACATTCAGCCGTTGACTTTAAATTTTGAGCTTTAAAACCTTATCATGTTCAAAGCTTCTCTTTCAGACAAAATTGGAACAACATGATTTTCTGAGTTTCCGAGCTGCAGTATTAATCAGGTAATTAATTATACTGGAGTATATACTTTTTCCCTTTTCATTTTAGATTAATTATTGTATGATTATGATTATAGATTAATGGAGTTTATTTATGTTTCCCGATTTTAACATCTAATCTAATGGATTGATTGATTCCCGTGTCTCTGAGTTTTTGTCAATTTTTATCTTCCTTGCCTTCAATGCAAAAGGCTATATACAGTCTTAATTAAATCTTGGGTTGTTTTAATCAAATATTTTGATTTTCGACCATAATTATAATCTGCATATTTTGATTTCTGGAATCGAATCATCTCTACGATTGGGTTGACTTTTTTTCAATAGGTGAGGGAGAATGTGTTTGTGCTTAGTATACAATATTTGATGAAAATAGCCCTGTAAATAATCATGTGCGAGTGTGCGACACACATGTCAAAAAAGGGAAATATTTGGCCTAGAAAATTAGTTCAGTGGTTTATTTTTAAGAAATTGATAGTTTGTATAGTTCAGTGCAACAAGAAATAATTTGGTGGTTTATCTGCAATTTCAATGATAGTTTGATGGGTTCAGTGCAATTAGGCCTAATAAAAATATGGGAAGGGCTATCAACACCCCAAATAGTGTTATTCCCACCCCAATTGTTATACACACCCCATTTAAATTTAAAAATCAATTTAAACTACTAAACACACCCCAACTTATTCCTTTTCTACCCTTTTTTATTTTAAAAGTCAAAACATTTTTTCTTATCAACTATTACTATACACACCCCATCCATTTTAATCTATCTCCCTCCTTCAAAATCAAAACAACCGTGTCTTTCAAAGAGAAAAGAAAGAAAGAAAAAATGCAAGTGTTCAACCCGTCTTGGTCGAACAAGCTCTCTCGATTTCTACCGAACAACAAACGAAATGGAAGGTCGTCCAAGATTTGATAAGAACTTTCTTTCATTTCAAATGTTTTTATTTTCTAAATTTCTAGGGTTTATATGTTTTGTAGTTATTTTTTAAAATTGTTGAATGAGTTTAGTTATTATACAAAAACCCGCATTGAGTTTGATTTTAGATTTGATTAATTCTGCTGTTTTCGTCTCATTTTAATTTCTGTTGTGCTCGGTACGACCATTGTCGCAGCCACGCGCTGCCCATAGTGCACGGCCTGCTTGGCCGATTGCAACAGAGGGTGCAATAGCTTCCTTTTTCTTATGAAATCCATTACACTAACACATCTGTTTCTACAATTTGAATGGAGAGAATTCAAGTCACAGACCATAATAATTGAACAATAACTTCCTTTTTCTTGTGAAATCCATTACACCAACACATGTGTTTCTACAATTAGAATAAAATGTGAAATCCATTACACCAACACATGTGTTTAATTCTACAATCAGTCACAGGTCATAATAATTGAATTCTATTTAGAACAATAGCGTAATTTTCTTATGAAATCCATTCCACTAAAACATCTGTTTCTACAATTTGAGTGGGGAGGATTCAAGTCACTGACCATAATAATCGAAGAATTCTATTCTATTTATAACAACAGCTTATAGATAGGTTCATTTTTCTTAGGAAATCCATTACACTAACACATCTGTTCTACAATTCAAGTCACAGACCATAATAATCGAACAATGGCTTCCTTTTTCTTATGAAATCCATTACACTAACACATGTGTTTCTACAATTCGAATGGAAAGGATTCAATCACAGGCCATAATAATCAAATTCTATTTAGAACAACAGCTTACCTATGTTAATTTTTCTTATGAAATCCATTACACTAATACACCTGTTTCTACAATTAGAATGGAGAGGATTCAGTCACAGGCCATAACAATCGAATTCTACAACTCAAATGGGGAGGATTCATTCACAGGCCATAATATTCCGTTCAAAAAGCTTAATTAACAAATTTGTGCATACACATTTAAGGAATCATTGATGATAGTGGTGGATTGAAGTGGAGTGGGCAACCTAATGGGTAGTAGTTGTACCCACTCGAACAACTGTGAATTACTACTACCATTTTACCTTATCCATAATACATGAATGATAGTGACTTGTTTCCACTCCAGCTTTAATAGTAATGGCAATGTTCTTCATCCTCATAGTACACTTACCGTAAGTGTAGTTTACGATCATTTTGAGAGGTTTGAAAGTGTAGTTTAAAGTGAAAAATAAAATATCAATTGGGATATTCATTTTTTACGAATACACAATCTAAATGGGACGGAAGGAGTATAAATTAATAATAATAACTGTATGAAATATCTACAAAATGCTTTTAAAAGGTAAAGATGGTCTTCCTAAACAAACCTTTTATTTAGTCGGTAATATCGATGAAGCTACCGCGAAGGCTATGAACTTAGAAATGGAGAGCAATTTGAGGAAATGACTTTAAATCTTTGTGTACTGACCCCTAATCGAATTGTTTGGGATTCAGAAGTGAAAGAAATCATTTTATCTACAAATAGTGGTCAAATTGGCGCATTACCAAATCACGCTCCTGTTGCTATAACTGTATATATAGGGATTTTGAGAATCCACCTTAAGGACCAATGGTTAACATGGCTCTAATGGGTGGTTTTGTTAGAATAGGCAATAATGAAATCACTGTTTTAGTAAATGATCCGGAAAAGGGTAGTGATATTGATCCACAAGAAGCTCAGCAAACTCTTGAAATAGCGGAAGCTAATTTGAGAAAAGCTGAAGGAAAGAGACAAATAATTGAGGCAAATCTAGCTCTCCGGCGAGCTAGGACAAGAGTAGAGGCTGTCAATGTGATTTCATAAATAGTTGATGCGTTCAAATAATCAAAAGAAGTTCTGTTTCTAAATCCTATTTAGATTAGAGTCTGTCGAGTGAATCCAATCAAGCAGAATCTAATTTTGATACAACCCAATTCAAAAATGAAGAAATAGAACTAGATTAAATAAAAAAAATCTCTAAAAATACAAGAGGGTGGGGCACTTATTAGATGCCGAAGTCAATGGTCTCTAATAAGTTCTACCTACTATTGGATTTGAACTAATGACTCCCGCCGTATGAAAGCAATACTCTAACCACTGAGTTAAGTAGGTCATTTATCATCCCAAAGAGAACCAAACGGAACCCACCCCATCGATCGATTATAAATATCATATTCCTAATTATAAGCAATAATAATCTAAGCAATACCACTCAACCACTCAAAAATGTAGGATGTTGGATCACAGAATATTCATCTTGACAATAAATTATATACATGATAAAATAGGCATCACAAGCACTAAGGGCTATAACTCAGTTGGTAGAGCACCTCGTTTACACGCGCGCCAATGTTTTTCAGGGGAGTCCATCATACAATCCAAAAAATGGATCTTATTGAGAAATCGATGTCTTACTCCATAACTTTAAGAGAACAATAGCCTGACAAAGGGTTCGGTTCGATTTGAGTGCCCATTTAGGTACTAAACAGACCCCATGATTTGAGATATTGATAAGGTAAATACCAGTACATTCAATGCTAGGCATAATGAGTACAAGGCCCTCAAAAAATCTCTTTTCGTCCTATGAACTTGAAGGTGTATGAAGTTTCATATTGGATTTTTTAAGCCGAACAATAGAGACTTGATTTAACCTAAAACGATCTAGGCCAGAGGCAGACCTACGTCAAGGTAACCCCACCCTTGAAACACTTTGGTAGTGCTTCTGAATCAGAATCCCAAATAATGAATCAGAGCACGTGGAGCCATCCCCCTATCTTATTTTTCCGTCAAGAAAAAATATGGTGGATTAACTGATATTTCTATCAGTTAATGAAAGAGCTCAATGCAAAAAAATGCATGTTGGGTCTTTGAAACAGTTCAGATCATTTTGATAATACTAATTAAGTTTGATCTGTTTTACCGAGAAGGTCTACGATTCGAGTCCGTATAGCCCTATAAAATGTAAAATGAATAAAATCTAAATTGGAAATACAAAATTTTCTAATTTTCATTTCTTCATTCTTGTTTGTTGCTTGGAACTGACCGGTTGGTTCGTCGAAACCAAATTTATCCTAGAAACTGAATCGTTTAAAGCTGAATAGAAACCTGAACGAAAAACGTATTTCAAGAGATTGAATCGATCCTTTTCCAATCATGGATAAACAAACCAACCCTTCGTCATTAATCTTCGGAGGGAAATTCCA